>CM069610.1:17747500-18347500 GCA_035771175.1 Paratinospora sagittata | reverse complement strand
AGGAGATCTATAAGTTTGAGCGAAACGGTGCGAGAAATCCAGACTTTCCGACCAGCCTTGTTTGAGAGGTTAGATCTCTTAGACGAAACCTCTGATCAAGATCTCCACCGACTAGAATGAATAAACATAAGTGACGAACTTGCTAAAAAATTTTGAGCTCAATCGGACCATAGATTCGAAAGATCTACCTCTTTGATGAAAACGTCGCAGGGATCTTCCTCCTGCAACTCTCTCCTTCTTTCTCTTCTTCTTTCCTTTCTCTTCTTTTCTTTCTCTTCTTCTTTCCTTTCTCTCCACTCACCTCTTTCTAGCACTTCCTTGATTCCCTCCTCCACTCGCCTCACTTTCTAGCACATTCTTGGATTCTCTCCTCCACTCACCTCATTTTCTAGCACATTCTTGGATTCTAGAAGTGGGCATGGGACACTTGTCCACTTTCATGCACCAACCTTCACATGTGTTGGTCTCATACTACCCATACCAACCACATGTATTTTAACCAATTTCATGCTTCCATGTATTTTAAATGTTCAATCCATTTAATACACCAAATTTTTATTCTCATTTATCCTTTTATTCAATCAATCCTAACCCATATCAATTCATGGTTTAATGAGCCCATGCATAAATAATAACATATGCATTATAATTTAATTTAACATGACCCATATACAATTTATGATACACATATTTATATACATTATCAAGCATCAACTATACAAACATTAAACAACCATCAAACAAACACCAAACATATCAAGACAACACATAGAGTTTGGGCAAAAATGCAATTGGGTTATGGGCTAGATGAAATAATTTTCGGGGCGTCACACCATCCGTCAAACCTTCGTTCTCTTCTCTATCTCCCAATCTCTTCTCTTTCAAAAATCGTATAGTTTGATATATAATATGCCCCCTTTAGTCGTCCAAATCATAATTAGAAATTACTCTCCAAAAATTCACCAATCAGTTGCTAAAAATGCACTCAGAAGCCTCCAGCGCAGCGGCGCTCCATTAATATTCTTCCAGCCCGCAACGCCCCGAGCCTTCCTCTTTTCTTTGCGTTTTACCACCTTTCAGTGCCGCGACGTCCAAAATCGTCTTGTTTTGGGACTTAGCCTATCTGTGATGTCATTGTCGGCACGGAACCCCGGGTATATCCTCTCTCATATCCTCGGCATCCCGTCAGCCTTCTAATAACACACCATAATCCCAATAATCAACATCAAAACACATGGACAAAAATAGATCATCAATGTAAAAGCATACCCAAATGACAATCAAAATTTTTTTTTTCTAAGTCTGTAATGTTCAAAATATACAAAATCCTACTTACCATAAATTACAACCCATCTATGTGTTAAGTATAAGCATTAGGTGTTACATAGTACAATTTATCAAAATAAATGCGAAAAAGTACTAAACACCTACGTCACAACAGTGTAGGAAAAATGTCCGCAGCTAAGCTTTTCTCTTCCCCTTCCTATCCGAACCTAAAAGTCTAAGAGTGAGGAGTTAGCTACAACAAGCTCAATGGATGTTTTCTATAAGTGGCAACATATATATCCATTTATGTAAAACATTGCAAGATCATTAAAACCATTTAAATATCATGGATACAAATAAGATTGCGTACCTGCTGAATATAATGCATCATGTCATATACAAGACAATGTATATCATTTATAAACATGCTCATGCAATCCTAACACCTCCTGAGTAAGAATCAATACAAGGGCCTGAGTGCGCGACACCCATCGCTCGATCGAACTCTTACCAGTACTCTATTAGAATTCCTAGAATTGTATGAACCGTAGGAACCGCCCACGAAGACAAGTATCACTCCTAAGCGAATCCTAACATACACAAACCAGAAAAATCCTCTGTCAGGTCCACAATTTGGGATCACCACTAGACTTACGAGATTTCCCGAAGAAAATCCCAACTAGGAAACTCCACCCAATTGCTAACCCATATGCTCAAATACATTTCATGAGACATTAAATCATGCATACAACAATAGATAAGCATTTAAAACACATTTCTATACTACAATGCCACATACAAAAACCAACAAGTAAAGAAACACTCACAACTTGATTGGCTAGACTTAGCCAATCCAATCCAATCCACAAGAGAGCACTAGAATGACCACAATCACCCGAATGCACCTCAATCCCCAATTGGCCTATTTGTTTACTTAGATCAACCACAAATCCTGAAACAACATGGTTTATGCAAAACTTAAAATCAGTCCAAGTATGCCAACCAACCATGTTTAAACCCAAATTAAATGCTAATTAAGTTTCTAAAATGATTATACACATGAACAAATCTCATATTGCTCAATTCAACCATTTAAAATCAAATTAAACCATACATAACCCAATTGAATGCAATAGGTTGGTCCCCCATGATCCAACCACTATAATACAAGGCATTCAATCATAATTAGGGTTAATTAGACTATTTATCAAGTCAATTTCATCAATTGACTAAGTGTAAGTCAAAATCCCCAAATTTGGGCAAATCCCCAAATTCATTGAATATTTCTCAAATTACATGGCCTAGGCCAAAATTAAATTACACTAGGGCTATCCACTAATCAAAATCAGTAAATTAGACTACTATACATCCACATTTACCCATGTATTCAACATAAATCACATGCAAATTGAATAGGAAACCCTAAGTCCAAAATCCTAGTTTAAGTCAAATACCTATAACCCTACCAATTTCTTGTTAGAAATGGGAGGTTTCACAATTTATGGACTCCCAACATCCTCTAGATTAACATATCTCAAATGCAAGATCTAATTCCAAAATTGTATTTTCCACCACCGTCCTTAAATTTCGGGATTCATGAGTGGAAAACACCCATTAGGTCAAAAGCAAGCTTGCATGCATGAATGAAAGTGAAAGAAGGAAGAAAAATGAGAAAGAAATGATTACCTTGGGGATTCTTAAGCAAGAATGCACCCAAAATCCCAACTTTTCCCTTCCTTTTCTCCTCTCCCCTTCCTTTCCACTTCTCCAAGCTCCTTAGCCTCTTTTGGAAGTGAAAAAAATGAGAGAAATCACGTCTCAATGACTTATTTAGAGGTTAAGTGGCATTTTGGGTCCACACTTTATAAAAGAAATAGTTTTCTGAACCCGACGAGCCACATTCTGAATCGGCAACTTTGCATAAGTCGTATCCTCCCCAACTTGCATATGACTCACATCAAGCACACGAGTTGGATCAGGATAAGACTCCTTCGATGGATCTTCATTAAACTTCCTCAGCATCGATACATGGAACACATCATGAACACCCTCGAGCTAAAAAGGTAGAGCTAACCTGTACGCTACTGATCCAATCCCCTCAACAATTTGGAATGGCCCAATGAACCTAGGGGCATGTTTCCCTCTAACGTCGAACCTCATCTGACCCTTTCGTGGAGAGACCTTAAGCAAAACTAGATCTCCTGTGGTAAACTCCAGCGGCTTATGCCGGTTATCGTAATAACTCTTCTGCCTGTCCTGAGCCGACTTCAGCCTCTTCCGAATCAACTTGACTTTCTCTGCTTGCTCCACAACTGCATCAGGGCCTCATAATTGTGTATCACCCACCTCGCACCAACAAGCTGGTGATCTACAGGGTTTTCCATACAAAGCCTCATACGGTGCCATACTGATGCTCGCCTGATAACTATTGTTGTAAGCAAACTCACACAAGGGAAAATGCTCACCCCAACCACCACTGAAACTCTAAAATGCAAGACCTGAGCATATCCTCCAGCATCTGAATCACTCTTTAGGTCTGACCATTCGTCTAAGGGTGAAACGGTGTACTGAGTCGGAGACGAGTCCCAAATCGAGTCTGCAAAGCCTGCCAAAACCTCGATGTAAATTGTGGATCTTGATCCGACACGATAGACAAGGGCAGTCTCACAATTTCTCTCACATATAATCTGCTCAGTCTGTCCATAGAGTCTCTGGCGCTCATAGGAAGGAAATGTGCACTCTTGGTCAATCTATCGACCACAACCCAAGTGGCATCAAATCTGCCCTAAGACCTCGGTAATCCCATGATGAAATCCATCGTGATGTGCTCTCCTTTCCACTCATGTATGGGTAATGGCTGCATCTGATCTTCAGGCTTTCGGTGTTCAGCCTTAACTTGCTGGCACACCTCGTATCTCTACACATACTCAGCTATACTCTTCTCCATCCCATGTCACCACACAAACCTCTTCATGTCGTGATACATTTTAGTAGCCCCTGAATGAACAGTATACTAAGACCTGTGAGCCTCTTGAAGTATCTCCGCACGCAACTCAGCATCATATGGGATCCATAGTCTCCCTCTAAACCGCAAGACATCATCTGAACCCCTCATCCAATCGGCTCAGTCAGCACTATCTGCAAATCTATACGCCAGTAAGGTCCAAACCCTGACGGATACGGTCACGAAACCCATCCCGTAACCTCTGCATGAGTACCTGATCAGAAAACACCATCTCTAGAGAGAAGAGTACCAATCGGTTAAACTCTGCTCATACTCATTCATTGGCCGACTGCCCTGGGTCAGGTGCATGAACTCGGTCCTCCTCTGATCTCGTTCTCACTTCGGGTAGAGCTCCTCATAGAAAAGCTCTTTAATCCTAGTCCATGTCTGGATCTCATCGATCTTGCGATCTAATCTCAGCCACCAATAATCAACCTTCTCGACGAGCTTAAATCTGGCCAACCTCACTCTGTCAGCCTAAGAAGCCTGCATGTCACTGAAAATGGTCTCCATCTTCTCGAGCCATCTCTTAACAATCTCAATGTAAAGGCCTCTAGAAACCTCTGTCTGGCCTTTGATCTGGAAGGCCTTTATGACCTTCTCGTACCTCTCTGACTCAAACATCTGCTCTGGGATCCCCACAGCCTCAGCCTGAACATCGACATAAAGCTCAGCATGAACCTCAGCTGGTCTAGCTCTATCACCCATAGCCATGCCAACACTGTTGTGCTCCCCCTCAACTGAAACACCCTGTTGTGGCTGCCAGTTTCCGGGACCTGGGCAAGCAGTGCTAGTATCTGAGTCTGCTACTGATGCATCTGGATCTGAGCAGCTAGTAAGGCCTCAATCTGCCTAAAGCGCTCATCCGGGTCCATGGTTGGTTCTTAATTTCTTCTCTTGTAAATTTGAAATTCACAAATAAGGAAAAGTCCATCAGAATCACAATCCATGAGAGTGGTTATCCCTAAGATAACTACCCATAAAAGAAATCATAATATCTTATAAGTCTTTTATTCTTTTTAAGGTTTTTAAACCAAAAACACTCGCTCTGATACCAAAGTTGTCACGACCAACAATTTGTGACGTCATTGCCGGCACGAAACATCGGGTATATCCTCCCTCATATCCCCAGCATCCCATCAGCCTTCAAATAACACACCATAATCCCGATAATCAACATCAAAATACATGGATAATAATAGATCATCAATGTAAAAGCAAACCCAACTGACAATCATAAATTTTTTTTCTAAGACCTTAATGTTCAAAATATACAAAATTCTACTTAACCATAAATTACAACCCATCTATGTGTTAAGTATAAGCATTAGGTGTTACATAGTACAATTTATCAAAATAAATGCAAAAAAGTACTAAACACCTACGTCACAACAGTGTAGGAAAAATGCTCGCAGCTAAGCATTTCTCTTCCCCTTCCTATCTGAACTTGAAAGGATAAGAGTGAGGAGTGAGCTACAACAAGCTCAATGAATGTTTTCTACAAGTGGCAACATATATATGCATTTATGTAAAACATTGCAAGATCATTAAAACCATTTAAATATCATGGATACAAATAAGATTACATACCTGCTGAATATAATGCATCATGTCATATACAAGACAATGTATATCATTTATAAACATGCTCATGCAATCCTAACATCTCCTGAGTAACAATCAATACAAGGGCTTGAGTGCGCGACACCCATCGCTCGATCGAACTCTTACCCGTATTCTATTATAATTCCTTGGATTGTATGAACCATAAGATCCGCCTACCAAGACAAGTATCATGCCTAGGAGAATCCTAACATACACAAACCTAAAAATCTTTTGCCAGGTCCACAATTTGGGATCACCACTAAACATATGAGATTCCCCGAAGAAAATCCCAACTAGGAGACTCTACCCAATTGCTAACCCATATGCTCAAATACATTTCATGAGACATTAAATCATGCATACAACAATAGATAAGCATTTAAAACACATTTCTATACAACAATGCCACATACAGAAACCAACAAGTAAAGAAACACTCACAACTTGATTGGCTAGACTTAGCCAATCCAATCCAATCCACAAGAGAGCACTAGAATGACCACAATCACCCGAATGCACCTCAATCCCCAATTGGCCTATTTGGTTTACTTAGATCAACCACAAATCCTGAAACATCATGGTTTATGAAAAACATAAAATCAGTCCAAGTGTGCCAACCAACCATGTTTAAACCCAAATTAAATGCTAATTAAGATTCTAAAATGATTATACACATGAACAAATCTCATATTGCTCAATTCAACCATTTAAAATCAAATTAAACCATACATAACCCAATTGAATGCAATAGGTTGGTCCCCCATGATCCAACCACTATAATACAAAGCATTCAATCATAATTAGGGTTAATTAGACTATTATCAAGTCAATTTCATCAATTGACTAAGTCTAAGTCAAAATCCCCAAATTTGGGCAAATCCCCAAATTCATTGAATATTTCTCAAATTACATGGCCTAGGCCAAAATTAAATTACACTAGGGCTATCCACTAATCAAAATCAGTAAATTGGACTACTATACATCCACATTTACCCATGTATTCAACATAAATCACATGCAAATTGAATAGGAAACCCTAAGTCCAAAATCCTAGTTTGAGTCAAATATCTATAACCCTACAAATTTCTTGTTAGAAATGGGGGCTTTCACAATTTATGGACTCCGAACATCTTCAAGATTAACATATCTCAAATGCAAGATCTAATTCCAAAAATGTATTTTCTACCACCCTCCTTAAATTTCGGAATTCATGAGTGGAAAACACCCATTAGGTCAAAAGCAAGCTTGCATGCATAAATGAAAGTGAAAGAAGGAAGAAAAATGAGAAAGAAATGATTACCTTGGGGATTCTTGAGCAAGAATGCACCCAAAATCCCAACTTTTCCCTTCCTTTTCTCCTCTCCCCTTCCTTTCCACTTCTCCAAGCTCCTTACCCTCTTTTGAAAATGAAAAATGAGAGAAATCACATCTCAATTGGGCCCACACTTAAAAAAAACACACTTTATCAAAGAAGCAGTTTTCCTACTGCAATTACTTGCACTTAGATAATCAATTTCTTGCAAACAACTCCCTAATTTAACATCTTAACCGCTCAAAAGGTTTATGAGGCAAATACCAGCAGTCTGGTAAAATTTCAGCTCAATCCAATAGTGGGATTGTGAGATCCAATCGTTTGATCAAAACTGCGAAAGAAAATCCACAGATCTGAGAAGCAGTGTTAGGAGTCTTATACCTCACGGTAGACAACTCCGATCAAGATTTTCACCGTTTATAATGAAGATCTATTAGAGATAAATAATTTGAAACTATTTCAGCTCAATTGGACCTTGGATCTAGGAGATCAAGCCACTGATGTAATCGGTGACAGAAATTTCTTCTTCCATGGAGCGAGCTCCACTGATCCAAAACACCTTTTTTGACATGTTTCAACGTCGAACGGGTCTCCGATCATTCCAAAACTTCACACTCACTCTAAACTCGTAAAATCATGCAAAGACACTCGAACCAACGCACGTCGAGTATCATATACATATATGTACACGTATACGGGTACTCTACGGGTCAAAATGACGTCATCCTAAGGTACGGGCAGTACACCTAACCTCATCTTCCATTCTCAAACACACCATCATTTAGTTAATCTCATAAAACCAATCATGAAATTCATAGACAAGTGCAAGAAAGTATAAAGTGTAAGTGATCACAAATAAATATATATAAAGTGAATCCCATAAGCAAATCTTTCATACCACTCTCCACTAATGTAGATCACATGCCATTTAGAATTAATAGGTCTTTCCTAGGTTGTAATGCATGACCAAGGTTCAAAGGAAGGGAAAAATTGCAAACATTTATGCTTAAAACACCCTAAACACTTTCATCTTTTACAAACATCCACACCATTACATTTAGAACCAAAACTCAATTTCAGCACATATATCCTCTCTTTAAATATTCAATCTTTTCATTGTATTCCCCATTCTTTTATGTGCTTGTTTTCTTATTTTCAAAGAACAACTACACCCCCAAACTTATTTCTTTTCATAATCATGGGCATACCATCCTTTTCTTCTCTTTTTCATTTTCTTTTCTTTTTCAATAAAACTCATAAGCAAACTCTTTTTTTTTTCTTCTTTGTCACCCTTTTTCTTCACTTTTCTTTTCCATTGTTCTTTCATCCAAATAATAACACTCCAACATGATCAACGTTTATAAGGTACATAGGTTTAAAAACAGGGAAATTAAACATGAAAAGCTCAAATTTCCTTATGTATAGGTAACAAAGAAAAGGATATTCAGCTCAAAGTGGGAACTATGGGTATAATAAAAAATAAGGTAGGCTATTTGGCTCAAACTTATTCAAACATGGCCTAAATCATTTTTCTCATAGCATGCTCTCTAGGATTTCGCCTCAAGTGATAATCAAATTTGTTCTAGGGTCCATAGAAATCTAATATATAACTGTACTTACAAAAATCTAATCCAAACAAATCATGATTCCACAAAATCAACCACACTAGACATGTAGAGAATTTCCAACAAAACCAAGTAAATAGTCGAATCAAGCACACAGACTTAAGATATCTCTCTACATTATCCCAGAGTTATGTTCATGTATATGCTCTCTTATGATTGGCCAGTCAGAAAAATAAAAATAATTGAATCAAATCTGAATTTGTAAAATCATAGGATATCCTAACCTAAAACTACCATATCTTCACCATGACAAGTCAAAAATCAAAACTCTCCCCCCAAACTTAAAACAAGCATTGTCCTCAATGCTTCAATATAAAAACATAAACAGAGAATGGATGGAAATAAAATAAGGAGAGGTTGAGGAAACCCCCTTGAACCCAAAAGGTTGAAGTCTCCACATAAGTTTTCCATCGATTTCATGTAGTTCACACAAGGACCCCCAAACTTGATCTAGAACCTGGGAATGAGATAACAAAAGACAAGTCATTGGTAAAGGTAGATACTAAACAACTAAATAAACAAAATAATTGAATAAAAAAAATAAGAATAAAAATTAGAAAACATAAAAGTAACTGATGGGTTGCCTCCCAACAAGCGCTTAGTTTTTAGTCCTCAGCCCGACTTCTTCTACTCGCTTAAATCGAGTATGCTTCCTTATTATTTCCAAAATTTTCCCATCTTCCTCATTATTTAAAATTAACGATGGGATCATTAGAATTTTGAACTCCCACAAAAACACAAAAGAATGATCCTCTGGTAGAGACATAAAGTTCGATGAAGCATCACTCTAATCTAATGGAGGAATGTCATCGAAATACTCCACTCGCACTTTCCGACCGTTTATGCATTGGCTTCCAAAAATCTCTAAATAGTGTTGGACATCATTATCAACCTCCACAACTTTAGCTTGTAGCACTTGAGCAAACGGATCCTCAAAGGCAAAAACACACTCCGTGAGATCCAAACACTTTTCCACATTAGTAGGCACCACATCTGCATAAAGCATCATAAGATCACCCGATTGCACATCCCTCGACACCTCTTGATCACCACCCTCTAGTACATCTATTGGTTGAGTATTCATCTATTCTCCTCTCGAGGCCTCATAGCGTTGCATCACTTCTAAAATACTCAATTGTCTTAGTGGAGGTGGTGTTATGTCTTGACATAATGAAACAACCCCCTTAACATCTTCTTCATTGCTCAATGTGAAGACATTGTATTGCTCATTCGGGTTCACCTCAGTAGTACTAGGCAATGAACCACGTTGTTGAGCATTCATGTCTGAAGCTAGTTGCCCCATTAATTATCACAGGAGCGGTTCTCATGGTTAAATACTCGAATGGTATTGGTAGGGTAAAGTGTTACCCATACAATCATAAGCCCAATGGTTACCATATTGAAGTTGCTCCATATTTGAATTAAATCTTGAATATCCCATGCTTGCAACTCCCATTCTCTCCATAATATGTTGAGATCTTGCATCAATAAAATTAGATATTTGATGTTGAAAGAGGGATTTTGATGCCGACAATGTTGCAATAGGATCAACTTCCCCGAAACTATCTTGAAAAGTTGAGTGGTTGGAATTGTATGACATTGCTCTACAAAAAAAACTGAAAAAAAAATTAAAAAAAAAATTAAAAAAAAAATTAAAAAAAAATCTAAATTAAAATCAAAGTTAAAGGACACGATATTAGTGAAAACTAGTAATTATCCTCGGCAACGGCGCCAAAAACTTGTTACACGCAAACCGGCAAGCGTACGGTGTCAAGTTATAATATATTCCGATGAGAAATCATGTATCGTCCTCAGGGATATTTACTACACTAACTATCATGTTTTAACCCTAATTTTATCTAGACAGTCGAAATCGAGTGATTGAGCAATTAAAACAACAATTAAACTAATTAACTAATAACAAAATGTAAATCAGATAGGAAATCAGTGGAGAATATACTAGAGGTTCAATTTCACCTTGATAGTTGCATATTTAGACATGTTTTAAGAGTGTTTTATAGTTGTTTTAGGATAATTTATGCATTAATTGAGTGTGTTTATGTTAGTTTTGATTCATTTGTTAGTTTAGGAATAAATTAGTTTGCGCACAAACAGTGCTCTGGCGCCCAGAGGGGATTTAATGCAGCGTCGAGGCACTGAAATTTCTTAACGGGGTGCCGCAGAACCACTCGTGGCACCCCGTGTTTAAATGTTGCTAATTTTGCAACTTGACGATGGTTTTTTGGAAACTTTAAAATTCCAATTTGACACGACTTTCGGCACAAAATATATCAATTTGGAGGGTTTTTCAAGGGGAGGATCTAGGAGAAGAAAGGCTGGACGGCTGGGGCGAAGTGGAGAAGAACATCATAGACTATTCAAAATCTCTACAACACACTAGTTTTATCTTTCCTTTGTTCTATTTGATGTTCAATTTCGTACTTTATGTTTTTACGCCTTTAGTTATGAACTAAAGCATCGTTTCTAGAGGATAGATGGATCCTAACTTTGATGCTATGTTCTAGTTTAAAGTCTTAATTATTATTAATGGATTTGATATAGTTTATTTATATTTCTCCATTGTTAATGCTTTCAATCTCTTGATCACGGATTGGATGATCTTAGTTCTAGAGCGCGGCACTTAACAGAGGGTACTTTGGATCGGAACAAGGGAAATATAGCCTAGGTTATTGTGAGACCGATAGGAGATCGAGACCCTTTGAAGTCATTAAAAAAATCATAACGCGAAATTCTTAGTGAGTTTGTAGGAATTAGATCTTTATCGATAGACCAAGATCAATTCCTATGAATATGCTTTACCGCGGCACTCGATAGAGGGTGTTAGAAACATTAGGATTTCTAGTTTATAAACTAAGTAAATACATTAATGATAAATAATTAGAAAGAACATAGTTGATAGATAGGTGAAATCGATTCTCTAGATTATTTCTCTATTGATAATCTGTCGTTTTCATTGCTTTGCTAGTTAATAATTAGTTGTTTTTATTACTGTTTAATTACTCAATCATTCAAATTTGATTGTCTAGATAAAGTTAAGGTAAAAACGTGGTATCTAGTGTTCTAATTATCCCTGAGGACGATACCCGATTTCATTAGATTATATTATAACTTAACTGTCGTGCACTAGCTATAATTTCACAATCACACCTCACTCTCAACTATGTCTTTATATATATATATATATATATATATTATTATAAGTCGAAAATTGAAACGTTTCTAATTGTCTCTTTTGAAGCAAAACTAGAGCATGTTAATGTCACCTTGGCTTAACTCTTTCGATGAAAACCTATGATGACAACAACTCATTAAGTTCTATGATTTCCACCTAATGACTTCAAAGGTTCTCGATCTCCTTGTGAGTCTCACGATAGCCTAGGTTATACTCTCCAAATTCTAACCCAAGGTACCCTCTTTTGGAGCATCTACCTCAAGTCTATGATCGGTCAATCCTTGATCAAGAGATCAAAAATTTTACGTCCAGAAAAGTATAAATAAACTAAGAATTTCATTAATAATAATTAAGAAATAAAAGCTAAGACATAGTATCAAGCTTGGATCAATCTACACCTCTAGAATGAGGCTTTAGTTCATAACTAAAGACATAAAAACAGTAAACAATGGTTCAAACATAAATTGGAACAAAGGAAAACAAACTAGAATTGGAGTAGAGATTTTCAATAATCTTCAATGCGAATCTTCTTCTCCACTTTGCTCCAGCCGTCAAACCTTTGTTCTCTTCTCTATCTCCCAATCTCTTCTCCTTGGAAAACCCTACAGTTTGATATATAATATGCCCCCTTTAGTCGTCCAAATCATAATTAGAAAGTACTCTCCAAAAATCCACCAATCAGTTGCTAAAAACGCACTCAGAAGACTCCAGCGCAGCTGCGCTCCGTTAATATTCTTCCAGCGCCGCAACGCCCCGAGCCTTCCTCTTTTCTTTGCGTTTTACCACCTTTCAGTGCCGCGACGTCCAAAATCGTCTTGTTTTGGGCCTTTTTTGCTCCTTTTTTTGCCTGGGTTCTTCACGAATCATCCTTTAGGCTTCTCATATGTTGTCTCCATCATTCATGCTCACTTTCACACATCTAAATACCTACAAAAAAATGCAAAAAAACTAATTAATACACTCAAAACATAAATTGATCCAACATATAAACTAACAACCCAAAATAATGCATAAAAACCAATTTATTCCTAAACTAACAAATGCATCAAAACCAACATAAACACACTAAACTAACACATAAATCATCCTAAAAATCCTATAAAACACACTTAAAACATAGCTAAATGTGCAACTATCATTGATTTGGAGGAGGTATGAGAAATCGCCGATTATTTCCATTTCTTTGGCCTGCTTGATTTTGGTGATTGCAAAGATTCCTTTAAAAATTTCGTTGTGCTGGAACAAGTGGAGCGAACTGGAGCCGAGGGTTTTGAGGGTTGCCCATACATGGGCTAGTGTTTTGATTTGGCTGGTAAGGTTTCTTCCTACCAGACTGTTGTACTGGCGTAATGACTCGTTTTCCCCGGTTGCACATATGTTCCTGCTCAAGCTTCTCCAGCACATAATTTATAGCCATATTCACCAATTTTCTGAAGTTATCCAGCTCTAGAAATGCAAGGGCCTGTCTAATGTCGTGCCTCAATCCTTTGAAAAAATTTTCAGCTTTGTCCCTCTCGGTGGTGATGGTAGAGAGAGGGAGAACTGAAAGTTCTGTGAACTTGGTTGCGTATTCTTGGACTGTCATACTTCTTTGAAAGAGTCTTGCGAATTCCTATCTTTTCTTTCTCTTGACAGCATTTGGAAAATAATCATTGATGAATTCAGCTTCAAATTGTTGCTATGTCATGGTACGGGCATTTACTTGTGGGTCACCCTTAACTGTTTTCCACAAGGAGTTGGTGTTTCCAACTAATTGGTAAACAACAAGAAGAATCTTTCTTTCTTTAGACGCTCCCATTGCCTCAAGCGCCCTTCGAGTTTCTTCTAGCCATTTGTAGGCTTTGTTGGAGTTAGGCTTTCCATCAAAAGTAATGGGTTGTAGTCGGTAATTTGATTGGTCATCTAATCCATCTTCTACTTAGCCAGTTCCAAGGGCGGCTGGGGGACCACAGTTTGATGATCAGCAACACTCTTGACTAAACCTCTCATGGACACCTTCATGTATTCTGGAAAAGATTTTCCATGCTAAATGGCATGGCTACTACATTGGAGGGAGCTGCAGCAGTTTGTTTGGCTGTTGAGGCATTAGCGTTTTCGTCCATTACTTGTTCTGATGTAGGGGGAGTAAGTTCAGATCCATCGTCCTCTTGCAGTTGCATAAACATAGACGCTTGTCGAGAGGAGCTAGGGTCGTGCTGACTTCTTGTTTGTACCGACATTGTCTGCAAATTGGCTTAATGTTAGCGCAGAATGTGCGATTTAAGTTTTGAGGAAGACAAGAGGATTGATTTTTGATGCAGTGCACGTGCATAGTTCTTGAGTGACTTGTCATAGGTTTTAACCTCCTAGTTTTCTAGGCTAGGTAATTGGGAAAATGAGGATCCTTAGAGCACCGTGGCATTGTACTTTTAGGTTGGTCTAAAACAAAACCAAAGTGTGATTTTAATGCTTTTAAAGACTATTATAGTAGTATTTGCGTTTATAAAACATTTTTAAAAAGTTTCTTGTGTATTTGTGATAATAGCTATGTTGTTGAATATCGGTACATGCCACAGATATTTCCAGGACCTTTTCCTCATGTTGTCAACTACATCTATATCTCGCAAATCTTTTGCACTTGTTTATACTATTTTTGTCCTATTACCAAGACATGACGATTCCTATTATTGTCCAAATTCACACGTCCCATTCCACACGAATTTGGTGATAAGGGACGTGGTCCAGCCAAGGGGATCTGTGTGCGGTTTTTTGCAGATTCCTGTGGAAAATCGTCTACCATTATTATCCTTCAAGTTCTCACATCTCATACCATGTGAACTTGACTGATGGTAAGTCGGACTTCTGCCATGAACTGCTACGTAATAGATCCGTAGGTTACCTCATTTCGTGTTTTTCGTTAGTATTTGTGTGATTTTGTTGTGTCCCATACCACGTCAAACCCATTAATAGTGAAGAAATTCACTAGACGAGTGGGCCTACCAGAGATAGTCTAGCACACAACATCACACAATATTTAGTATATCATGAGCTGAAAATTCTACATGAAGCTTTTTTTTTATATCAAAGGTTTACAAACTATTTCAACTACTACAAAGATGTCTAAATTGCCTTCAAAATACTTCAATCTACTATGAAGTTGTGTTAACTACTACAAGATTTGCTTAACAACTAAATACGAAAATTTTAAAATAGATTCATCGTGAGTAAACTATTGAGGAGGCACGAAATCAAAATTAAAATTTTCAGAGGAGAATTTAGATACTGACTGTTCCATGCTGGGAGAGTATAGTCTCCATAACTTGCCCAACAAATGCTGAGTTAGGAAACTGATAGGCCCCATGGTTGAGGTTTAGATTCACTAACAAATCTTGTGCTTGTTAGGACGACTGTCCAAATTCTCTCTTACCTGAAATGGGAGGAGCGATCCTTGGTAGTGCAGCGTAGCATTCCTCATGCCACTTAAGCAGTGAGTTGATAGCCTTTTTATGTTCTCTGAGGTTGCGATTTTGTTCTTAGAGGCTGCAATTTTGTACTTCAAACTGGTCTCTCATGTTTTTCATCATTCGTTTCTTGGTTGCCAGCATCATTTCTCTCATTTGATCCACAAGTTGTTGTTGGGTGATAATATTGGTTTCTTGTGTTGTGGATGGAGAAACGTATTCTTCCGTGGGAGGGTTTGCCTCATCGCCCGGAATATCAGAAAAATCAAGGTTAAAACCCTCAAGATCTTCTGGAGAAGTGTCTTCCTCTATTTCAGGAGAATCTTCTCGCTCAGTTGGTACATTTCCTCACCTCTTAACCGCACGACTTCCGTTGGGTCCACTTGAGTTCAACACACTTGCGGTGATGTCACCGTACAAGGGAGATGTTATCTAGGTTCAGCTAGGAAAAACTCCGAAACGACGGAACACTTTGTTTAATAGTGCTCCATATGGAAGACAAGTTCATTGCCGAGTGCAATGTGCCATGTGACGCAAAATGATTTAAGGAAGATTGACATGAATTTCCTTTATCAAATAGTATGCCAAAAAACATTAAGGGTGAGTGGTAGTAGATCTTTTTCCAGGATGGGGCAAAATATTTGATATAATCACTTGAATGAGAGGATTATATTGTTCTTTAATTCCTTTGGTGAAAATCCTAGTGACAATGTAATCAATCTGAGAAGTAAGACATCTAAACATATGTCGAGAGTTTAGGACTGCACTTAACCTGCCTCTGGACGTGCAAATATCACAGAGTGGTCCTCTCTCAGGGATTTCTAAAATTTCTGACAATATTGCAGATGTAAGGGTATATCAACACCATTCACCTTTGTAGTGATGGTGAAAGTATCTTGATTTTTGACTGTCAAATTTTCGTAAAATGAGACAACAGAAGACCAAAAAACGCACCTTTCAAGATTAATGACTGGTGTCCAACCTAAGGCTGCAAGTTTGTCGTGAAGCATAGGGTAGTATTCATCAGGTAAAATTACCAGTCTTCCCGTCTGAACCTGAATTGAAGGGAAAGATCTGGATCGAAGAGGTGGAGAACTTTCTCCTTCAACATTTTTCCTAAACCTTCTTGGTTTTTGCTCCATCGAGTTGTTTTTTCTTCTTTCTTTTGAAGATAGAACATAGAAGGTATGTTGTAGAAATGAGGTATATATAGCTAAGAAAGAAAGAAGACAAGAGAAGTGAGGAGGGTGAGTGAAGAAAACTCTCTTCCCCCTTTCTGTTTATAAAAAAATATGGGGAGAGGGGTGCTTAAAAGCGACAAGGGGGTCGACCCAACTTAGCTGGCACACTTCTGAATTTTTTTTTTAAAATTTGTATTATTTAAAAATATCAGAGGGTAGTATCCAAGACCATGCTCTAATACCAAAATAATTGTCACACCCCACCCCATTATCCAGCGCGAGGTGCAATAGTTAGGGTGTCGAGTGCTCACTCCACTTGATCAAAGTCGTACATACAGAAGCATAGTGGCCCACATTAACAATAATACAAATACAAACTTTTAAGGAAAATACGGTTATATTTCATATATAAAGTTTGTTAATTATTACATTCCTTATAGCAAAAAGTCAACCAAAAGGTAACAAGGGCTAACTCCTACAAAAGTACCAAAATAACAAAAGATGAGTAGTCAAAGAAAGACGTCTAGAAGCCTGGAACCATCGCCACCATAGTTAGACCGATCTGACAGGACCTGGAGATAGTACATACCCAAAAGTCCCTACATAGACCGGGTTTGGCCGTAACCCTCGGAATAAATCCATTCTGACCCATCTTAATTCCCTGGAAAGATTAGCAACGAGGTGAGCTCAACAGCTCAGTGAGATCAAGAAGGTAAACAATTCTTACATGCATAATAATGAATACAGAACCACAATCATCAAACAGTTATGCCACGACAATACAATCAAGCAATGATATGAATGAAACCTGGTCACACGGCATCACAAGCCAGGTACCATCCACTCGCAACCTGTGATCCAAGGCACCAATAATATAACCAGCAACTGAGAGGTCTCATGAGTTCCAGTACTAACCAGTGACAATGTCACTCTGCCAGGGCCAGCGTAATGGCATAGCACCCTATAATATAACTAGTGACAGTGTCACTCTGTCGGGGCCACCATAATGGCATAGCACCCAATAATACATCATTTTAATAGATAGCCTCATGCATGAAGTAAAACATGGTAACAGATATGATGCAGCCCTTAAATTTCGGAATACATGGATGGAAAACACCCCTTAGGTGTTGGTTGAGGTTAGGGAAGGTCTTTAACATGAAAAACAAGCATAAAATAGTCCATACATGCAAACCGTAGGTCTAGGACCCTAAAATTTCGGGATTTATAGAAACCCTAGGTCGAAAATCAGTTTGCATGATGAAAGAAAGTGATAGAATGAAGAAAAATGAGAAAAAATGGTGATTTTTGACAAAAATAGGCACGATTTTTTTTTTATCTGTTAGACAATATTTTTTATTTTTCTCTTGATGTTTATGCCATCATGTAATCAAAATTCTTCATTAGCAATATGATATATATATATATATATATTTAATCAAAACTATGTATATATATAATTTTCATAAATCAACTATATATATATTTGAAATTAAACTATATAAAAATCATATATAGTTTTCTTAGATATATATTTAATGCAAATCTTGACTATATATAATTCATATATATATAGTTCTAAAGATATATATATATATCTAATAACATTTTTCATTTAATTTTTTTTCATCAAAATTATGATATATATATATATATATATATCTCATATGTACTAAGGTATATAGATATATATATTCAATAATAACTATACATATAGTTTTTAATAAATCATGACTATATGTATATTTAAATCAAACTATATAAAAATCATATAATTTTCTCGATATATATATCTAATAAAATTTTTTTATCCAAATTTTTTCTTTTCACTAGTAACATGGTATATATATATCTCCTATGTGCATAGATATATAGATATATATATATATATATATATTTAAATCAAACTATATAAAAATCATATATAGTTTTCTTAGATATATATTTAATATTAATCTCAACTATATACAATTCATATATATATATATATAGTTCTAGAGATATATATATATATATCTAATAAAATTTTCTTCCCCTAATTTGGTGGACTTGGGCGGGCTGTGGACCGTACTCTCTAATACCATTAAATGTCACACCCCACCCGAAAACGCCAAAACCGGCGGTGCACACTCGGACGGGGCGCGCATTTGGAATAATAACAATGGTAACAACAAAGTGCGCAGGGGAAATATATAACACAGTGCAAATCTGATTTCATTTAATTCAGAATTCATTTGTACATGACATAGTCAAGGGAACATACTCCCCCAAAATCCCCAATGAATAATACAAAGGGTACAAAATGTGGGCTCCATAAACCTGCACCCAGTCCACCCTAATTTCCTGTGAAAATTGGATAATAATGGAGTGAGCTTAACGCGCTTAGTGGGTAAAATAGTTCGTGAGTATAACAATTAATAAAGCATACTTCAATATCAAATATCTTAAATACACATCAGAGCATCATAATCAATCAATATGTATATATGCATGACACCGTCTCGTAATGGTTTGATGAACGTACATCGCCTGAGTTCACGTACAAATGTCCGTCCAAACGTTTCTTCTCTGGCGTAGCCAGGTTCTATTGTACGTCCCTCCTCAGGAACGATGCTCTGGATTCACGTACAAATATCCCTCCCCAGGAGTAGCCGGGTTCTCATGTACGTCCCTCTCCAGACAAATATATATTGAATAGCGAGAAATGCTCCTAACTATTCTATGAGTCATAAACCACATACGTCCCTAGGTGGTGATATGTATGACGCCAATGCATGAACTGCTCTAGTCTACTGGTCTGGTCTTTACTTGACATTTAGACTAACTTTGACAACGTTTGGTGATCCTTATCAAGGTCGGTATCACGACGTGCAAGGTTAAGACATTCAGTATTACTTGTATAAGCTGATAGCTTTCAATAAGACCAACTAGATCAGTCCCCAGTTGAGAGGTGAGACACAAGGTCTGCTTAAATACCAATAGCCTAGAGCAGCCCGCTGCCTCCCGTTCGCTATTTAAAGTTACTGAGGACAAGACCAAGTCTAGTTGAGCCAAATTGACCACAAATTCGGCATTATAACAGTGTAATACATGAATTCTAAATATGCAGGCATAAGTGAGACAGTATAAACATTATATGACATAATGCAGTGTAAATGAACAGTAGATATAATGATAACTGAATGTAAACTTTAATAAAAGTTATAAGACACGCAAACCTATGTTTCGTTCCCCACCTTCAGATAAAAACTTCTTCTTTTAGATTTGACGTTTTTCTCCGTACAGAACTTCGTCGCACCGCGGCAAGAGTCTCGAACAGAGAGTCTTAAAGACTAAAACTCAGAATGAGTGGAAAGGAGAAGAAAATCACAAGGGAAGGTGATTTGGTGTGAGGAATGAGAAATGAGGAGGGTTCCTTATATAGAGATTTTTGGCGCGAGAACGTTCGGGCATGCGCGTTGCCCTAAAATATTTTTTTTTGTGCAATCCTAGGGTATTACAATTATGATCTTTATTGTCTTGTATGCTTTGGAAGATTATATTATTTTGATTTATGAGGATTTATGTCATGATTTTAGAATTGTTAGGTCTATCAGGTAATCTTTGTGGTTCAAAAAAAAAAAAATTTTTTTGGGACTCTATTGAGAGTTTGGTTGAGGCTTGTAGGGTCCCGATCATCTCATAGGATGAATTAAGGTGGTCGTGGATGCCTACGCCGGGCGTCTCACCCTGGCATCCCACATGCAGATCCATGAGGGATGGCGGTCTGGGCTGTGGTGTCGTCACACTATGGACCTACTTAAGCTTAGAAAACATAAACTTTATATATTTCTCATTCATAGTAGAAAATATTTTATTCATTATATTTTTTGTTGGTTTACTTAAATTTTTTTAGTAAATTCTTCTTCTTTTAGATTTTGGTATTTGTAGTCTATGGCGGTCTATGGTGGTCTATGGACCTACTTAAGCTTAGAAAACATAAACTTGATATATTTCTCATTCATAGTAGAAAATATTTCTCATTCATAAACTTAAGCTTAGAAAATATTTTATTCATTGTATTGTTTGTTGGATTACTTAATTTTTTTTAGCAAATTCTTCTTCTTTTAGATTTTGATATTTGTAGTCTATGGTGGTACATGCCTTTAAAGCTCTAATTTCATATAATCGTTTTAAGCATATGATTTTCTAGCACTATAGTGGCCGGGAAAAATTAAGTCTATGGTGGATTCGATTCTATGACCTTAGTGAAAACTTGCTCACACTAAACATACTTGCATTTAACTACTTATAAGGGGGGAAAAGATAAACTTTTGAATGATCTAAATTTAAGAAACCCTTGAATGATATATATATATATATATATATTGGTGAATAATGTATAGACCACCTATTTGTGTGTTTTTATATGTAATACTCTCAAACTTTCCTAGCTAACAGTTGTTAGAAAACTCAAGTAAGTTGTTATTTTTTTCCTAATCCTAGGCATTTTGGACTCTGAATTTTCCTAGCTTCTTCATCTACTTCATGTGCAAAAGTGGCTATCCCTAAATCATTTGACAATAAAAGTTTTCTTCCTAGTCTACAGTATAATGGTTTCTACCTCTTAGCTCATAACATTAATATTCCTGCTTATGGGTAGGTGTCACGGGTACCAAAAAGGAGTAAATTTTTTGACCTTCGCAAGCCCAACACCTCAGCCATTACGGGGTTGAACTCCTACTATCTCCTAGCAATCCGGGGTTGTTCACCTAGCAATTCGCCAGGTACTCCTCTTGGTCACTCGTGATGCATTAGGTCTGACATAGTCTCAGCAACATAACCTGATTTCACCGAGTATTCTGCCACCAAATGACTTATCACTCGGCAATCACCTTGGGATTTCTACGTTCACTCGGTGGATTACCGATACACTCGCATTTCGTCTGCAATTGCACTAGTGTTCCCCGAGCAACATCATAGAACATGTTCTCTACAATCTAACTAGATCTCGTAGAGTATTTTACCCCCAAATGACTTTTCACTCAACGATTACCTTGGGATTCTTGTGTTCACTCGGTGGATTACTGATATACTCGCATTTCGCCTACAATTGCACTAGTGTTCGCCGAGCAACAACACATAACCTGTTCTCTGCAATCTTAACTGGATTTCACCGAGTATTTTACCCCCAAATGACTTTTCACTCGACGATTACCTTGGGATTCTTGCGTTCACTCGGTGTATTCTCAAAACACTAGCTAATTGCCTGCAATTGCACTGCAATCACCGGGTAACAACACAAAATATCGAATACACTAAAAGATAACAACAAACACACGATTAAGGCACCAAGAACTCTTTGATCTATTTCTCATTCATAGTGGGGGTACAACCTTTACTCTTAAATCTCTTATTTAGAAAACATAAACTTGATCTATCTCTCATTCATAGTGGAAAATATTTTATTCATTGTATTGTTTGTTGGATTAGTTAAATTTCTAGCAAATTCTTAGTAAATACAAAAATATGAAATTTCTCATGTCATAATTGACAATCTTTAATTTTGTGCATAGTTTCTTGGATTATTTAAATTTCTAGCATATGATTCTTCATTTTAGTTTTTAATATTTGTATGTAGTCAAGAAATTGAGATGTACTTTATATACAACAAAGCAGTCATGTTATATATATATATATATCTTTTTGACTAAGGTTTTTATTATTAATTGTATAGTTGACAATTCTCATAAATTCATGGTTGGATCAATTATTCATTAATTATAATATCTTTTTCCCATCTTCAACAAGTTTCTTAAGATGTGTTCTATGAAATATAATGGGTTACATGTTGCAGCAAAGATAACCAATCGATCATCCTTGGTTGAATGTGTTGTAAACATTCGTAATAAGATTGGAAACAATGAGAAATTAAGATGTATGATCCAAAATACTTGCTTTGGAGAGCTAATCATGGGCATTCAAGCAGGATTCACAATTTCATGCCCAATTATTCACAACCTTTTGCTACGAGAGGTTGATTCTCCTACAAATAATGACATTCGCTTCTTTATCCAAGGACATACCCTTTCTTTTGATACTAATGCATTCTACAAAGTAACAAGATTGAAGATAGGGGAAGCAAAGAAGTTAGACACCTGGAAATAATAGTATTTTTTAAAAACTCTTCCAAGGTCGACGATTTCTCAAGAAGAAAGAAATAGAAAAAAGGTTTCTAAATATCTCAACTGAAGACTTGGATCTCTTTTTGAAATTGAGTCTCATCTATTTCTAGGAACTTGGTCTTCTTGGGTCATTAAAGGAAAAAGTAATTGATGAAAGCCATCTTTGTCTTATCGATAACCTATCGGAATTCAATGATTATCCTTGGAGAACCATTTGCTTCGACTAGACATTAATGTCCCTTAAAAAGGCCCTATAACCATGGCACGCAGAAAACACTCCTCATAGCTCGAAACAATACCACATTATTGGCTGCCCTTTTGTCATACAGGTACTAGTTGTCTCATCTAGTTATTTAATTACTAATTATTGTTAATGTTTTATATTAATAATTTGATATTTATTTTTGACAATAATAGGCGTGGGCTTATGAGTGTATCCCCCAATTAGGTCAAAGCTGGGCGAAAAACAAAGGTCCACATTTGGACAATGTTCCATCTTTAATAAAGTGGACAAGCAAGAACCAACCATCATTTGAAGATATTGCTACTATCACTGGTAGCAAAGAAGTATGTACTTCCAATTTGTAAATTTTATTATTTGCTTTTAGTTAATAAAGTTATATAGTGTATAACATGCAATAACATGCATGCAATGTATAATTATAGGTGTCTAAAATGGTGCCACATCTTGAAGATAACAAGATGGAACCACAAGGCCCTGAAAAATCAAAGCAAGACAATAGTGTATGTCCTGAGAAGAATTTGCACAATATTCCTAAATCATTGTACCTTGCCCAACAAGTGGATTGAATGTGTAACGAGATCACTACACTTAGGAATGAACATGCGACATTCAGGGTGGAGGTCATGCAACAAAAAGATACAAGATTTTTTGGAATTAAGCAATTCTTACGCGATCATTTAGATGATGAGTTTGGCAGGAATAAGAAAAGATCACGGGATTCCAAGGATGAGAGTAAGGATGACATGATAGTTTCAGATGGAGGCGAAAGAGATGATCACACCGAGGGTGAGACAAGAGTCATAGAGGAGAGTGCTGAGGATGTTGATAATGATGGAGATGATACTATAGATTCAACTGAGAAGGGAGCAACTTTTGTGGTTGCATATTCACAGCCGAGTACGAAATTGCATGAGGAAGTGAGGGCCCGTACCTTAGGATGACATCATTTTGACCCGTAGAGCACCCGTATACGTATACATATTTGATGCTCGACACGAGTAGGTTCGAGTGTCTTTGCCTGCTTTTATGTCCTTTAGAGTGCACGTGAAGTTTCGGAACCATCGGAGACCCGTTCGACATTGAAACATGTCGAAAACGGTGTTTTGGATCATTGGAGCTCGCTCCATGGAGGAAATCTTTTTTGTCACTTATTAATCTCCTAGACCCGCGGTTCGATTGAGCTTAAATTTTGTCAGCTTATTATTCTCTGATAGATCTTCATTATGAATGGTGAAGATCTTGATTGGAGTTGTCTACTGTGAGATATAAGACTCCAAGCACTGTTTCTCGGATTTGCAAATTTTCTTGCGCAGTTTTGATCAAACGGTTGGATCTCAGAATCCCACCGTTGGGTTGAGCTGAAATGTTACCGAAATATTTGTAACTAACTCATAAAAAACTATAACGGTTAAGATGTTAATTTAGTGAGTGTTTTGCAATAAATTGATTATCTAAATGCAGATAATCGCGGCAGAAAAATTTGTTTTTTGGCAGTTTTTCATGTGGGCCCAAGCTTGTCTATGTAAGCAACTAGCACCTAATTTTCGGCTCATTTGCTCATTTTTCACTTAGAAAAGAGGAAAAAGAGCTGGAGAAGATGAAAGGAGAGGGAAGCTAGGGTTTTGGTGATGTTTGCTCAAAAATCCCTAAGGTTTGCATATTTTTCTAGTTTTCTTCCTTTAATCTCTTTAGTTTAAGCATGTGAGCTGTATTTTGACCTAAGCAATGCCATGGGATTTCAGTTGAGGGTGTTCCAGACCTAGGGTTCCTTTGCATGTATGTTTTTATGAATCCTAGTGTTGAATGGAGGCCATTGATACCATTTTCCCCAATTTCTCACTTGGATTTGGTGGAACCCTTTGTAAATGGACCTACACTTGGTTCATGGCCTTAGACTTTTCCAAATGGCTTGCATGTCATCTATGTTAGGCTTATGGACACTAGAAACTGATCCATATATTTTGTTAGAGATTTCCATAGTGAAATCATAGGGTTTAGTACAAATGGCCCTTGCTTGGTTCACTGACCTAGGGTTGAGAATAAGCCTTGCATGTCAACTATGTTGACCTAGTGGGCATTGTTGATGAACCCATGATGCTAGATCAATATTTTGGATGGCTGAACATGGTGACTTAGTGTAATTTTGGCCTAGGCAATGTGATTTGGAAAATTTCAATGAATTTGGGGATTTTGATCTAGACTTGGTCAATTGATGAAAATGACTTGGCAAATAGTCTAATTAACCCTATTTATGATTGAATGTCTTGTATTATAGTGGTTGGATCAACCTATTGCATTTAATTGGGTTAAATGTGGGTTAATTTGGTATTAAATGGTTGAATTGAGCAATATGGGATTAGCTTATGGGTATGACCATTTTAGAATCTAAATTGGCTATGTAGTTGGGTTTAAACATGGTTGTTTGGCACACTTTGGACTGATTTTCAGTATTGTGTAAACCATATCATTTGCAGGGATTTGTGAATGATTTAAGTAAACCAAATAGGCCAATTAGGAATTGAGGTGCATTGGGGTGATTGTGGCATTCTAGTGCTTTCTTATGGTTGGAATTGGCTTGGCCAAGTCTAGCCAATCAAGTTGTGAGTGTTTCTTTACTTGTAATTTCTATATGTGGGATTGTAGTATAACTGAGTCGATAAATGCTTATCTAATGTAGTATGCATGATTTAAAGGTTCATGAAATGTATTTGAGCATAGTCAGTTGGGAAAGCAATGTGGGTTGGATCTCCTAGCATGGGATTCTCTTTTAGGGAATTCCATTGAGTCTGGATGGTGATTCCCAGTTGTGGGCCTTGTAGAGGATTTTATGGCTTGTGTAGATAAGATCGCCTAGACATAGTATATGTCTCATTATATGTCTCGGTGGGGTGATCTTATTAGGTACATGACCCCAGAAATCCTATTAAATTACGGGTAAGAAGTCGATCGGGCAAGGGGTGTCACACACTCCGGCCTTTGGATTGACACTTACTCAGGAGGTGTCTAGGATTGCATGTGCATGTTTATAAAATGATATGCACTGTCTTGGTTATGACATGATGTATTATATTTGGCATGTATGTAATCTTGTGTATCACCATGCTATTTAAACTGTTTTTAATGATCTAGCAATGTTTTATTTAAATGCATATATATGTTGTCACTTGTAGAGGACATTCACTGAGCTTGTTGTAGCTCACTCCTCATCCTTATCTTTTCAGGATCGGATAAGAAGGAGATGGGGAAAGCTTAGTTGCGGAGCGTTTTCCGTACCTTTGTGATGTAGGTGTTAGTCTGTTTATTTGTATTTTGATAAATTGTACTAAATAACACCTAATGTTTATACTTAACATTTAGATGAGTTTGTATTTGTGGTTAGGTATAATTTTGTACTTTTGAACATTATGGACTTCGAGAAATTTTCTGGTTGTCATTTTGGGTATGATATTGATGATCTTATTTATGTCCATGTGTTTGATGCTATTTTTGGGATTGTGGTATGTGGTTAGAAGGCTTATCGGGACACCGTGTATATCGAGGGAGGATATATCTGGGGTTCCGTGCCAGTCATGACGTCATAGATAGTGGGTCGTGACACATTGTATAACAAAGCGAGCAGCATTCATAAGGTCACCATACACAAACCCCATCAAGAAAAGATCAAGGCAAAACATTAGAACTTATGACCCAGAAGAAGGGTATGACATGGATGCTTGGTTGAAATTTACAACTTGGATGAAAGCTGATGATAAAGATGTTGTTGATATAGAGGCCTGCATTTGTGATCGAGAATGGTTCAAGGGTTTAGTCACTTCAAATTTTTGGATTGTAGATTTCGTATGCTCTTTTTAATCCTCTTCTGTTAGTTTGCAATATATTTATCATCTTTTTCAACTTGACTAATGATTCAACGTTTGGTGCAACATATCGATGGATGTATATGGACATTACGATCACAATTATCTAGTATTAAAGCTAGACTGCCTCGTGTATCTGTAATCGACCTACTTTTTGTGGTAAATTGTCTTCAACTATTACATTCTATTAGGATGTGGGGTTTATTAAAATTTAATTTGATAACTGAACGTGTATATTTACAAAAGCAATTGAAAGGACTATATGATCAACACTTGAAAGAGAATGAGCATACAAAGAGTCCGGTACAATGTTCGGCATAGTCACTAGGTTGCAATTGAAATCGACATCCAGACTAATATCATTAGGGTGTGCAACTCAATGAAAGATTTTTCAGTTGATTGGGAAAAAGAGTTGACAGTCCTTATGTCACACCCCGCCCGGACGCTCCTAAACTGGCGATACACTCTCGGACGGGGCGCGCATTTGGAACAAAAACAATGGTAACAACAGAGTGCGCAGCGAAAATACAGTATACACAGTACAAATCTGATTTCATTTAATTCAGAATACTTTTGTACATAAAATGGTCAAGGGAACATACTCCCAAAATCCCCAATGAATCATACAAAGGGTACAAAATGTGGGCCCCATAACCTGCACCCAGTCCACCCTAATTTCCTGTGAAAGATTGGATAATAATGGAGTGAGCTTAACGCGCTCAGTGGGTAAATAGTGCATGAGTATAACAATTAATAAAGCATACTTCAATATCAAATATCTTAAATACACATGTGAGCATCATAATCAATCAATATGTATGTATGCATGACACCGTCTCGTAATGGTTTGATGAACGTACATCGCCTGAATTCACGTACAGAAATGATGTTCTGGATTCACGTACTGATGTCCCTCCCCGGGTGTAGCCGAGTTCTCATGTACGTCCTTCTCCAGAGAAATGTAATGAATAGCGAGCAATGCTCCTAACTATTCTATGAGTCATAAACCATATACGTCCCTAGGTGGTGATATGTATGATGTCAATGCATGAAATGGTCTAGTCTTTTCTTGTCATTTAGACTGACTTTGGCAATGTCTAGTGATCCTTATCAGGGTCGGTATCACGACGTGCAAGATTAGGACATTCAGTATTACTGTATAAGCTGATAGCTTTCAATAAGACCAACTAGATTAGTCCCCAGTTGAGAGGTGAGACACAAGGTCTGCTTAAATAACAATCGCCTAGAGCAGCCCGCTGCCTCCCGTTCACTATTTAAAGTTACTGAGGACAAGACCGAATCTAGTTGAGTCAGATTGACCACAAATTCGGTATTATAACAGTGCAATACATGAATTCCAAATATACAGGCATAAGTGCGGTAGTATAAACAGTATATGACATAATGCAGTGTAAATGAATAGTAGACATAATAATAATTGAATGTAAACTTTAATAAAAGTTATGAAACACGCAAACCTATGTTTCGTTCCCCACCTTCAGATAAAAACTTCTTCTTTCAGATTTGGCGCTTTCCTCCGGACAGAACTTCGTTGCACCGCTTTCAGATCTGGCGCTTTCCTCCGGGCAATACTTTGTTGCACCGTATCGAGAGTCTCGGACAGAGAGTCTCAAAAACTTAGAATGCGTGGAAAGGAGAAGAAATTCACAAGAGAAGGTGATTTGGTGTGAGAAATGAGGAATGAGGAGGTTTCTTATATAGAGATTTTTGCGCCTGAACGTTCTGGCACGCGCCTGAACGTTCTGTCATGCGCCTGAACATTTTGGCATGCGCCTGAATGTTTTGGCATGCGCCTGAACGTTCTGGCATGCGCCTGAACGTTCTATCATGCGCCTGAACGTTCTGGTATGCGCCTGAACGTTCTGGCATGCCTTGCGCCTGAACGTTCGGGCATGCATTGCGCCTGAACGTTCTGGCATGCGCCTGAACGTTCTATCATGCGCCTGAACGTTCTGGCATGCGCCTGAACGTTCTGGTATGCGCCTAAACGTTCGGGCGTTGCCCATATAGTAAATTTTTTTTTTGTGAAATAAAAGGTATTACACTCTACCACCCTTAAAGGGATTTCGCCCTCGAAATCAAGTCAAGTAGTGATGAGGGTGATCAGCTTGAGAAGTAGCCACAGGTTGATAAGTAGGCCACTGCATGTGTGCATCACTATATCCAATGGATCAAGATAGGTGTAAATAATGTTTTATCCTGTGATTGATAAGTGAAAATAATACAATATATCACATCATCAGTTGGTACTAGAAAACAATTCAGGGTATTTCTGTTTAATTGTTGCTTCTAGTTCCCATGTTGCTTCCTTAACGCCGTGGTGATCCTAGAGCACTTTCACAAGTGGTATGCTACGTCGCCGTAGTTCTTGAGTTTTTCTATTTAAAATCTGGATTGCTTTCTCCTGATACGTATTTCCTTCCTCAACCCGAACCTCGACTAAAGGGATGATATGCGAAGGATCAGGACGATACTTGCGAGGCATAAATACGTGAAAAATGTCATGAACCTTAGGCATGGACGATGGAAGGGACAGACGATAAGCAAGTTTGCCAATACGTTCAATGATCTGAAATGGACCGATATATCGCGGGGAGAGCTTGCCTTTGATTCCAAAGCGTTTGACACCTCTTGTGGGCTGGACTTTCAGAAAAACAAAGTCCCCCTTATCAAATTCTAGAGGTTGTCTCCGCTTGTCAGCATAGCTCTTCTGTCAACTTTGTGCACCGCGAAGTCGTTCCTTTACTAGTATGATCTTCTCAGAAGTCTCTTGAACTAGTTCAGGGCCTAACTGCGGTCGATCTGCCATATCTAACCAGCATACCGGAGATCTGCAAGGCCGACCATAGAGAGCCTCGTATGGTGCCATGCCGATACTAGTTTGGTAGCTGTTGTTGTATGCAAACTCAGCTAGATGCAAATACTTTGCCCATCCGTGATTAAAGTCCAAAATGCAGCATCGTAACATGTCTTCTAAGATTTGGATAAGCTGTTCTGACTGCCCATCAGTCTGAGGGTGGAAGGCTGTGCTCATAGTGATCTTAGAACCCATTCTATTCTGGAAGCTTTTCCAAAAGTTGGATGTGAATTGAGGGTCTCAATCAGAGACGATTGTGAGTGGTATGCCATGAAGGCGTACGATCTCGCTTTCATATAGTTCTGCAAGTTTGGCAGGATTATCCGTGAACTTTATTGGCAAGAAGTGTGCAGACTTTGTAAGTCTGTCAATGATAACCCAGATAACATCTTGCCCTTTATTGTTTCGAGGTAAGGCCGTGACAAAATCCATTGCGATGTTCTCCCATTTCCATTCTCCAATAGGTAATGGCTGGAGAAGTCCAGAGGGAAGTCTTCGTTCTGCCTTGACTTTCTGGCAAACGAGACATCGAGCAACGAAGTCTACAATCTCCTTCTTCATTCCAAAAAACCAGAATTGTCGCTTGACATCCTTGTACATCTTGTCACCCCCAGGATGCATAGCGTACCTCGAACAGTGCATCTCAGTAAGCACTTCTTTACGAACCTCAGGATCGTTCGGTAGGCATAAACGTTTTTTATAGAAAACGGTGCCGTCTCCAGAGACCGACCAATGAGGAAGGTCCTGGCCGCTAAGTAGAAGGTCTCGTTTCTCCATTAACATAGGGTCATTGGCTTGAGCGGCTAAAATCTTTCGAACGAGCTCAGAGTTGACTGATAATTGAGAGAGTCGTGGTCTTGGTCCTTCGACGTTCAGCTGTAGGTTAAAGTTCTCCAACTCTGTAGCCAACTTCCCCATTTCGTAGTTAAGAGTGCAAGCAACATAAGATTTTCTACTCAGGGCATCGGCCACAACATTAGCCTTTCCGGGATGGTACTGGAGTTGAAAGTCATAATCTTTCAAGAATTCCAACCATCGTCTTTGGCGGAGGTTAAGGTCTCTCTGAGTGTATATGTACTTAAGACTCTTGTGATCCGAGAAGACCTCAAACCATTCACCGTATAGGTAATGACGCCATAGCTTTAGTGCAAATACGACAGCTGTAAGTTCCAAGTCATGCGTTGGGTAATTACCCTCATGAATCTTCAGTTGTCTGGATGCATATGCAACCACTTGGCCTTCTTGCATTAGCACGGCACCTAAGCCTTGGAGAGAGGCGTCGGTGTATAATGAATATCCAATTGCATTTCTTGGAGTGATAAGTACAGGTGCTGTCATGAGGCGTTTCTTCAATTCCTAAAATGATGCTTCACAGGCGGGATTCCAGATAAATCGCACGTCTTTTCGAGTGAGCTTGGTCATAGGTTCAGTAATCTTTGAGAAGTCCTTAATGAAACGTCTGTAATAGCCAACCAAACCAAGAAAACTCTTAATCTGAGTAACAGTGGTTGGCTGCTTCCAGTTTAAAACTGCTTCAACCTTAAAAGGATCTACCTCAATGCCATTGCCTGAAACCACATGGCCTAGGAATTGAACTCTCTTTGCCCAAAATTCGCACTTACTCAACTTTGCATACAGTTGGTGGCTTCTCAGGGTCTGGAGGACGGTCTTCAAATGTATTTTATGGTCTTCCTCGGTTGAGGAATATATCAAGATGTCGTCCACAAAAACCACCACAAATCGGTCTAAGTATAACCTGAATATGCGATTCATCAAATCCATGAATGCAGCAGGTGCATTTGTTAGACCGAATGGCATAACTAAGAACTCGTAATGACCGTACCGAGTTCTGAACGCCGTCTTGGTGATGTCCGACCCTCGGATCCAGAGTTGGTGATAACCGGACCGTAAATCAATCTTAGAGAAAAATTTGGCATCTCTAAGTTGGTCGAACAAGTCATCGATCCTGGGTAATGGATATCTGTTCTTGATGGTGACGTTATTCAACTTGCGATAATCGATGCAAAGTCGTAACGAACCATCCTTTTTGGGAACAAATAGAACTGGAGCGCCCCAGGGTGATGAACTCTTTCGGATGAAGCCATTACTCTCTAATTCCTTAAGTTGTTTGTCTAATTCGACCAGTTCGACATTTGACATTCTGTATGGTGGAATTGAGATAGGCCCTGTCCCAGGTATGAGGTTGATCTCAAAATCGAATTCCCTAACTAGAGGTAGACCAGGAAGGTCATTAAGAAAAACTGTTGGGAATTCAAATATGACTGGAACATCATGTACTTCGAGAGGGTATAGTGCTAGTGAGTTGGTTTCATTGCCAAGGGATAGAGCTCGAAGTTGTGCCTTGAGAAGGGCAACTGTTGATTTGTGTATCCATTGCCTCGTTCCCTGAAGCTGGACCAACTCTCTTGTAGGCAAGGTTAACTGAACTTGTTTCTTCATAGATTCGATCTTTGCATTCAGTGGTGTTAGCCAGTCCATGCCGAGGATGATGTCGAAGTCTTCAAAATCCATCACAAAAAGATCGGCATATATTATATGTTCTGACATTCGAAGCTCACATCGAGAACACTGCAAGTTGACGTCAGCACCAGATCCAAACGGTGATGTGACATGGAGTGTGGTGTTTGTGGGTTCAGGATGCAGGCCTAAATGTCTTACCAATGTTGATGATATAAAGGAATGCATAGCACCTGAATCGAACAAAACATGCACCATTGTATTGAACAAAGGAAAGGTACCTTCAACTACATTATTGTCTGGGAGGGGTTGTTGAGCGATGGCATATGCTATGCCCTGATTTCATTGACCCTGGTTCTGTTGGTTCTGCCTGGGTTGGGCACTAGCAGCAGGTGGTGCTTGTTGGATTGGAGCAACGGAAATAGGTTGCTGAAGGTGTGGACAGGCATATCTTACATGGCCCTTCTGGCCGCAGTTGAAACAAGTCGGCCTGTTCTGCTGATTGTTGTGCTGGGCATTCTGATTATTCTGCAGGCCTAGCTGATTGTGGTGTCGACCACCACCTCTGCCATTGTCGTTCCTAGGGCCACCTCTTCCATAACGACCTCCACGGCCATGATTTCGGAAACCCTGATGGTGAGGGTTAAAAGGTTCAGCAGCAGGTGTTGTGGACTCATTCTGTGAAACCGGGGCTGGGAGGGATGGGTTTGGATTGAAGTAGGGCTTCTTCTTGTTGCCCTGTTGCAAGCCTTGTGAGGAAAACGTTGCAGGCCGTTTGCCCTTATTCATTCGTTGTTCCCGTAAGATAGTCTCCTGTTCAAAGCTGATGGCCCTGTCAACAACCTCCTTGTAAATCTTGAGATCCAAGATCGACAAGGCGTGTCGAATGTCATGGCGAAGACCATTATAAAATTTCTCAGTCTTATCTCGCTCCGTTGAGATGGTGGAAAGAGAGTAGACTGATAATTCTTTGAATTTTCCAGCATATTCTCTGACGGTCATGGTGCCCTGATATAACTTAGCAAATTCCTGGCGCTTCTACTTCGTCACCGCGCTGGGAAAATACTCATCAATAAACATTGACTCAAACTGTTGCCAAGTCATATCTGCTATATTGACCCTTGGGTCTTCTTTCACTGTGATCCACCATGAGTTTGTGGCACCAACAAGTTGGTAGGTTGCTAGTGGAATTTTGTGAGTCTCATCGACTCTCATTGCATCAAGAGCCTTTTTTAACTCATCCAGCCACTTTTGCACCTCATCAGCCTTAATGGTGCCAGCGAAAGTAAGAGGTTGTAGCCACTTGTATTTAGTAATCTGATCGGTTTGAGCTTCCGACCCAATTTTTACAGGTGTTTGAACCGTGGCCACCTGACTTCGCGCGGTCTCACGAACGGTCGTTTGAACAGTGACTTTGATTGCTTCAATAAATTCGGCAAAAAAAGTTTCCATGCTTGAAGGCATGACAAAGGGTGCGGGTGGGGGTGGTATTTCCTGCCCAGATGTAGTGGCAGTGTTGGGTGTGGCCTGTTCTGTCATTGGAGGCGTTGGTTCCTGAATCTCAGGAGGGTCCTCCACTGCGGGACGAATAGTACGTGGCCTTCCTCTCTTCCTGGTTTGCATTTTCTCACTGGCAAGGAAAAAAAGAAAATCAAGATTAAGAAACTGTAGCCAAGTATAATGTTATAGTATGCTCAGCAACAATTTGGAGAGTACTGCAATATTAAAATCACCTATTTTTCTAAGTATAGTGTAAGGTTTTTGTTGAGGAATCAAAGAATCTTATATATCTCGTATGTTTGGCCATGGTGTAAAAACAAAGTTAGAATGTTTATATAATAAGTATAAAACTTTGCAAGTATTTAAAATGGATTGGTTCAGGTTGTTTGTGAACATACATATATATTGCATTGAAAATCCATACGAGTCATAAGAATTCTAAGATTTGCCTCTTTAAATATCCTGATCTAACGTTCTATCGTAATCTTATGTATTCAGACGCTTACTCTTAATCTTTTCGACTATTATCCAAGTTCATGTGTCCCATACCACATGAATTTAGTAATAAGGGTGTCAACCAAGTTAAGTTGTGTGAACACGGTCTCTAAAAACATTGGCTGAATAGAAGTTCACTAATAGTATCGTCCAAATTTACTCATCCCATACCGTGTAAACTTAGTGATAATATTAGTAATGCAACTTTCTCCAAATGTTTCTTTTCACACAAGGTCATGGGTTTTCTTACTTCCACATTTTATTTAGTATCCTCCAATTTTGTTGTGTCCCATACCACTCCAAAGTTAGTGATACAAAAGAAAGAATGGTTGTAAGTCGACCCACCAAAGATAGTCTTTAAACAAAACAATTTCATTCATATATATCAAAGAAAAGTTTACAATGCCAGGAATTAATTTTAACTTTCTTGCCTACTACGACTCCTTCGAGATCTACGACTACGTACAGAACGACTACTAACGGAAGGTTGAGAGTGTGCACGCTCTGCGTCGGAGTTTTGCAACCAGGTTAATATATTATTGTGGCTCTCTCTCTCAGTGTAGCAATATTGGATGCCATTTCATCTAACCGTTCAAGTAGGTTAGTCGGTTGTCCCATTGGTGGTTGATGGGTCGTTTGGGGGAAAGTATTGGTTCATAGGTGGAAGGTAGTTGTTTTGATTGTGCGGGGATCCCCTAACTGGAACCCCTTGGATATTTGGATTTGTTTGTGGTGAAAAAATTTGAAACAATGGGCTTATTGGGATGTTTTGTCCTTCAAGATTTGGTGACGCCCAATATTGTTGTTGTTGGTTCACAACAACTTGTGGAACTGGCTGATACTGTACCGTAGGAGTTGGAAATCTTTGGTACGAAGTGGTGCCTTGAGTGGGCACGTTCCAAGTTGGTGGATTTGCTGGCGTACCTTGTCTATCATGACTTTGTGTAGGTGGATTTAGTGTGGCATATAACTCTTCGTCAGTGAATGGTCGATCGGTTGGATCACTATTCGGGGCTGGGTCTAATGTAGGATTTGGATTTGAATCATTATTTAGGCCTTCTCTGACGGGCATCTTGCGTCGACTTTTGCGAAGGCAACGCCTATGCTGATCTCTCATTCTTTCGGCATTTCTTATCATCGTGCCGAATACATCTTCGTCAGTTACCCTTCTACTTGTGCCATATGTCTTGAAGATAGAGGATATTGTAACTGGTTCAGTGATGAGCTTTGACGTTCCATCGAAAGTGGCGACGTTTGCCTCGGATAGTATCCTCATAATCAAGACTCCATAGCCGAGGAATTCTTTTCTTAAAGGGTTTTGTATCACCCTCAACATTTGTTGGATAATAATGTGAGGTAGGGAGACCGTAATTTTCTTCTCTATGCAGTATAACATCAGAAGTTGAGCCCTTGACATAGTGCCTCTAGTCCCTCTTTTTGGCAAGATGTTGCCGTATACAATCTTTCCGAGGCCGGAAAGAGATGGCTTAAGATGATTGTTTGGGAGGTTGGTGTACGTTGATTGAGTGTATGACTCTTTGGCAAGGGAATTGAACAATTGTTCATTAGATTCTGCGATCTCTGCAACTGTCTGGGGTTCATGTGGATCAATAATCCTCTCCTCAATCGAAATTTCCAAAAGGCGAGCAATAATCCCGATATTGATAGGAATTTTCGTTCCCATGATTGTTGTCTCAAAATTAGGGCTGATTTCATCTCCGTGAAGTCCGACGTAATTCATGGCTTCATAGAAGGATCTGACCAAGTTGTAAGAGACTTGACCCTCGACTTTGGTTATATTTAACCAATCCAGTGTTGCGAGTTTGTCATGAAGGATTGGGCGGAGGCGGAGATCTCTATTGTCGATGCTCCTCATAGTCATAACCTCTCTTTTGGATAATTCCGTTAGTCTAGTGGGAATTGGTTCCCTGCTAGTGGAAGTTGTTCCTTCCCTTGAGACCATTCTTTTGCTTAAAGGAAAAAAAATTTGTGTGAAAGACACAAAATATATTACTAACATTTTTAAGATTTATGTCTTGTGTGCTAGACATTATTTTCGAGTTTTCTTTTGATGTTTATGCCATCATAAAAATTTCTTCATTAGTGATTTGATGTATATATGTCGTATTCACATATGAATGTATAGACATATGTAATCATAACTATATCTAGTTTCCAAAAATCAACTATTTGAAATATGTATATATGTCGTATTCACATATGAATGTATAGACATATTTAATCTTAACTATATAGTTTCCAAAAATCAACTATATATATATATTTGAAATTAAACTATATAAAAATCATATATAGTTGTTTTTAATCCAAATCTTATCTATATATATAGTTCTAGATATATCAAATGAAATTTATTTATTTATTTATTTTTATTTTTATTTTGAAATTTTTTTTTTTTTGAATTTTTTTTTTTTTTTCGAATTTTTTTTTTTTCAAATAAATTTTTTTTTAATACATACCTCATATACACTAAGGTATATAGATATATATATTCAATCATAACTACACATATAGTTTCTAATAAATCATGACTATATGTATATTTAAATCAAACTATATAAAAATCATATAGTTTTCTAGATATATATTTAATACAAATCTTAACTATATATAATTCATATATATATAGTTCTAAAGATATATATATCTAGTGAAATTTTTCTTCTCCTAATTAGGTGGACTTGGGCGGGCCGTGGACCGTACTCTCTGATACCATTAAATGTCACACCTCGCCCGGACGCGCCTAAACTGGCGGTACACTCTCGGACGAGGCGCGCATTTGGAACAAAAACAATGGTAACAACAGAGTGCGCAGCGAAAATACAGTATACACAGTACAAATCTGATTTCATTTAATTCAGAATACTTTTGTACATAAAATGGTCAAGGGAACATACTCCCAAAATCCCCAATGAATCATACAAAGGGTACAAAATGTGGGCCCCATAACCTACACCCAGTCCACCCTAATTTCCTGTGAAAGATTGGATAATAATGGAGTGAGCTTAACGCGCTCAGTGGGTAAATAGTGCATGAGTATAACAATGAATAAAGCATACTTCAATATCAAATATCTTAAATACATATGTGAGCATCATAATCAATCAATATGTATGTATGCATGACACCGTCTCGTAATGGTTTGATGAACGTACATCGCCTGAATTCATGTACAGGAACGATGCTCTGGATTCACGTACTGATGTCCCTCCCCGGGTGTAGCCGGGTTCTCATGTACGTCCTTCTCCAGAGAAATATAATGAATAGCGAGCAATGCTCCTAACTATTCTATGACTCATAAACCATATACGTCCCTAGGTGGTGATATGTATGATGCCAATGCATGAACTGGTCTAGTCTTTTCTTGTCATTTAGACTGACTTTGGCAACGTCTAGTGATCCTTATCAGGGTCGGTATCACGACGTGCAAGATTAGGACATTCAGTATTACTGTATAAGCTGATAGCTTTCAATAAGACCAACTAGATCAGTCCCCAGTTGAGAGGTGAGACGCAAGGTCTGCTTAAATACCAATCGCCTAGAGCAGCCCGCTGCCTCCCGTTCACTATTTAAAGTTACTGAGGACAAGACCGAATCTAGTTGAGTCAGATTGACCACAAATCCGGCATTATAACAGTGCAATACATGAATTCCAAATATACAGGCATAAGTGCGGCAGTATAAACAGTATATGACATAATGCAGTGTAAATGAATAGTAGACATAATAATAATTGAATGTAAACTTTAATAAACGTTATTAAACACACAAACCTATGTTTCGTTCCCCACCTTCAGATAAAAACTTCTTCTTTCAGATCTGGCGCTTTCCTCCGGACAGAACTTCGTTGCACCGCTTTCAGATCTGGCGCTTTCCTCCGGGCAGAACTTTGTTGCACCGCACCGAGAGTCTCGGACAGAGAGTCTCAAAAACTTAGAATGCGTGGAAAGGAGAAGAAATTCACAAGAGAAGGTGATTTGGTGTGAGGAATGAGAAATGAGGAGGTTTCTTATATAGAGATTTTTGCGCCTGAACGTTCTGGCATGCGCCTGAACGTTCTATCATGCGCCTGAACGTTCTGGCATGCGCCTGTACCTTCTGGCATGCGCCCGAACGTTCTGGCATGCGCCTGAACGTTCTGGCATGCGCCTGAACGTTCTGGCATGCGCCTGAACGTTCTGTAATGCGCCTGAACGTTCTGCCATGCGCCTGAACGTTCGGGCGTTGCCCAAATAGTAATTTTTTTTTTTTTTGTGAAATAAAGGGTATTACACCTTACAAATGGAATGACCGCTATTGGTAATTTCTTAGAAGACAAACGCATAAAAAGGTTATGGTCGATTGAGTATCCATGTCTGCCACAACAAGATGGGGGCTAAGTTTCATCTAATTGTTTAAATAACTCTTCTAGATGATTATATCCATTGATTATTATTTGTAAACCATGTTTTTACAGTGAAAACTGTGACATTTTTTCAATTATGTACTGCGAGTATATCTTTTTTGGAAAGGACATCTACAACATGACACAAGAACGGGCGACCAAGTTTCGAAAAAAGAAGGTCGTTGATTTGCACATTGTTGCCAAATTCATTCCCAAGCTAGATTGGCCCAAATAGATTAGGACAATTGCAAAGTCAAGGAAACATAAAATAAAAAGGATGATTACACACGTTTACATCTCAATTTTATTCATATGTAATTATTGTGTAATTATATGTAAAGTTTTCTTATTAAATGTTATTTTTTTTTCTTTTTTATAACTTTATACTTTTAAAAAAGCATAGTTCGATTAAATTAATGGAATTAAAAATAAAGAAAATGAAAAAAATCATTTCATTGAATCAAAACACTTTGATATAAGATTAAATACTTTTAAATCATTCAAAACTCATTGAAAACATGATTGAAACCTTTCAAAAAACAATTTGTTAAAATCAAATGCGAAATTGAAGTAATTTTTGAAAGCTTTGCTATTATAGATAATTTAAGTGCTGAGATTGATCGAGAGGTTACCCTACACACCTAAGATCAAACTAGTGCATTATATATGAGATTTGTCTTCGTTCTTCTAGCTTGATCTTGGTAGTCTTCGGCAACCATTGTTTGATGTGTTCTTGGTAGATTAGTTGCAATGCTTAGAGAAATAATGCAAGTGATATCATGTGGTTTGTAATCATCAAAATACTGAGATACCGACGTGAGGAGCATGGGTCCAACAATTAATAAATAACATCATAATGTATGTGATTCTAAATTAATTAATTTGTGAAAAGTTTAAAACTATCTAATGTTTGTTTTTTTTAACCAGGGTATATATTATAACATTTTTTTATTTCTATTTTTATTTTTTTTATAGAAAAGTTTGCTTAAGTATGTAGTATGTGAAGAATTATAGAACAATTACACCTACAAGGAAACAATTGTATATATTAAGATCTTCAATCTCAACTAGCTTCAATAAGTGCATATGAATTTACATATTTAAACTATTACACACCAAATTGTCTCATAATAAGAATAAAATGTGTTCCTATGCATTTAATCCTACCTTATGCTTTATCAAGTGGATGGAGTGGGATGGGTGCCTTACCAAGTCTGCCTATTATACCTAACACCTTTACATCTGCCACATTTTCTAATATTTTGTTCTTCACCAATTCATAGTTTGCGTTGCTTCCGAGGTTGACCTGCCATTCGTCTAGTGGCTGGAGGAAGTATAACTCAAGCACCCACATCATCTGGGACATGCCAATCAACAAGATGTCCAACAGGATATATTGACTCTGCATAAGCTACCACCAATGTAGTTGAACAATAAAAATGAGAACACAGATTGTTAATTGAAATACTTCGATATCTTGTAGCAGCAATCGCGTGCCCACATGGAAGTTGGTCAATATCGAATTCCTTGCACGTACAAGTCTTGGCGTGCAAATTAACTATCCCATTCTTATCACCATTAAATACCTCAACTGCATAACAGTCGATAGGATTGACACTATAACGTGTTGATTTCACAATTCGATTGTTAACCACAGTTTGAGCCCATTCTGTAAGGTGAGAAGTCATGTTGGCCGCTATGGTACGACGCTCGTAGAACCAACCCTGTAACAAGCCTCTTAAATGATCAATTAACATGGTGACAAGTAGCTCTTGAGCATCCTTTAATACACCATTCAAACACTTTGCAATGTTAGTGGTCATAATATTATACCTTCGACCATGAAAATGTGTTCGAGCCCATCTCTCAATCCCAACCTCAAATAGATATTTGCTTGCAATCGGATCACAACGATGAATTTCCCTCATCAAATGATTAAACTCGCCATGAAGATATGTTTTGGCAGCTATATAGAACAATGAGAGAAGTGCACTATTTTTGAACTTCGACTTTAAGTTTTGACTCAAATGGTAGATGCATATCCTATGTTGTGCATCAGGAAATATTTTCTTAATTGACTTCTCTATGCTTCCATTTTGATCTGATACGAAAACCAAGTCATTGACTTCACCAATTACATCTTTAAGCTTTGTCATGAACCATTCCCATGATGCATCATTTTCAGAGTCACTGATGCCAATTGTTATTGGATATACCTGATTGTTCCCATCCATTGCAGTAGCCACAAATAAAGTTCCAAGATACTTTGCTTTCATGAATGTACCATCTACCACAATGACCGGCCTAATACTATTGTGAAACCCTCGGATGCATGCTCCAATTGACATGAAAAAATACAGAAAGTGGTTATCTGCATCTGTCTCTATTGCTATCACTGTACCTGGGTTCTTAACTTCTAGCATTGCACAATATGCGAGAAGTTTCGAATATGACTCTTCTGGAGTTCCACGCAATGAGCTCAAAGCACATTCTCTAGCTCTCCATGCTTTGTCATAGTTAAGATTCACCCCAAATTCTTTCCTTATATCATCAATGATATCTCGAGGTCTATATATTCGACCAACCCCTTCATATTTGGATTTTATACATTGCCCAATCAACCATCTACTTGCCTGTCGGTGATCATGGTGAATAATATCTTGGGTACAATTATGTTGTCCAACTACTTTGTTTACCTTAAAGAAGGTAGAATTGGGTAACTTTGCAGCTTTAACCTTCCATTTGCATTCTGCAATGATACATTTCACAACTAGCAACGTCGTGGTTGACTTATACACCTTAAACTCAAAATTATGTGCCATGGCAAGTAGACCAATATGATGTTGCAGCTCACGTTTATTGTTGAATAGTTGATTTTTCTCAATGACCATAGACGATGATACAGTTGTGTTTGAACTTGATCTCATGTCCCCTTGAAGAAGATCATCTGCTGTAAATCTCTCATCGATACCACTATTTGGGATTTCTTCATGTTCATTTGGCGTACCTTCTCTCAAAGATAACAAAATGTCATTTTGTTCTATCAAAGGAGCCTCTTGCTGCAAGCTTGGAATGTCATGAAAAGGATTATTATCTGGTGTACTGGCACTACCATGAGAATCCTTATAGATTGGAGTTGACAAGTCTTCTGATTCTCCTTCATATACTAAGCATAATGGATTTATCATGTCACGCTGTGTGTTCAACCTCATGAAACGTTGGACATGATTATCGTTGTTAATGAAGAATACTACAATCCCAATTGCAGTTTGACATCCATACGTTAGTGCAACATGACTCCTATTTATGTTGGGCCCAAATAAGTTGCATACCTCATCAATCATCTTTTTATAAGTGTAATTTTTTGGGAGGTAGATGACTTCAGTCCCCTTCTTAGTATTGTATAATTTTCCATTACCTGGATTATCAATCCAATCACCACCATACTGTACAAAAATCTCAATAGTTTGTACACTTGCAAAAAATAGAGCATGGTATTATAAACTTAACCAAGCAATCAATGATCTATCAACATTATAGATATATCATTTCATTACATCAAAGTTGAGTTAATTAATGAAGCATTGTGAATATACCTGTTTCTTCAGACTAATGAAAAATATCAGGTGGTGGTATATTCATTGGGAGCTGCGTTAGTTTTAATTTTCACTCCGTGGAAAGAAATAAAATTTGAATACAACCAAATATTTCTTTTCCAGCAAAGTCAATGCTAAAGAAACCTTTCTGTAAAAATATATTAAAATTAATAAGATGTTCCAACCAAGAAACTCAAAATTAACAATACAATAAAAAATAAATATCTTAATCCAAAAAGGCATTACTAGGATTGCTCAGTTACATATAAAACTAAATTTGAATAATATAATGGGAAATTATAGGTGTAAAGTGGTTCATATCCTTTGCTAGAAATTTAACTAATTCAACAAGCAATACAAAAAATTAAATATTGTCCTCTATAACATGAGAAATAGGTCAAGTTTATGTTTCCTAAGCTTAAGTAGGTCTATAGACCACCATAAACTAAAAATATCAAAATCTGAAAAGAAGAAGAATTTACTAGAAAGTTAACTAATTCAACAAGCAATACAAAAAATTAAATATTGTCCTCTATAACATGAGAAATAGGTCAAGTTTATGTTTCCTAAGCTTAAGTAGGTCTATAGACCACCATAAACTAAAAATATCAAAATCTGAAAAGAAGAAGAATTTACTAGAAAGTTAACTAATTCAACAAGCAATACAAAAAATTAAATATTTTCCTCTATAACATGAGAAATAGGTCAAGTTTATGTTTCTTAAGCTTAAGTAGGTCTATAGACCACCATAGACTATAAATATTAAATTTAAAAAGAAAAAAAATTTGCTAGAAATTTAATTAATTCGACAAGCAATACAAAAAATTAAATATTTTCCTCTATAACATGAGCAATAGGTCAAGTTTATGTTTCATAAGCTTAAGTAGGTCTATAGACCACCATACCATAGATTACAAATATCAAAATCTAAAAAGTAGAAAAATTTGCTAGAAATTTAACTAATCCAACAAACAATACAAAAAATTTCAGATTTTTATGCTTCTTAAGCTTAAGTTTGGTCTAAAAAAAATACATTTCTTTCAATTTTTTTTTTTTACAGCAATGTGTGTTTGTTCAACTCAATAAATACATAAGAAGAAGAAGAAGAACAAGGAAATTTATAGCAACATTGTATGTTTGTTCAACTCAATGAATACATAAGAAGAAGAAGAAGAAGAAGAAGAAGAAGGAGAAGTTACTAGCAATGGCGGAGGGCAATAACGACGGTGACAGCTAGCAACAACGACTGCAAAGGAATGAGATTTTACTCTCCCTTTTGTTTTGTTTAAAACGCTAACAGTTTACAAGTTATAATTTTTTTTATAGGGTTTCTTTTTGGTTTAGCCATGGTTATAACAATAAGGATAGTTTGGACAGTTTGCATAAAAAATAGGTTACAATTTTGAAAGTTAAAATTTGAGGTTCAATATCATTTTCTCCGTCTCTAATAGGTCATTTCATAAATATCCCAAGGTTTAATTATCAAACTTAAGTCACATAATCCATGCATGAGTGCATTATGTTAATAATTGAAATTCTTTTTTTTATTTTTTATATCATAATAAAAATTCTCTAACATCTACGTGATATCCATTCATTCAAGTGTCGTCATCACTAAGTTCAAATTATAGTCTCATAGATAATACATCATGAGGTCACTATATCAGACATAATCATGCAAAAGGCCGGGCCCATACTTAGTATTATTTTAATAATTATTTTAATATTATTTAACTTTTTTTAATCAAAGTATTGGGGGCCACCCAAGTTTTGCATCAAAATTAATATAGACGAGCTTGTGAGCCCACACCATGCTCGAAAATTATTAAGATAATTATAATAAAAAGATTTAGTGTATAAATTTTAATTTATCTATTAAAGATAAAACAGTATCTTAAAACATTCTATTACTATAACAAATTTAAAATTTGAAACAACAATAACTCTTAATATAATAAGTTATTTAAATTTTAATAATAATATTGCACTAAATTTTAATATTAAGAAAACAACAACATATCTTTGAAGGTCTAGTTAAGTGCAGTCTACTAACAGAAAATACGCCAATAAATAAATAAATAAGTTTGAGTTAACAAAGAAGAAAACAATTGAAGTTTAATTGTCTTGTAATGCTGTAGAGAAATAACTGATAGCGTAAATAAAGTAAAATAAAAAGTTGAAGAGAATTCAAGAGACGTGCAAGAGGAGGCGAAACAAGAGGATTATGTAGGAATGCCATGTGTTGCCTTATATGATTTGGAAAGAAAACTCCGAATTAAAAAAGGAAAATGTGAGGGATGACAAGTGTCAATCAGTGGTGAAAAAGACTTCGTTATTACTATTATTATCTTATAGATAGGGGTGAAAGGATTACCCGATCACCCGCAAAACCCAACCCAAAACAGGTCGGTTGGGTATTTTGCTACCCAACGGGTAGGTCAGGTCTATTTATTAGAGACCCGAAAGGTCGGGTGTATATGTCGGGTTCTAGATTTTTTCACCCGACCATATCCAACCTGCCCAACTGCTAATACATATACAATATAAAATAGGGTCCGACTATTTTTACCTACCTATATCTATCTTTTCATCCACTTACTCTCTTCACCCACCCATAAATTTAAAATAACTTGTATCCTCTCTCTCCATCTTTCATATTCTCATTCTGCCCTTCACATTTTCAAACCCCAACACCATTTTTCATTTTCCTCTCTCTCGTTTTTTCTCTTCTCATCTCTATTGATTTATGATTTCGTCGAGTTTTTAGGGCATTCAACAGGTTAGAACATTGCTAGGAACGATTACGAGCAACTTTGTCACGAAATCTTACAAAAAAAATTGTGTTATTTAAGGTTTTTGAGGCCTCGAAGTAAAAGTTATTCAAAAACTTGAATCAACCAAATCGATAAGTAAATCTTTGATTTCTTCAAGTTTAAGTTAATTTTAATGTTACATTGTTGTATTGGATTGTTTTTGTGAAAAAAAAATGGTGAAATGGAGGCGGCGAAAATGGGTTCCAAAAACCCATTCCACACAGGAATCGCAACCGTCCGACCTATCAAGGTCGGACGGTTGAGTGTGTGTCCGACCATTTCCAGTTGAACAGATGCTCTCTATTCGATTGGAAAGGGTCGAACACACAATAAGACGTCCGACCATGACAGGTCGGACAGTTGCAGCTCTGTCCGTTCCAATGAGGGCGGACAGAGCATTTGTTAGGTTTTTTTAATTTTTTTTTGTTTTTGTTTAAGCTAAATATCAACTGTTTGTCCTAATTGTATAGTTTTTGTATGTATTTGGCTATTTTGATAGATATGCCGCCAAAAACAAGGAGAGGTCGTTCGGAAGAACAAAGCTCGCAAAGAAGAAGACCGATGACCTCGAAAAGACGAAGACGACGTGAGTCACCATCACCACCCCCTATCATACATGAAGAAGAAGAACTTATGCAAGTTGGGGTGGAGGGAGAAGGAGATGATCGTCTATTGAAGGGTCCTTGCCCCGGGGGACCTGCTAATCCTTCAGTCCACACCCATTTCAAGGGGCACGTAGCATACTACCTGTGGCACAATCAGGTACATCACTCTCGTAACTTAATTTAAATTCAATTGAGGTTATGATTAAATATAAATATTGGTAGATTCTTATAATTTTTTGTTTATTCGCATAGAAACGGAATATACAGAAGTGTTGAAACCACGGGGCAAAGTTAGCTTCTTGGGACCTCAGTGAACATCCCGAGAGAGAAAGAGTAATGGAGAATAGTTGCAAACACCGGTCTTCACCATTTGGTGGCTTGTAGTTATAGTTGTGCCAACAAGCCGTTGACAGTTGCTTTTGTGGAGAGGTGGCAACCAGAGACTAATTCATTTCACCTACCATTCAGTGAAATGATCATTACACTGGATGATGTAATGGTTACATAGGATTCCAACATTGGGCAAGACAGTGAATGGAGATGTACTGAGCAATGCAGAAGCAGTGATCATACTTCAAGAAGCCTTTGGAGTTTCGGCTTGAGAGGCATTTGATGAGGTGAATAAGAAGAGAGGTCAATCGGTTCGATTGGATTGGTTGCTACAAGAATTTGGATCGAAGCTTCAAGGAAACCAACAATATCCTTCACCCGAGCATATTGCGAGAGCATATCTTTTGTTCATCCTAGGTTGAACTCTTTTCAAGAACAAGAGTGGTAAAAGGGTGAACATAATTTACTTGCCACTGTTGATGAATTTGGATGAGGTTGTCAATTTCGCATGGGGAGCTACTTGTCTGGCGCATCTCTATCGTCAGTTGGGATGTGCCACGAGATATCACGTGCAACAGATTACAGGCTACATGCATTACTTGAGGTATAACTATTTCTATCATATTGGTTTAACTAAATTAAACTTGAAATAAATATGTTTGTGTTATAGTAATTGTTTTTCTTATGTTTGGTAGGCTTGGATATACAAGCACTTTCCATTCGTGAGACCCCATATAAATCGTGGATATAATAACAACCTCCCGCGTGCTATGAAGTGGGAACCTCGCAAAGAATAAGGTCTAGCGGAAGATTATGTTGAAGTTCTACGCGAGGCAATTGATGATCTTCGGCCAAATCAGGTAAATGCTACTCTTTTAAATTAAATTTGTTATATACATCATATCAACTTATATCTTAGGTCTTTATTATTTTGTTCAGGTTGCATGAGACCCTTACACAGACTGTAGGGCCTAAAGCCCTCTACATGAAGTGACATTTTATACCTCGTGCATAAAGTTCTTTGATGTAGTCAAACCCTACCATCCTGACTGAGTTCTTCGTCAATTTGGACATGTACAGAAGATCCCACATCCTCCTATACGTCCTGTTCAAGCTGAGAGGAGTGCTATCGGATGTGATTACAACGTCCATCACATGTTCATTGATCAATATTGGGAAAGCTCGGACTACCATTTGTTACAAGCGGCTGCACGAGGGGAACACGTTTCTAATGCATGGGACGCCGTACCAGAATATCTTTAGTGGTTCGAACAGATTTCACATCCAAAGGTGCAAAACCCTGAATATCGACTATTCATGGAGAATTTAAAAATTTTCGTAATAAATCAAAACCTACAGAACATTATTAATATATATGATTTTATTTAAATTTGCAGTAATTATCTAAATATGATCACAAGTCAAAGGCAATCACAATATAAATATGATCATTCACATTACTGCACATCATCTACACTTCACATTTTCACATATATACAACTATGTAAGACTATCCACGTATAATTATCTAAAACTCTCTTCTCACATTTCATCTATGTGATATATATACATAGACAATGTTATTTACAAAACTATTATTCAAATAGTATTTAAACATACTGGTATTCTCAAACATTTACAAACATACAAACAGTAGAAGGAATCTCTATCCTTCGAGCACCTTCCCCTTGCCCTTGGGGTCCGAACCTGAAATGTTTGAGAATTGGGTGAGCAACTACAGCTCAATGAATATTCCTAACTATGACATCATATATTTAATAAAAATCACGTGAATCAATACATTCAAATCTCATTCAAACTTGCATGAAACATTTCATAATACATACATGCCTATAAGTAATTCCAAAACATGCAGGGTTACAATAAAATCAAACAATCTTCCTCCTGCTAGTAATAGAGCGGGTATGCACTCCTTATTATGCATTTATAAGAAGTTTACGCTCGGACCTCTCATTACCCAATTTTCTGCTATGAATCATTTCAAATTAGGGCTTAATCTCAATTTCATTCAGAAACTATCACTCGGACCATGAGATTTGTAATACCCTAGGATTGCACAAAAAAAAAAAATAGGGGCAACGCCCGAACGTTCAGGCGCCAAAAATCTCTATATAAGGAACCCTCCTCATTTCTCATTTCTCACACCAAAATCACCCTCCTTGTGATTTTTCTTCTCTTTCTCACTCATTTTGAGTTTTAGTATTTCGAGACTCTCGGTGCGCTGCGACGAAGTTCTGTTCGAAGGAAAGCGTTAGATCTGAAAGAAGAAGTTCTTATCTGAAGGTGGGGAACGAAACATAGGTTTGCGTGTTTCATAACTTTTATTAAAGTTTACAGTCAATTATTATTATGTCTATTGTTCATTTACACTGCATTATGTCATATAATGTTTATACTGCCGTACTTATGCCTGTATATTTGGAATTCATGTATTATACTGTTATAATGCCGAATTTGTATCAATTTGACTCAACTAGACTCGGTCTTGTCCTCAGTAACTTTAAATAGTGAACGGGAGGCAGCGGGCTGCTCTAGGCGATCGGTATTTAAGCAGACCTTGTGTCTTACCTCTCAACTGGGGACTGATCTAGTTGGTCTTATTGAAAGCTATCAGCTTATACAAGTAATACTGAATGTCCTAACCTTACACGTCGTGATACCAACTCTGATAAAGATCACCAGACGTTGCCAAAGTCAGTCTAAATGCTAAGAAAAGACCGGACCAGTAGACTAGACCAGTTCATGCATTGGCATCATACATATCACCACCTAGGGACGTATGTGGTTTATGACTCATAGAATAGTTAGGACCATTGCTTGCTATTCATTATATTTCTCTGGAGAGGGACGTACATGAGAACCCGGCTACGCCTGGGGAGGGACATCAGTACGTGAATCCAGAGCATCGTTCCTGAGGAGGGACGTACAATAGAACCTGGCTACGCCAGGGGAGAAACGTCCGGACGGACATTTGTACATGAACTCAGGTGATGTACGTTCATCAAACCATTACGAGACGGTGTCATGCATACATACATATTGATTGATTATGATGCTATCTTGTGTATTTAAGATATTTGATATTGAAGTATGCTTTATTAATTGTTATACTCACGAACTATTTACCCACTAAGCGCGTTAAGCTCACTCCATATTATCCAATCTTTCACAGAAAATTAGGGTGGACTGGGTGCAGGTTTATGGGGCCCACATTTTGTTCCCTTTGTATGATTCATTGGGGATTTTCGGGAGTATGTTCCCTTGACCATTTCATGTACAAATTATATTCTGAATTAAATGAAATCATATTTGTACTTATGTTTTATATTTCCGTTGCGCACTCTGTTGTTACCATTGTTATTATTCCAAATGTGCGCCCCGTCCGAGAGTGTACCGCCGGTTTAGGCGCATCTGGGCGGGGTGTGACATTTAATGGTATCAGAGCGTTCGGTCCACGGCCCACCCAAGTCCACCAAATTAGGGGAAGAAAAATTTTACTAGATATATATATGTCTGGAACTACATATATATATGAATTATATATAGTTGAGATTTGTATTAAATATATATATCTAAGAAAACTATATAGTTTTATATAGTTTAAATTTATATATATAGTTATGATTTATGAAAACTATATATATTGTTATGATTAAATATATATATCTATATATCAATGCATATAGGAGATATATATATATACCTTGTTGCTAATGAAAAATTTTGGATGAAAAAAAAAAAAATTGTTAGATATATATATCTCTAGAACTATATACATATGTCAATTATATATAGTTGAGATTTATATTAAATATATATCTAGAAAACTATATGATTTTTATATAGTTTAATTTATATATATATAGTTATGATTTATGAAAACTATATATATGGTTATGATTAAATATATATATCTATATATCTATGCATATAGGAGAGATATATATACAGAGATATATATACCATATTATTGATGGAAAAATTTGAATGAAAAATATTATTAGATATATATATCTTTAGAACTATATATATATGAATTATATATAGTTAAGATTTGTATTAAATATATATCTAAGAAAACTATATATGATTTTTATATAGTTTAAATTTCAAATATATATATATATATATATATATATATATATAGTAGGTTTATGAAAACTATATATACAATTATGATTAAATATATATATATCTATACATTCATATACGTATACGATATATATATATATATATCATATTGCTAATGAAGAATTTTGATTTTCATGATGGCATAAACATCAAGAGAAAAATAGAAAATACTGTCTAAAAGACAAAGAATAAATCTTAAAAATGTTAGGAATTTATTTTGTGTTTTTCACAAATTTATTTTCCTTTCAGTTAAAAAACGGGCTCAAGTGAAGGAACAACTCCCAGTAGTAGGGAACCAATTCCCACTAGACTCAAGGAATTGCCCAAAATGGAGGTTATGACTATGAGGAGCATCGACAATAGAGATCTCCGCTTCCGCCCAGTCCTTCACGACAAACTCGCAACACTGGGTTGGTTAAATATAACCAAAGTTGAGGGTCACGTCTCTTACAACTTGGTGAGATCCTTCTATGAAGCCATGAATTGCGTGGGACTTCAAGGAGATGAGCTCAGCCCTATTTTGGATACAACAGTCATGGGAATGAAAATTCCTATCAACATCGAGATTATTGCTCGACTTTTAGAGATTTCGATTGAGGAGAGGATTATTGATCCACATGAACCCCAGACAGTTGCAGAGATCGCAGAGTCTAATGAACAATTGTTCAATTCCTTCGCCAAAGAGTCATACACTCAATCAATGTACACCAACCTCCCAAACAATCATATTAAGCCATCTCTTGCCGGCCTCGGAAAGATTGTATACGGCAACATCTTGCCAGAAAGGGGGACTAGAGGCATTATGTCAAGGGCTCAACTTCTTATGTTATACTGCATAAAGAGGAAAATTAAGGTCTCCCTACCTCACATTATTATCCAACAAATGTTGAGGGTGATACAAAACCCTTTGAGAAAGGAATTCCTCGGCTACGGAGTCTTGATCATGAGGATGCTATACGAGGCAAACGTCGACACTTTTGATGGGACGTCAAAGCAGATCACTGAACCAGTTACAACATCCTCTATCTTCAAGACATATGGCACAAGTGGAGGGGTAACTGACGAAGAAGTATTCAGCACGACGATAGGAAATGCTGAGAGAATGAGAGACAAGCATGGACGTTGCCTTCGAAAAAGTCAACGCAAGATTCCCATCAGAGAAGCACCAAATAATGAGTGAAATCAGAATCCCACGCCAAACCCAGCCCCAAATAATGATCCAACCAATCATATATTCACTGAGGAAGATTTATTTAACACCCTAAATCAACCTTAAAATAGACAAAGTACTCAAGCAAATCTACCAGCTTGGAACATGCCAACTCAGGGCAACACGTCGTACCAAAGGTTTCCAACACCTGAGGTACCATGTCAACCATTCCTGCAAGTTTCTGTAACCCAACAACAACAGTATTGGGCGGCACCAAGTTTTGCAGGCCAGAACATCCCAATGAGCCCACTGTTTCAAAACAATTACCTTTCTCCTATGAATCACCCGTACAACCAATACTTTCCCCCAATGCCAATGACCTACCCTCCACCTATGGGACAATCGAACCATCAACCACCAAAGGGCCAATCGACTAACCTTTTTGAACGGTTAAATGAAATGGCATCCAATATGGCAGAAATGAGAGAAACTCAAAATAATATATTAACACATATGCAAAACTCCGAAGCAGAGCGAGCAAACTCTCAACCTTCTGTTAGTAGTCGTTCTGTACCTAGCAGGAGATCTAGAAGAAGCAGTAGTAGGCAGGGAAATCAAAATTGATTACTGGCATTGTAAATTTTTCTTTTATATATGAATGAAATGTTTTGTTTAAGACTATCTTTGGTGGGCCGACTTACAACCATCCTTTCTTTTGTATCACTAACTTTGGAGTGGTATGGGACACAACAAAATTGGAAGATACTAATTAAAATGTGGAAGTAAGAAAACCCATGACCTTGTGTGAAAAGAAACAATTGGAGAAAGTTGCATTACTAACATTATCACTAAGTTTACACAGTATGGGACGAGCAAACTTGGAAGATACTATTGGTGAACTACTATTCAGCCGATGTTTTTAGAGACTGTGTTTATGCAACTTAACTTGGTTAACACCCTTCTTACCAAAGTCATGTGTTATGGGACACATAAACTTGGATAATAATCGAAAAGACTAAGAGTAAGAGTTTGAATGCATAAGATTGCAATAGAACATTATATCAGGATATTTACCGAGGCAAATCATAGAATTCTTATGACTCGTATGGATTTTCAATGAAATATATATGTATGTTCACAAAGACCATAACCAAATCTTTTGAAATACTTGCAAAGTTTTATACTTACTATATAAACATTCTAACCTTGTTTTTACACCATGGCCAAACATACGAGGCACATAAAATTCTTTGATTCCTCAACAAAAACCTGACACTATACTTAGAAAAATAAGTGATTTTAACATTGCAGTACTCTCAAAATTGTTGTTGAGCATACTATAACATTGTACTTGGCTACAGTTCCTAAATCTTGGTTTTATTTTCTCCTTGCCAGTTAGAAAATGCAAACCAGGAAGAGAGGAAGGCCACGTACTATTCGTTCAGCAGTGGAGGCTCCTCCTGAGATTCAGGAACCGTCACCTCCGACAACAGCACAGGCCACACCCGACACTGCCACTACATCTGGGCAGGAAATACCACCCCCACCCGCATCCTTTGCCATGCCTTAGAGCATGGAAACCTTCTTCGCCGGATTTATTGCCACAGTTCAGGCACCTGTAAGATTTGGTCGGAATCTCAAACCGATCAGATTACTAAGTACAAGAGGCTACAACCTCTTACTTTCGCTGGCACCATTGAGGCTGATGAGGTGCAAAAGTGGTTGGATGAGTCAAAGAAGGCTCTTGATGCAATGGGAGTCGATGAGACTCAAAAAATTCCACTAGCAACCTACCAACTTGTTGGTGGGGCAAACAAATGGTGGATAACAGTGAAAGAGGACCCAAGGGTCAACATAGCAGAGATGACTTGGCAACAGTTTGAATCATTGTTTATTGATGAGTATTTTCCCAGCGCTGTGAAAAGGCAAAAGCGCCAGGAATTCGCTAAGTTATATTAGGGCAACATGACCGTCTGGGAATATGCTGGAAAGTTCAAAAAATTATCAGTCTACTCTCTCTCCACCATCTCAACGGAGCAAGATAAGACTGAGAAATTTTATAATGGCCTTCGCCATGATATTCGACAAGCCTTGTCGATCTTGGATCTCAAGATTTACAATGAGGTTGTTGTCAGGCCATGAGCTTTGAACAAGAGAAGATTTTACAGGAGCAGAGAATGAATAAGGGAAAACGGCCTGCAACGTTTTCGCAACAAGGCTCGCAATAGGGAAACAAGAAGAAGCCCTACTACAATCAAAACCCAGCGCTCCCAGCCCCTGTTTCGAAGAATGACGCCACAACACCTGCGGCTGAACCTTCTGACCCTAACAATTAGGATATTTGTAATCATGGCCGCGGAGGTTGTTATGGAAGGGGTGGTCGTAGAAATGGCAATTGCAGAGGTGGTGGTCGACACCACAATCAGCAAGGCCAGCAGAACAATCAGCATGGGCAGCAAGTCAATCAGCAGTACAGGCCGACTTGTTTCAACTGCGGCCAGAAGGGCCATGTAAAATATTTCTATCCGCACCTTCAGCAACCTATTCCCGTTATTCCAGTCCAACAAGCACCACCTGTTGCTAATGCCCAACCCAGGCAGAACTAGCAGAACCAGGGTCAACGGAATCAGGCAGAGCATATGCCATCGCTCAACAACCCTTCCCAGACAACAATGTAGTTGAAAGTACCTTTTCTTTGTTCAATACAATGGTGTATGATTTGTTTGATTCAGGTGTTACGCATTCCTTTATATCGTCGGCATTGGTAAGGCATTTAGGCCTGCATCCTGAACCCACAAACATCACACTCCATGTCACATCACCGCTCGAATCTGGTACTGACGTGAATTTGCAGTGCTCTCGATGTGAGCTTCGAATGTCAGAACAAATAATATATGCAGATCTTTTTGTGATGGATATTGAAGACTTTGACATCATCCTCGACATGGAATGGCTAGCACCATTGAATGCACAGATCGACTGTATGAAGAAGCAAGTTCAGTTAACCTTGCCTACATGAGAGTTTGTCAAGATTCAGGGAACAAGGAAATGGATACACAAATCAACAGTTGCACTTCTCAAATCACAACTTCGAACGTTATCCCTTGGTGACGAAAATGAATCACCAGCACTGTACCCTCTCGAAGCACATGATGTTTCAGTCATATCTGAATTCCCAACAGTCTTTCTAAATGACCTTCCTGGTCTACCTCCAGTTAGAGAATTCGATTTTGAGATCAACCTCATACCTGGGATAGGGCCTATCTCAATTCCACCATACAGAATGTCAAATGTCGAGCTGGTCGAATTAGACAAACAACTAAAGGAATTAGAGAGTAATGGCTTCATCCGAAAGAGTTCATCACCCTGGGGCGCTCCAGTTCTATTTGTTCGCAAAAAGGATGGTTCGTTACGACTTTGCATCGACTATCGCAAGTTGAATAGCGTCACCATCAAGAACAGATATCCATTACCCAAGATCGATGACTTGTTCAACCAACTTAGAGATGCCAAATACTTCTCTAAGATTGATTTACAGTCCGGTTATCACCAACTCCGGATCTGAGAGTCGGACATCACCAAGACGGCGTTCAGAACTCGGTACGGTCATTTCGAGTTCTTAGTTATGTCGTTCGGTCTAACAAATGCACCTGCTTCATTCATGGATTTAATGAATCGCATTTTCAGGTTATACTTAGACCGATTTGTGGTGGTTTTTGTGGACGACATCTTGATATATTCCTCAACCGAGGAAGACCATAAGATACATTTGAAGATAGTCTTCCAGACCTTGAGAAGCCACCAACTTTATGCAAAGCTGAGTAAGTTCGAATTTTGGGCGAAGAGAGTTCAATTCCTAGGCCATGTGGTTTCAGGCAATGGCATTGAGGTAGATCCTTCTAAGGTTGAAGCAGTTTTAAATTGGAAGTAGCCTACACAAAGTCTAAGCTCAATTGTTGAGGGTGATACACCACCCTTTGAGAAAAGAATTCCTCGGCTACGGAGTCTCGATTATGAGGATACTATCCGAGGAAAACGTCGCCACTTTCGATGGAACGTCAAAGCTCATCACTGAACCAGTTACAACATCCTCTATCTTCAAGACATATGGCACAAGTGGAGGGGTAACTGACGAAGAGGTATTCGGCACGACAATAAGAAATGCCGAAAGAATGAGAGACAAGCATGGGCGTTGCCTTCGCAAAAGTCGACGCAAGATGCGCGTCTAAGAAGGCCCAAATAATGATTCAAATCCAAATCCTACATCAGACCCAACCCTGAATAGTGATCCAACCGATCGACCATTCACTGACGAAGAGTTATATGACACACTAAATCAACCTACACAAAGTCATGATAGACAAGGTATGCAAGAAAATCCACCAACTTGGAACGTGCCAACTCAAGGCACTACTTCGTACCAAAGACATCCAACTCCTACGGTACAGTATCAGCCAGTTCCACAAGTTGCTGTGAACCAACAACAACAATATTGGGCGTCACCAAATCTTGATGGACACAAATCCCAATAAGCCCATTGTTTCAAACTATTTCACCACAAAAAAATCCAAATATCCAAGGGGTTCCAGTTAGGGGATCCCCGCACAATCAAAACAACTACCTTCCATCTATGAACCAATACTTTCCCCCAATGTCTATGGCCTACCCTTCACCTACGGGACAAACGACCCATCAACCACCAATGGGACAACCGACTAACCTACTTGAACGGTTAGATGAAATGGCATCCAATATTGCTGCACTGAAAGAGAGCCACACTAATATATTAACTCGTTTGCAAAACTCTGACGCAAAGCTTGCAAACTCTCAGCCTTCTGTTAGTAGTCGTTCTCTACGTAGCAGTAGATCTCAAAGGAGCGGTAGTAGACAAGAAAGTCACAATTAATTACTGGCATTCTAAACTTTTCTTTGATATATATGAATGAAATTGTTTTGTTTAAAGACTATCTTTGGTGGGCCGACTTACAACCATTCTTTCTTTTGTATCACTAACTTTGGAGTGGTATGGGACACAACAAAATTGGAGGATACTAAATAAATTGTGAAAGTAAGAAAACTCATGACCTTGTGTGAAAAGAAACATTTGGAGAAAGTTGCATTACTAACATTATCACTAAGTTTACACGGTATGGGACGAGAAACTTGGAAGATACTATTGGTGAACTTCTATTCAGCCAATGTTTTTAGAGACCGTGTTCATACAACTTAACTTGGTTGACACCCTTATTACTAAATTCAGGTGCTATGGGACACATGAACTTGGATAATAATCGAAAAGACTAAGAGTAAGCGTCTGAATACATAAGATTACGATAGAACGTTAGATCAGGATATTCACCGAGGCAAATCTTAAAATTCTTATGACTCGTATGGATTTTCAATGCAATATATATGTATGTTCACAAACAACCAGAACCAAATCATTTTAAATACTTGCAAAGTTTTCTACTTATTATATAAACATTCTAACCTTGTTTTTACACCTTGGCCACACATACGAGATATATAAGATTCTTTGATTCCTCAATAAAAACCTTACACTATACTTAGAAAAATAGGTGATTTTAATATTGCAGTACTCTCGAAATTGTTGTTAAGCATACTATAACATTATACTTGGCTACAGTTTCTTAATCTTGGTTTTCTTTTTTTCCTTGCCAGTGAAAAAATGCAAACCAGGAAGAGAGGAAGGCCACGTACTGTTCGTCCCGCAGTGGAGGCACCTCCTGAGATTCAGGAACCAACGCCTCCGACAACAGCACAGGCCACACCCAACACTGCCACTACATTTGGGCAGGCAGTACCACCCCTACCCGCACCCTTTGTTATGCCTTCGAGCATGGAAACTTTTTTTGTCGGGTTTATTGAAGCAATAAAAGTTACTGTTCAAACGGCCGTTCGTGAGACCGCGCCCAGTCAGGTGGCCACGGTTCAAACAGTTGTAAAAATTGGGTCAGAAGCTCAAACCGATCAGATTACTAAATACAAGTGGCTACAACCTCTTACTTTCGCTGGTACCATTGAGGCTGATGAGGTGCAAAAGTGGATGGATGAGTCAAAGAAGGCTCTTGATGCAATGGGAGTCGATGAGACTCGCAAAATTCCACTAGCAACCTACCAACTTGTTGGTGCCGCAAACACATGGTGGATCACAGTGAAAGAAGACCCAAGGGTCATTATAGCATATATGACTTGGCAACAGTTTGAGTCAATGTTTATTGATGAGTATTTTTCCAGCACGGAGACAAAGCAGAAGCGCTGGGAATTTGCTAAGTTATGTCAGGGCACCATGACCATCAGAGAATATGCTGGAATATTCAAAGAATTATCAGTCTACTCTCTCTCCACCATCTCAACGGACCGAGATAAGACATAAAAATTTTATAATGGTCTTCTCCATGACATTCGACACTCCTTGTCGATCATGGATCTCAAGATTTACAAGGAGGTTGTTGACAGGGCCATCAGCTTTGAACAAGAGACTATCTTACGGGAACAACGAATGAATAAGGCCAAACGGCCTACAATGCTTTCCTCACAAGGCTTGCAACAAGGCAACCAGAAGAAGCCCTACTACAATCCAAACCCAGCCATCCCAGCCTCGGTTTCGCAGAATGAGTCCACACACCTGCAGCTGCACCGTCTAACCCTCACCATCAGGGTTTCCGAAATCATGGCCGTGGAGGTCGTTATGGAAGAGGTGGTCGTAGGAAAGACAACGGCAGAGGTGGTGGTCAACACCACAATCAGCTAGGCCAGCAGAATAATCAGAATGGCCAGCACAACAATCAGTAGTACAGGCCAACTTGTTTCAACTGCGGCCAGAAAGGCCATGTAAGATATGCCTGTCCACACCTTCAGCAACCTATTCCCGTTGTTCCGCTCCAACAAGCACCACCTGCTGTTAATGCCCAACCCCGACAGAACCAGGGTCAACGGAATCAGGGCCGAGAATTTGCCATCGCTCAACATCCCCTCCCCGACAACAATGTAGTCGAAGGTACCTTTCCTTTGTTCAATACAATGGCGCATGTTTTGTTTGATTCAGGTGCTACCCATTCTTTTATATCATCTGCATTGGTAAGATATTTAGGCCTGCATCCTAAACCCACAAATATCACACTCCATGTTACATCACGGTTCGGATCTGAGCTTCGAATGTCAGAACATATAACATATGTCGATCCTTTTGTGATGGATTTTGAAGACTTCGACATCATCCTCAGCATGGACTGGCTAACACCACTGAATGCAAAGATCGAATGTATGAAGAAGCAAGTTCAGTTAACCTTGCCTACAGGAGAGTTGGTCAAGCTTCAGGGAACGAGGCAGTGGATACACAAATCAACAGTTGCCCTTCTCAAGGCACAACTTCGAGCTCTATCCCTTGCCAATGAAACCAACTCACCAGCACTATACCCTCTCGAAGTACATGATGTTCCAGTCATATCTAAATTTCCAACAGTTTTTCTTAATGACCTTCCTGGTCTACCTCCAGTTAGGGAATTCGATTTTGAGATCAACCTCATACCTGGGACAGGGCCTATCTCAATTCTACCATACAGAATATCACATGTCGAACTGGTCGAATTAGACAAACAACTTAAGGAATTAGAGAGTAATGGCTTCATCTGAAAGAGTTCATCACCCTGGGGCGCTCCAGTTCTATTTGTTCGCAAAAAGGATGGTTCGTTACGACTTTGCATCGATTATCGCAAGTTGAATAACGTCACCATCAAAAACAGATATCCATTTCCCAGGATCGATGACTTGTTCGACCAACTTAGAGACGCCAAATTTTTTATTGATTTACGGTTCGGTTATCACCAACTCCGGATCCGAGGGTCGGACATCACCAAGACGGCGTTCAGAACTCGGTACGGTCATTACGAGTTCTTAGTTATGCCATTCGGTCTAACAAATCCGCCTGCTGCATTCATGGATTTGATGAATCGCATATTCAGGTTATACTTAGACCGATTTGTGGTGGTTTTTGTGGACGACATCTTGATATATTCCTCAATCGAGGAAGACCATAAAATACATTTGAAGATCGTCCTCCAGACCTTGAGAAGCCACCAACTATATGCAAAGTTGAGTAAGTGTGAATTTTGGGCAAAGAGAGTTCAATTCCTCGGCCATGTGGTTTCAGGCAATGGCATTGAGGTAGATCCTTCTAAGGTTGAAGTAGTTTTAAACTGGAAGCAGCCTACCACTGTTACTCAGATTAGGAGTTTTCTTGGTTTGGCTGGCTATTACAGATGCTTCATCAAGGACTTCTCAAAGATTGCTGAACCTATGACCAAGCTCACTTGAAAAGACGTGCAATTTATCTGGAATCCCGCCTGTGAAGCATCATTTCAGGAATTGAAGAAACGCCTCACGACAACACCTGTACTTATCACTCCAAGAAATGCAATTGGATTTTCATTATACACCGACGCCTCTCTCCAAGGCTTAGGTGCCGTGCTAATGCAAGAAGGCCAAGTGGTTGCATATGCATCCAGACAACTGAAGATTCATGAGGGTAATTACCCAACGCATGACTTGGAACTTGCACCTGTCGTATTTGCACTGAAGTTATGGTGTCATTACCTATACGGTGAACGGTTTGAGGTCTTCTCGGATCACAAGAGTCTTAAGTACATATACACTCAGAGAGACCTAAACCTCTGCCAAAGACGATGGTTGGAATTCTTGAAAGATTATGACTTTCAACTCCAGTACCATCCGGGAAAGGCTAATGTTGTGGCCGATGCCCTGAGTAGAAAATCTTATGTTGCTTGCACTCTTAACTACGAAATGGGGAAGTTGGCTACAGAGTTGGAGAACTTTAACCTTCAGCTGAACGTAGAAGGACCACAACCACGACTCTCTCAATTATTAGTCAACTCTGAGCTCGTTCGAAAGATTTCAGCCGCTCAAGCCAATGACCCTATGTTAATGGAGAAACGAGACATTCTACTCAGCGGCCAGGACCTTCCTCATTGGTCGGTCTCTGGAGACGGAACCGTTTTCTATAAAAAACGTCTCTGCCTACCGAACGATCTTGAGGTTCCTAAAGAAGTGCTTACTTAGATGCACTGTTCGAGGTACGCTATGCATCCTGGGGGTGACAAGATGTACAAGGATGTCAAGCGACAATTCTGGTTTTCTGGAATGAAGAAGGAAATTGCAGACTTCGTTGCTCGATGTCTCGTTTGCCAGAAAGTTAAGGCAGAACGAAGACTTCCCTCTGGACTTCTCCAGCCGTTACCTATTGGAGAATGGAAATGGGAGAACATCGCAATGAATTTTGTCACGGCCTTACCTCGAAATAATAAAGAGCAAGATGCTATCTGGGTTATCATTGACAGACTTACAAAGTCTGCACACTTCTTGCCAATAAAGTTCACGGATAATCCCGCCAAACTTGCAGAACTATATGAAAGAGAGATCGTACGTCTTCATGGCATACCACTCACGATCGTCTCTGATCGAGACCCTCGATTCACATCAAACTTTTGGAAAAGCTTCCAGAGTAGAATAGGTTCTAAGATCACTATGAGCACAGCCTTCCACCCTCAGACTGATGGGCAGTCAGAGCGGCTTATCCAAATCTTAGAAGACATGTTACGATGCTGCATTTTGGACTTTAATGACGGATGGGCAAAGTATTTGCATCTAGCTGAGTTTGCATACAACAACAACTACCAAACTAGTATCGGCATGGCACCATAAGAGGCTCTCTATGGTCGGCCTTGCAGATCTCTGGTATGCTGGTTAGATCCTTCCATCGTCTATGCCTAAGGTTCATGACGTTTTTCACGTATCTATGCTTCGCAAGTATCGTCCTGATCCTTCGCATATCATCCCTTTAGTCAAGGTTCGGGTTGAGGAAGGAAATACGCATCAGGAGAAAACAATCCAGATTTTAGATAGAAAAACTCAAGAACTACGGTGACGTAGCATCCCACTTGTGAAAGTGCTCTGGGATCACCACGGCGTAAAGGAAGCAACATGGGAACTAAAAGCAACAATTAAACAGAAATACCCTGAATTGTTTTCTAGTACCAACTGATGATGTGATATATTTTATTATTTTCACTTATCAATCACAGGATGAAACATTGTTTACACCTATCTTGATCCATTGTTTCACTTCAATAACTACGCCGATGTCTGAAAATAATATCAATGGATATAGTGATGCACACATGCAGTGGCCTCCTTATCAACCTGTGGCTATTTCTCAAGCCGATAACCCTCATCACTACTTGACTTGATTTCGAGGGCGAAATCCCTTTAAGGGGGGTAGAGTGTAATACCCTGTATTGCACAAAAAAAAAATTACTATTTGGGCAACGTTCAGGCTCATGCCAGAACGTTCAGGCGCATGACAGAACCTTCAGGCGCATGCCAGAACGTTTAGGCGCATGACAGAACGTTCAGGCGCTTGACAGAACGTTCAGGCGCATGCCAGAACGTACAGGCGCATGCCAGAACATTCAGGGGCATGCATGAACGTTCAGGCGCAAAAATCTCTATATAAGAAACCTCCTCATTTCTCATTCCTCACACCAAATCACCTTCTCTTGTGAATTTCTTCTCCTTTCCACGCATTCTAAGTTTTTGAGACTATCTGTCCGAGACTCTCAGTGCGGTGCAACAAAGTTCTGTCCGGAGGAAAGCGCCAGATCTGAAAGCGGTGCAACGAAGTTCTGTCCGGAGGAAAGCGCCAGATCTGAAAGAAGAAGTTTTTATCTGAAGGTGGGGAACGAAACATAGGTTTGCGTGTTTCATAACTTTTATTAAAGTTTACATTCAATTATTATTATGTCTACTATTCATTTACACTGCATTATGTCATATATTGTTTATATTGCCGCACTTATGCCTGTATATTTGGAATTCATGTATTGCACTGTTATAATGCCGAATTTGTGGTCAATCTGACTCAACTAGACTCGGTCTTGTCCTCAGTAACTTTAAATAGTGAACGGGAGGCAGCGGGTTGCTCTAGGAGATTGGTATTTAAGCAGACCTTGTGTCTCACCTCTCAACTGGGGACTAATCTAGTTGGTCTTATTGAAAGCCATCAGCTTATACAGTAATACTGAATGTCCTAATCTTGCGCATCGTGATACCGACCCTGATAAGGATCACCAGACGTTGCCAAAGTCAGTCTAAATGACAAGAAAAGACTAGACCAGTAGACTAGACCAGTTCATGCATTGGCATCATACATATCACCACCTAGGGACGTATATGGTTTATGACTCATAGAATAGTTAGGAGCATTGCTCGCTATTCATTACCTTTCTCTGGAGAGGGACGTACATGAGAACCTGGCTACACCCGGGGAGGGACATCAGTACGTGAATCCAGAGCATCGTTCCTGTACGTGAATTCAGGCGATGTACGTTCCTCAAACCATTACGAGACGGTGTCTTGCATACATACATATTGATTGATTATGATGCTCACATGTGTATTTAAGATATTTGATATTGAAGTATGCTTTGTTAATTGTTATACTCATGCACTATTTACCCACTGAGCGCGTTAAGCTCACTCCATTATTATCCAATCTTTCACAGGAAATTAGGGTGGACTGGGTACAGGTTATGGGGCCCACATTTTGTACCCTTTGTATGATTCATTGGGGATTTTGGGAGTATGTTCCCTTGACCATTTTATGTACAAAAGTATTCTGAATTAAATGAAATCAGATTTGTACTGTGTGTACTGTATTTCCGCTGCGCACTCTGTTGTTACCATTGTAATTGTTCCAAATGCGCGCCCCGTCCGCGAGTGTACCGTCGGTTTAGGCGCGTCCGGGCGGGGTGTGACAATTATAGTATAAAATGGTAAAAACCAAACATAATTAAGATTCAAGAGTATTATATAAATTAAAAATATATTATACATACATAAACACGTGCACAAACTTATATATATATATATATATATAATTAAGAGTTCACAAAATGAAATAAAAAAATATATATTTAAGGGTATTTAAAGTGTGTATAGTAAGATAAACACAAATGTGAACAGTGTTATATACTTATATATAATTAAGTGTTTATATTTGTATTGTATATACATAATTAAGAATATGTTCAATTAAGTATATAATACGAAGAAAGAGTACATATAATTAATTAAAAATACATGTATGCATTTTAACTTTGGTAACTATACTCTCTAAAATTTTATTACCAAATATATTTTATTAAGTATACTCTCAAAAAATATGTAGTAGGGCTAGATATAAATATATAATGAATTTAACTAAATTATAATAAAGGTTGAGCCAAAATTACGAAAGAAAGAAAGATATTATCCAATTATGAACTATATAGATAAACTAATTCATTTAGAATAAATTAATACATATTTAAGATATATAAAATAAAATAAATAATTCACATACCTAATCTATTTCTTAATAAAATTTTATAAAATTTACTTATTATATTATTTTAGTTTCTATTTAAATTTTAAATTCTATCAATTTAACTTTTATTTAGCTAGATAGGTTTATCAATCATAGTAATAAGTTGCGGCTAACCATTTGTTAAAAAACCTAAACTAAACACAAATAATTAAATAGTTAAATTTTTGAAACTATGAAATAGTTAAATTTGTTGTTAAAAAAAATAATTAAATTTGGTCAAAAGCCCTGTCCAAAGGCCCGACCTAAAAGCCTAGTCCATATATTTTTTGAGTTAGGTCGGGGTCAATATTTTTTAATGTTGGCCTGACCCAGTCCAGCCTGGCCCACTTATTCTTAGTCCCGGTAGAATTGGGCTAGACCGGCCAAATGACCCGAATTGCCACCCCGAGGGATTGGCTACTTACTAAACAAAAGTCCATAAACAATATATCACTCTATTATATAACATAAAATATATAGCTATCTGGAGGTTTTTTTTACTTAATATTGGAGGGATTTTCTATGTAAACCTTGATGCATGTATTTTTTATTTATTTTTCTTTTATTTTGGGTGGATCACTTAACCAAGTTTTTTTTTTTAATTTACATGTAGGGAATTAAAGTATAAAAGGGGAAAAATGTTTTCAGTTTAAAACTTATTTTTTCTCAACATATACAATAATTATAGTAAAACTGTTATCACATGTACAATATATACCCTTCTTCAAAGATGATTATTATACCACTTAAACCATGACCTTTAAAGTAAGGATTTTTCTATTTCCTTCTTAAATATTTTACTTGTTTGCTTAATTAAGCCCTGTTTAACATGATGCTAATATAATTGTTCTTATACAATTGAAAAGGTACACACAAGCAGCCAAAAACAGTGAACCAAAAGACTCACCGAATCAGGCACTTACAAAGTCAGTAGTCACACAACCCACTCTACCAAAACAACCCTAATACTCCTTACATTCTCTAACCACACCAAACTCTATTTAATAAGGTAGCTTGAAAATAGTTAAGCGAAGAAGATCATTAAAAAAAAAGATCATTCATTGTTCACCACATTAGCTTAGTATAAATTTTGAATTATTCTTGTAATATTTGTGTTTATATGCATGTAATAGCCCTTTTAATTGGAGGACCTGCGTATGTAGTATGTAGGATATTTGTTTGAAGATGCAAAGGATCTAATCTAAATTGGCCCAAAAACTGACTATAGTTAATGCCCAATTTTTTGTTGGGCCGTGTTCAGGCCCCAAAGAAGATACAAACATACAATATTTGTCCTCTGTGGGGTATAGGCTTAGTTTCTGAATCCACTAATCCCCACACCAAATGAGTGGGGCCACAAAGACCAGCCAGTGACACGAACAAGCCCAAGTTGAGTTTGAGAATTTCTCTCTTCTGTCTGGCGCGTACCCACGCTGACGTCGCTTTTACGAACCTTGTGAAGGTGCCTGCAGCGACACATGGTTTGAAGAATTGGTGTCATTCCGCGACTCAAACTCATGACCAACTGTGCCAATACCTCATTGGCTGCCCCAATGCATTTTTGGGTAAATATATCTACTCAAAATACTAATTATGTATTATATTCTATACCTTACAAGATTTAAAAGAACAAGTTGGAACGTTGAAATGGGTTTGAATTTGAAACATGTCTATGTACAAAAATGAAAACAATTAATTGTGATTAGCCGTAAGATTTGTTGTTTAACGAAACTCATTTTGGCCCTATAAAGGGAGGCAGATTGGCATTGATTCGCTCGGTGTTGGCAACTATTCCATCTTATTATCTATCATTGTTTAAGATACCTATGAAGGTGGCGAAGGGCATTGAAAAGTTAATGGAATACTTTCTTTGGGGAGGAAAGTTAGGGGAGGGACCAAAAAACTTAATTAAATGGAAAATTGTGCAAAAACTTGTGGAGAAGGGGGAATTGGGTATTGGGAAAATAACATAGAGGAATATGGCTTTATGTGGGAAATGGATATGGAAACTTTTAGAGAATCAGTCCTTACTGTGGGCACAAGTGATCGTCAGCAAGTTTGGAAATCTATCATTATCAGAGTGGGAAATACATAAGAGAAGGGTGAAGATGACTACATACAAAAGTCTGTGAAAGTTCATAGCCTCAATCATTCCACGGATGGTAGAGCATATCAGGCTTGAAGTGGGAGATGGACAATTATTTCGCTTCTGAGGGGACATTTGGTTGGGGGACAGATCCTTGGCAGACACCTATCGTATCGTAGCCTTTATAGAATTTCCAACTCACACAATCAGACTATTTCCTCTTTTCCCAACCACAACCTAGTCTCCACATCACACACCATTTTGTGGAATTTATCACTCCCAAGCACCATGTCATACTAAGTCCAGTTCGAAGCCAATTTTCTCCTTTCTAGCCTTCCCACAATACAATCGTCCTCTTCAATTGACCATCTAGTGTGGACCCTTGAACCATTTGGCCATTACTCGTGTAAATCATTTTTTGATAGGTTGTCTGGTTCCCCTTCATTTCCTCATTTTCCTTCGACATATTGCAAAGGAAAGCGCCCAAATTGGTGTATCTCCCCTCATTGGTGTTTCTTGTGTGGCCAAAATGGTGAAAGTGTAGATCACTTATTTTTGTCATGTGTGTTTGCTAGACGTCTTTGGCATTATTGGCTGGATTATTCAGGTGATCGGTTCCCCACACCACATAACGTTGTTGATGGCCTGTCTGTTTCTCATTTTTCAGATCCACGTCAAAAAGTAAGGAATGTAGGTCTTATTGCTTCATGTGCTACTTTATGGTATCTTTGGTTAGAGCAAAACAACAGAATATTTAACAATCAAGTTAGGACAGTGGATCAAGTGTGGGAAAGTGTTTAGGTTTTAGCTAGTGCTTGGGTATTAGCTTCGAAGTGGAATATGAGATTCTCTATCTCGGAGTGGTAATTGGGTTGGGATAAATGCTTGTTTAAGGAAATGTAATGTAGCCAAGCTTGGGAGAAGGTGGATGTTTTCCTATTTTTTTGGTACAAGACAGTGTGTAATACCCCTAGTTTACACAAAAAAAAAAATTAAAAAAAAAAAAAAAAAAAAAATAGGGTGGTGCCCGAACGTTCAGGCGCCCCTCTTTTCTATAAAAGGGGTTCCCTCCCTCCTCATTGCTCACATCACTCCTCCTCACTCTCTCTCCCTCTTTTAGAGACTCTCTCTCCTTTTTTTGAGGCTCTTTATCTCTTTTTTGAGACTCTCACTCTTAGAGACTTTCTACTGGTACGGTGCGGAGCCACTGCCAGGCAAAAAACGCGCAACATCAAGTGTTCAATTTGAAGGTGGGAACGAAACATAACCATCAGAGGTTGACTTATTTCAATTGCGGCCAACAGGGCCACGTAAAAGGCTTTGTCCCCATCTTTCACAACCGCAACAGCCAATTCCCGTAATTCCAGTCCAACAAGCCCCACCTGCTGCAAACGCCCAGCCCAGGCAGAACCACCAAAACTAGGAACAAAGGCAAAAAAAAAGAGCCTATGTTGTGGCCTAGCAACCTCTTCCAAATGATAATAATGTGGTGGAAGGTACATTTACCTTGTTCAATACAATGGTATATGTATTATTTGATTCAAGTTCCACACATTCTTTTGTATCTTCTACATTGGTAGCACAATTAGGCTTGCAACTTGAACAAACCAACTTCACTATCTATGTTTCAACACCAATAGGACCTGGTACTGACATTAACGAGAAATGTTCTAGATGTGAACTTAGAATGTCAGGATAGATAATCCCTATAAATCTCTTGGTCATGGACATAAAAGACTTTGACATCATTCTCGACATGGACTGTTGATGCTACTAAACGCTAAGATCGATTGTCTAAAGAAGCAAGTTCTAATAACCTTACCTACTAGAGAAAAAAATCAAGATCCAAGGCACCCTGAAACAGATTCACAGCTCAACTGTCTCACTCCTCAAAGCAAAGCTTTGATCTTTATCAATCAATGACGACAATGAGCCACCACCACCATACCCTCTCGATGTGCACGACATCGAAGTCATATCTAAATTTCCAATGGTATTTCTAATTGACCTTCCTGGCTTACTCCCGGTTCTGGAATTTGACTACAAAATCAAACTGGTACCAGGAACCGAAACCATATCAATTCCACCATAAAAAATGTACAATGTCGAGCTAGTTGAGTTGGATAAACAACTTAAGGAATTGAAGAATATAGGCTTGATCAGAAAAAGCTCATCACCCTGGGGCGTTCCAGTTCTGTTCGTTCGGAAAAAGGATGGTTCGTTACGACTTTGCATCGACTGTCGCAAGTTGAATAACTCAACCATCAAGAACAAATACCTATTGCCCAGGATCGATGACTTGTTCGACCAACTCATAGATGCCAAATACTTCTCTAAGATTGATTTACGATTCGGCTATCACCAACTTCGGATCAGAGAGTCGAACGTCAATAAAACAGCTTTCAGAACTCGATATGGTCATTACGAGTTCCTGGTCATGCCATTCGGTCTAACTAATAGACCTGCAGCGTTCATGGATCTGATGAATCGTATCTTCAAACCATATTTAGATCGATTCGTGGTAGTTTTTGTAGATGATATATTGGTGTATTCACCAACAGTGGAAGATCATAAGATGCACCTAAGGATTGTCCTCCAGACCTTAAGACACCACCAGCTATATGCAAAGTTGAGTAAGTGCGAATTTTGGGCAAAAAAAGTTCAATTCTTAGGTCATGTAGTTTCAGGCAATAACATCGAAGTAGATCCTTGAAAAGTTGAAGCGGTATTAAAATGGAAGTAACCTACCATTGTTACTTAAATTCGGAGTTTTCTCAGTTTGATTGGCTACTACAGACGTTTCATCAAAGACTTCTCCAACATTACTGAACCTATGACCAAACTCACTCGGAAAGACATACGATTCATCTGGAACACAGCCTGTGAATCATCTTTTCAGGAATTGAAAAAATGCCTCACGACAACACTAGTACTAATCACTCCAAGAAATAGAGTAAAATTTTCATTATACACCGACGCCTCTCTCTAAGGCTTAGGTGCAGTACTAATGCAAGAAAGCCAAGTTGTTGCATATGCTTCTAGGTAACTAAAGATCCATGAGGGTAATTACTCGACGCACGACTTGGAACTTGCAGTTGTCGTATTCACATTGAAGTTATGGCGTCACTACCTATATGGTGAGCAGTTCAAGGTCTTCTCGGATCACAAAAGCCTCAAGTGCATCTACACTCAGAGAGACCTAAACCTACGACAAAGAAGATGGTTAGAATTTTTGAAAGACTACGACTTTCAACTCTAATATCATCCGAAAAAAGCCAATGTTGTGGCTGATGCCCTGAGTAGAAAGTCATATGTTGTTGCGTGTACCCTCAACTTCAAAATGGGGAAGTTGGCTACGGAGATGGAGAATTACAACTTACAGCTCATTGAGGAGGGAAGAAGATCACGACTTTCCCAATTAACTGCCAACTAAGAGCTTATTCAAAAAATCTCAGCGGCCCAAGCCAACGACCTCCTGTTAATGGAGAAAATAGAACACATCCTCAGCGGACAGGATTTTCCTCATTGGTCGGTCTCTGATGATTGGGCAGTTTTCTACAAAAAAAACGTCTATGACGACCCTGAAGTTTGAAAAGAAGTGCTCACATTGCTCGAGGTTCGCTATCATCCTAGGGGAGAAAAAATGCACAAGGATGTCAAGTGACAATTTTGGTTTTCTGGAATGAAGAAGGTTATTATAGACTTTGTTGCTCGATGTCCCGTTTGCCAACAAGTAAAGACGAAACGCAGACTTCCTTCCGGCCTTCTCCAACCTTTACCTATTAGAGAATGGAAGTGAAAAAACATAGCAATGAACTTTGTTACTGCCTTACCTCAAAATAATAAAGGGCAGGATGCAATTTGGGTTATCATTGACAGACTTACAAAGTCTGCACACTTCTTACCAATAAAGTTCACGGATAACCCGGCCAAGCTAGCTGAATTGTATGAAAAAGATATCGTACGCCTCCATGGGATACCACTCACGATCGTCTCTGATCAAGACCCTCGATTCACATCAAAATTTTGGCAAAGCTTCCAAAGTAGAATGGGCTCCAAGATTGCCATGAGCACAACTTTTCACCCACAGACCGATGGGCAGTGAGGGCATTTGATCCAGATTTTAGATGACATGTTACGATGTTGTATACTGGACTTTCACGACTGATGAGCTAAACACTTACATTTGGCTGAATTTGCGTACAACAACAGCTACCAATCTAGTATTGGCATGGCACCATACAAGGCTTTTTATGGTCACCCTTGCAGATCTTCGGTATGTTGGTTAGACATGGAAGATCGACCGTAATTAGGGCCAGAACTAGTTCAAGAAACTTTTGAGAAGATCAGATTAGTCAAAGAGCGACTTCGTGTAGCATAGAGTCAACAAAAGAACTACGTCGACAAGCGGAGACAGCTTCTAGAGTTTGAGAATGAGGACTATGTTTTTCTAAAAGTTCAGCTTACAAGATGTGTCAAACGCTTCAGGATCAAAGGAAAGCTCTCTCCAAGATATATAGGCCCATTTAGGACCATCGAACGCATTGGCAAACTAGTCTATCGACTATCCCTTCCCTCGTCCATGTCCAAAGTTCATGACGTTTTCTATAATTCCATGCTTCGAAAGTATCGCTCTAATCCTTCACATATCATCCCTCTGGTCGAAGTTCGGGTTGAAGAAGGAAACAAATATCAGGAAAGAGCGATACAAATTCTGGATAGGAAAATTCAAGAACTTAGACGACATAGTATTCCACTTGTAAAAGTGCTTTGGGATCACCACGGAATAGAGGAAGCAACTTAAGAACTTGAAGATAAAATCAAACAAAGATACCCTAATTGTTCCAACAATAATTGATGTTGTAATATATTGTACTTTCACTTATCAATAAAATTATTCTTGTACAACTATAATTGTGTCAACATCTTATAATCATTACACAAAATGCAGATGTCTGCTGATAGCACAGACAAGAGTAAAAAACCATATACATCATGGCTTGCTTGGCAACCGTGGGGGAGCCTTTCAAGTCCAGAAGCAACCCACAACTTCTATACATCACCAACTCCCTCACCTCAGCAACTGTGAACCGCTTCGCCAGAACGTATATGGTTATATCGTGATGAATTGCTCGAAACAATGCATGCCCCTCGTTTTGACAGGATCTCCTACCAAAACTACCAAGTGGGTGAATTCGGGCAACTGCACGTAAAAACATTCCACCACTCAATCTGCCTTCCCTGAAACGCAACACCTTGCACTGCCCTACACCACCATCAGTCAGGCAAATGTCGGAACCTTCTGCGGAGGAATCCAATTCTATTTGCCCTTCAATGTTTAATGATGTTGAGGATTCCACTGGCCAGAGTATAATTCAGGAACCTTACCAGCAATACCCCGATCTAATGGAAGACGGCCAAGGCAGTGAATCTCATGAAGATAGCAATTATGACTACATGGACTGAAATTTCGAGGGCGAGATTATTTTAAGGGGGATACAGTGTAATACCCCTTGTTTACAAAAAGAAAAAAAATCCGGTGGTGCTCGAACGTTCTAGCCCCCCTATTTTCTATAAAAGGGGGCTCCTTCCCCCCTCATTTCTCACACCACTCCTCCTCATTATCTCTCCCTCTTTTAGAGTCCCTCTCTCCCTTTTTTGAAACTCTCTCTCTCTTTTGAGACTTTCTCTTAGAGACTCTCCACTTGTACGGTGCAGAACTGCTGCCCAACCAAGAGCGCGGGACTTCAAGCGTTCAATTTGAAGGTGGGAACGAAACATAGGTTTGTGTGTCTTATGACTTTTCATAAAGTTTTCATTATGTCTATTATTCACTTACACTGCATTATTGTGTATAATGTTCATACATGTCATACTTATGTCTTAATATTTGGAGTCCACATATTACATTGTTACTACGCCGGATTAGTGGTCAATTTGACTAAACCAGACTTATTCTTGTCCTCAGTAACTTTAAATAGTGGACTGAAGGCAACTTGCTACTCTAGAAGACTTGGTATTTAAGTAGGACCTCGTGTTCCCATATCTCGACCTGGAGATTAGTCTGGTTGGTCCTATTGAAAGTTGTTTGCTTATGTAAGTGATACTGGACTTAACAATGCACGCAGTGATGCCGACCCTGATAAGCATCACCAGACGCTGCCAAATCCTGTCTAATATTAGAAAAGACCGGACTCGTACATGCATAGTCATCATACATGAAATAAGAACCACCTAGGGACGTAAGTGGTCTGTGATCTATGACGTATTCACCGGTGCAATTGTGCCACTATTATTGATGTTTCCCCTAGAGATGGACGTACAATGTAAACCTAGAATTACTTAGAGATGGACATTTGTACGTGAACCTAAGGCGATGCACAGTCACAGAACCATTACGAAACGGTGTTATGCACACATTCTTATTAAGCCACGTTGTATTGTTTATGATACTATGTTGTGTATATGTGATGTATGATTATGATGTCTATTTTATTAATTGTCATATTCATGAACTATTTTATCCACTGAGCAATAGCTCACTCTCGTTGCTAACCATTTTTCAGGAGCCTAAGGTAGAAGTATTTCGGGCCGTCATTTTTGTACCCCTTACTTAATTGTTTAATTAATTAAGGATATTTTTGAGAGGATGTTCCTTCTTTATTGGCGGTTCCAAGACCGCCTATATTCTATACAAAATATATTTTGTATTTAATAAAAACAGACTTGTACTTGAATTGTGTACTTGCGCACTCGGTAACTATTATAATATATTCGCACCCCGCTTGTGAGTATCCTGATTTGGCTGGCACTCCAACTTTATTTCTTCTCAAAAAAAAAAAAAAAAAATTTGCCCTAATGACGTCATGATTTCCATAAACTTCCCTAATGAGATAGTAAGAAGGGTCTAGAACCAGTTATTCGAGGGATATATGCATTGTATTTGTCAAACTTGCATTTCATCGAAATATAATTAAAAGCTAATTATATATATAAGTGGACGTGCAGGTGCATTGCACGTGAATCAATTTGTATTTTTTGTCAATTAATAGCCATTGGAAACAAGAAAAGAAAAGTGAGTGAATGTAATTCATATAAAAGTCGATAATAAAATTTGATAAATAATTAGAGAAGAGTTAAAATAAAAAATAAAACAAAATCTATCAGTAAAGTTAACGAGAAAATAAAATATTTATTAGTGGATTACGTATTTTTTATTTTTAATTCATATGTGATGAACATGGGAAAAAAAAAATCAGCAACACACTTAATTTAAGAAATTATATAAATATATTTTTAAAGCTTCCAATCAAAACAAATATGAATTAAAAGAGAAAAATAAAATAAAATAATCAAACTAAATCAACTCAATAATTATTAATAAAATGTAAAATATAGTTTTTCATAAATAATTAAATAAACAACAAATGATACTAAAACTAATTTTATATAGATTTAAGTTTGAAGCAAATAAAGAATAGTAACTCACATGATGAATTACTTCAACATAATAAAAGAAATACATTAATACAAAAAAAGTATCATTCTAATTCCCGCCACTAATACTGCCACAGATAATATTTAAAGCATTTAAGTACCATATGTTATTCACAATAACAGAGTAGCACTTGGAATATTCACCTTGCTGAAAAAATTAGAATAAAAGAAAAAAGAAAATACCAATATGAGATTTGAAATGCAATAAAGAAAAAGACAAAGTGATAGATTGTGAAGAAGATAAATCATGTGTAGTTTTTTTTAAGAAATTGTTTTGTTCCATTTCTTCTTAATTTTTGAGAGAAATGGGTAGTTATTTATTGTGTTTGAGAGGAGTGTTTGCTCCGTTTGTTTTTAGTTTGTAAGAGAAGTGGGTAGTAATTGTTTGGCTATGAGAAAGATACCAACCCACACACCCTATCTCACCGCCCATTTCAACCCACTAACAATAAGGCATAAAAGTAGGGGTGAGAAACGGTTTTTCTCTAGTTATGTTTTTTTTTTCCGGTTCATTTAGATTAAAAAAGACAAATAAGGATAATAAGTATAAATACCTATTCTACCCTCACTGTTTAAAGTATTTTAATTAATAATAACGCTGTAGAGAAGGGTATTTTTGGGATAAAACCAAAAATGGCCACACAGTGAGGGCTCTAAAGAAAAAAATTTATTATAATAATACATATATATATATATATATATATATAGTTAGCGGACACGGTGCAAATCATATCAAATTAAAAATAGTTATAACAAAAATATAATTAAAAATTTTTACTCGTTCAGTCAATCCCCCATGAACTATTTGTATTAATAGATTTGTTGAGTTGAAATTACCAAAAATTGTTAAATCAATTTATGTCTAAAGACTTACGCAAGAAAGACAGAGACAATCCTAGCTACTAGAAGTAGTGTTCGTTGGGTGGATTTTCCGTTGAGCCTAAGAAGAATAAGGATTTCTAGTCCGAAACCAACTATCAACTACCCTAGGAGCAGGGGTGAAAGCAACTCGACTGACCCGACCCAGCCAGACCAAACCCGACCATTTCAAGTCGGGTTGGATTGGGTTTGAACAAAATTTTGGGTTGGTCCGGTTCTATTTTGGGTGACCCAGCTAGGTCGGGTTCGGTCGGATCGCAGGTCTTGCCAAAAAAAGTCAGGTTTAACCTGACCCGACCCGACCTTAAAGCCTTCCCCTGTGCGCCATTTTTCTCTCTCTTCTTCTCTCTTCTTCTTGTCGCTTCTGCCCCTACAGACCCCTTTCTCTTCTTTCTCTTTCTCTTTCTTTTCTCTTCTTCTCTCTCTCTCTTCTTCTTCTTCTTCTTCTTCTTCTTCTCTCTCTCTGGTCTGCAACCTCACTCCCGCCTCTCTCTCTCTCTCTCTTTTCTTCTCTTCCTTCTCTTCTTTCGTCTTCTTTTTCTCTCCATCTATCCCGCCTCTCTCTCTTTTTCTCTCTCTCCCTTCTCTTCTCTTCTACTCTCTCCCTTCTCTTCTTTCTTTTTCTTCTTTTTCTCTCCCTCTGCGTCTGCCATCCCTAAAAAAATAATCGGCAAGCCCATCAAGTTAGGGCCTAACCCGACCGACTCGACCTGACTTTTGGTCAGTCGGGTTGGCCCCTCTCAAAACAAGAGGTCGGGTGGGTTGGGGGGCCAAAATCCGACCCGATTTCACCCCTACCTAGGAGTGAGTTCCCAAAGATCAATTCTCTTACGAGGCAAGGCGTGATACTAATAATAATAAATAAATAAAAAACCACTACAAGAAAAAAGGTCTTGAATGACATTTATTTTAAAATTTGTATTCCCTAATTCTTTTAAGAGTTCGTCCAAATATATAGTTACTAATCATTTAAGACTTTCATTTCAAACCAATATAAATAAAGAATTAATTTATTGTTTAGAGGATGACTACGTCAATTTTGGCTCAAGAGAATTTGGCATTTATGTGCACTATTTTTTTTTTTTTTAGGGAAAGGTGGATTCGTCACATTATTCATCCACGTAAAAAAACATATCTCCTTGTAAAGGTTCAAAAAGCCAAGGAGGGGGGTCTTCAACCCATACAATTTTATCATCGATGTGGAGGCATTTTTTTGCCAATATGTGAGCAACAAAATTACCTCTTCTACCAATATGATTGAATCTTTTGATGTTTACATCACTCGCCAAGTGTTTAATGTCTTGAGCAATAAGATCAAGTTCTAGTTTGGATGTCTTCGTCTGAGTGACAGAATTGATCACATTTACAACATCAAACTCGACCCATAATGGTTCATAGAAAGCCTGGTTAGCAAGCTGGAGACCTTCCTTGACCGCTAGACCTTCGGCTATCTCTAGTGGGAGTGAGTAACTTAGTTTCTTCGTCTTCGCCAACATCACCTCTCTCGCACTATTTCTGATGATCGCACCGACACCGACTACATTGTTGTTTGAATCAACCGTTGCATCCACGTTCAACTTGTACTCATTGAACGGAAGAGGATGCCATCGCCTGACATGCCGGAGCCTCTCTCCCCTATGACTCTCACTGCCTTTGATCTTTTCCCTTGTTGCGAACTGGAACTTTGCTAGATATGACATAGCACATTAAACTATATCCACCCCTAATTTTACCTTCATCTTTATGAACAATGTTGTTCCTATTATTCTGAAGAGACCAATGGATTGTTATAATTTTGTCCATGGTTTCCTTCGACAGATTTGAGTTTGTGCTCAGAAAATCTGAGAGAGGGTCCCCATTACCCCACCCAAGCATTACTGGGTAGCCTAGTTGCCACACCTCTTTTGCAACTTTACACCTATAAAATAAGTGATGCACTGATTTTGTATCTCTGCCACATACCTCACATGATCGCTGAGTCGTTAACTCTCTTTTCAACATATTATCACTAGTAAGAAGGCAGTTTGTCATCAATCTCCAGAAAAAAATCTTAATTTTACTTGGTAAGTGAAGGTTCCAAATGACTTTCCACCATAAGGTGACTGCATGCATCTTTGAAGAAGAACCTGAACAGGCCGAGAGACTTGAGAAGGCTAAATTATATCTACTTCTAACTGAACAAGAGTCGTTCTTATTATAGTGCCAAGTAAACCAATCATGCAGTTTTCTGAAGCTAAGTGGGATCGATAAAATGATAGCTGCATCACGGTTCCATTGAGCATCTCTTGTGATAAGATATGCTATTGTGGCCGACCAAGAAAGCCGAGGGGGAAAGAAAGGGCGGAACAACGATTCTCTCAAGAGCCACAGATCCTGGTATATTTGTACCTTGGCGCCATCACCTATTCTCCATCTCAGACTTTTGCTCAGTAGGTTCCTTCCCCATAGAATGCTTATCCAAAAATATGATGGCCTATAACCTAACTTGGCATATAAGAACGAGGTGTGTGGGTAATATTTTACTTTCTGCACTTATTCCATGAGAGAACCTTCTCGAGTTAGTAACCTCCACCCTTGTTTTGCAACCAGTGCCTGATTGAATGATTCCATCTTCTTGAAACCAAGGCCCCATTGATATTTAGGCCAACATAGGTCACTCCATTTTTTTCTTTGGATTTTTCTCTTATTTTTGAACTCCCTCACCAGAATCTAGCCATAAGGCTTTCAATTTTCTTCCATAAGTTGCTAGGTAACTTGAAACAACTCATGGTGTATGTGGGAATGGCCTGAACTACTGCCTTCAATAGGACTTCTTTTCCATCTACAAAGAAAATACCATTATTCTACCCTTTCAGTTTCGACCATATTTTGTCAATGATAGGAAGGAAAGTACATGTCTTATTCCTATCTATCATTGGTAGTAAACCCAAGTATTTTGAATGGCACACAACTTATGGGATTTCAAAAATCCTCGTAATAGGTTCTCTGTCATTGCTAGCTACCATCTTCCCGAATGATAAGGTTGATTTGTCGAAGTTAACTAACTGCCCCGAGGCCTCATTATATGCATGTAATAAGTTTCGGATGTTGGTGCATTCTGAACCAGTAGCTTTAACAAAGATCAGACTATCATCGGCGAAAAATAAATGTGATACCTTTGGATCATGCCGTCCTGTTTGGATTCCTGTGATCTGATGAAAACGTTATGTTTTATATAGACCTGCTAATAGACCTTCAACACAAATAATAAAAAGGAAGGGAGAGAGAGGATCCCCTTGTCGAATGCCCCTATGGGGTTTGACACAACCAAAAGGTTGACCGTTGATGTTAACTCAGAATAATGTCGTGGTTAAACATCGGAGTGTTAGCTCAATCCATTTATGAATGAAACCCAGGGCCTTCATCATGCTAGCAATGAAATCCCATTTCACTCTATCGTATGCTTTGCTCATATCTAGTTTGAGGGCAATGTGATTGTTACTTGGTCGTCTGACATCGTGAAGGGCGTGAATGCATTCAAAGCCAACTGCAATGTTATCAGAGATCAACCTCCCAGGTATGAATGCACTTTGGTTCTCTGAAATCACTCTTGGATCACTTCTCAGAGTCTATTTGTCACCGCCTTTGTGATAATTTTGTAAACCATATTACAAAGACTACTTGGATGAAAATCAGTCATGTTCGTAGGCTTGCTCTTCTTGTGAATCAGTGCAATGATGGTATGGTTCATGTCCTTGATTGATCTGCCTTTGTTGACGGGCGTCTAGACATAGTTTTGTGATATCATTGCATACAATGCCCCAGCAATTATGATATAATGATGTTGACATGTCGTCCGCCTCGGGACCTTTCGAGGGGCTCATTTGGAATAGTGCCCTTCTTACTTCTTCGGCAGAGAAATCTCCATCCATATAGGAATTCATTTCTGATGATATTTTCCTGTCTACATCATTAACAATTTTGTTAATAGCATGAGTGGAAGGGTTTGAGGAGCCAAAAATATTGTTAAAATAAGAAATGAAGTTTTGCATTACTTTTACAATGGGAGTAAATCTAACACTTTATAGTTGAAAATATGGTTAATTACATAATATATATATATATATATATATATATATATATATATATATATATCTAATTAGCCTACCGATAAAAGAAGTAAATATGTTTCGCATGCATGCATGGTAAATAATGATGCAAATTATTCAAAGACGAGGGCAGGGCCCACAGGTTGATGGTAGGGCCTTCAAATTTGCGTCCCCCCACCCACACATAGTGGTGGTAATATAGGTCACGACACGATAATATGACTCAAAATCGACACGAAATAAATGAGTTTGGGTTTTGCATAAACAGGTGTGGGTCAAAAGAGGTTAAACGCGATTAGACACGATTATATTTCTGATCAAAAGCAGGTCGACCTGTTAAACCAGAAATTGACCCGTTTAACACGATTATATTTTGTGGTGAGACTTATGTTATATGTAAAGATTTTTTAATATTTTATATTATGTGTTGAGACTCTAACTTTATAATATTTTATTTGGTCTTTACTATATGGTTGTATAACTATAATTTTGAATTTTTGATTTATATGTTAATTTAAAATTTATATATGATAAATATGTTAGAATGAACTTGTTTAAGTTTTAAGGGTTATAAACATGTTAATCTGTTTAACCCATTTATTAAACGTATCGGGTTTGAATTTACATATAATGACACGTTATTTAAACGTGTTGTGTTTGGGTTTATAATACATTTCATTATACACAATTACGACACGACCGATTACGACACGGCTACACGAATGCCACCCCTACCCATACACACACTTATATATATATATATATATTCTTTTTTAAAAAAATTTATATTCATTTTTAATATTATTTAACTCATTTTTAAACTTTTTTTAATCAAATTATTGGGGCCACGCAAGTTTTGCACAAAAATTAAGGGCTTTTGACTTGATTGCCCTTAAAAAATAAAAAAATTTCACAAATGCCATTCAAACCTAAATAATGACTGCTTTGCCCTAGTTTTACTATTCAACGCCCAGTCAGCCGACACACAGGCGCCACGTGGGTGGTGGAGCTGGAGTAGTTAGGAAGGCGTCTTTTCAAAAGACGCTTTTTATGAAATTTTTTTTGTATGGAAGGCGTTTTTTCAAAAGACGCCTTCCCTAACAAAAAAGAAATTATTTTTTTGAATCGAAGGCGTCCTTCAAAAAGGACGCCTTCTATAGAAAATTTTTTTTTAGGAAAGGCGTTTTTTAAAAAGACGCCTTCTATAAATTAAAAAAAAAATTATTTAAAGGAAGACGACTTTAATACATTGATATTATTTAATCACCATTCATATTTTTTTTCATTACTTCTTCTTCTTCTTCTTCTTCGTCTTCATCATTCTGATCTACAAATTGCTTTCTCAATGGAGAAACCAATCTTGTTACATAATATCATGCGAATGTTACAAACCCAGTAGCACCAACACTCTCGCCACCGAGCTCTGCACCGATATCGTCTCCCAAAACAAGAACCTCCATCTCGACGACTACAAATTCCTCCTAAGAACCATGGTTCACTCTGGAAGGGCGTCTTTTAAAAATAACAATGTACGGAAGGCTTCTTTTTGAAAGACACCGTTCCTAAAAATATTTTTTTTCTATAGAAGGCGTCTTTTTGAAAGACGCATTCGATTCAAAAAAATAATTTTTTTTATTTTTATTAGAAAATGCTTCTTTTGAAAAAATGTCTTTCATACAAAAAATAATTCATGGACTACTCCAGCTCCACCGCCCACGTAGCACCTGTGTGTCGGCTGATTGAGCGTTGAATAATAAAACTAGAACAAAACAGTTATTATTTAGGTTTGGATGACATTTGTAAAAAAAATTTATTTTTTAAGGGTAATCAAGTCAAAAGCCCCCAAAATTAATATATAAAAGCTTATGGGCCCACGCTCTGCTCGAAAATTATAATAAAAAGATTTAGTGTATAAAATCTAATTTATCTATTAAAGATAAAATAGTATCTTAAAACATTCTATTAAAATAATAATAACTCTTAATATAATAAGTTATTTAAATTTTAATAATAATATTGCACTAAATTTTAATATTAAAAAACAACAGCATATCTTTGAACCTCTAGTTAAGTGCGGCCTACTAACAGGAAGTACTTTAAAAAATAAAAATGAAAACTGTCTCCTCTCCTAAGCTTCAGAACCCCGCTATGTTTCTCGACAATCGTCTTCCCAGGCTCTAGGCTCGACAACGTTCACTCTTCCATCTTCTACTGGTCTATTCTGCACTCCGAATAAATAAATAAGTTTGAGTTAATAAAGAAGAAAACAATTGAAGTTTAATTGTCTTGTAATACTGTAGAGAAATAACTGATAGGGTAAATAAAGTAAAATAAAAAGTTGAAGAGAATTCAAGAGAAGTGCGAGAGAGAGGCGAAATATAAGAGGTAGGAATGCCATGTGTTGCCTTATATGATTTGGAAAGAAAAAAACTGAATTAAAAAAGGAAAATGTGAGGGATGACACTTGTCGATCAGTGGTGAAAAAGACTTCGCTATTATTATTATTATCTTATAGATATATAGCGGTTAATTTTATATTTAATTTTATTTATATTATTTTTAACTCATTTTTATATTTTTAATTAAATTATTGGGCCCCAAATTTTGCACCAAAATTAATATATACATTAATTTTATATTTACTTTTTAATATCATTTTTAAACATTTTTAATTAATTTTTTTTACTTACCATTCATGCCCAAATCTTATTACAATATAAAACTCAAAAGTGTCGAGACAACTGTGATATCAAATAATGTTGGCCCAGATATGTTCAAGAGGGGGTGAATTGGACACTTAACAGATTTTAACCTTTTTTTTAAATGTAAGAAATTGTGAAAGCAGATTAAATAAAGTATAGCAAATAAACACAATGAAGGTAAAAGGGACAGTGCAAACATGATTTATAGTGGTTCGGCCTCGCCTACATCCACTACCTAACCTCCTCAGTTAAGATTTGTCCAAACTCCACTAAGGATGGTCTTACGAGTGAAGACCAAACCAGTACACTCTCTCAACTTACAGGGTGTGAAAAAAACCGTTATATTTTCTCAACTTACGGGTGTGAGAAGAACCTTTTCTCAACTTTCAGGTGTGAGAAGAACAGTTACAACTTTAAGCAACACTTGCTCTAACCCAGTGACTAACCAATTACTAATATTTGAATACAAGATGAGACATAATTTCCTTTATTTAGAATCAAAGTAATACTTACAAAGCTTTAATTTGAACCTTCTGTTACCACAGATTCAACAAAATATGTATGATGAGGTTCGACTGAAAACTGGTTCAAAAAGCTTTTGTCTTCAATGGATTTTTGAAAATGATATAGATGAAGATCAACTAATCCAAAAGACTTAATGTATTTCAAAAGATCGTGAGTTCAAAAGCAAAGACTAGAAGACTAACTTCCACAAGCTTTTAAACAAGTGAAAACTGTTAATACGTTTTGAATGAATTTTTTAGTTTTCGTATTGATTGATCGATGGTTTTGATCTGCTCTAAGGCAACATATATATAGAAATAACAAGGTGCAATGGACTTGGAGATTTTGGCACACAAAGTCATTTCAAAAACAACGAATACATTCTTTCCCGAAACAGATTGATTCAACTTTGTACATATTATGGCGATAACATCTGAATCTTCTGATCTTTCACGAAAGAAGAATGTTCTGATAAAGTTTTAGAACGTTTTGAATAGATTCAAAAAGTTCTGAAAAGTTTTGTACAGTTTTGAAAAAGTGTAAATGCCAGAACAGTGAAAGTGTTGAATTAGCGTCCTGATTGGGTTCTGACGCATAACAACAACTTTTCGTTTTGTTCCTTGAGGGCGCTCATGAACCATAAACATCATGCTAAACTGTGAAGTGAGGGCGCTACTTAATAGTAAGCGTCCTAACTTACTTTGACGATTAAAACGACTAAACTTCGTGAGGGCGCTAATCCACAATTAGCGTCCTGCCTTGCTTTAAACTATTTAAAGTCACGAAGGCACTACTAACGAGTAAATGTCCTAACGTTTTAAAAATAATTTAAAACTTCAGAAGACAATAAGTGAGCTGATGTCATATTAGCATCCTGACTTCACAGGTTGACTTAAATGAGGCCGTTATTGATGAAGTAAGCGTCATGTTGAATAAGTACAATTCAACCTTGAGCATTATCAACATCCTAATGTATTATTAGCCTCCTGACTAACCAAGTCCAGGAGGGCGCTACTAAGGCATTAGCGTCCTGATAAGACGTATTAGCGTTCTGATGGACACTTAAAAATAGTTTTGATTTCTCATTTAAACTTGATAAATTCGATTAAAATCTCGGTAATTCGGACCAAATCAAACATAGAAAATTCAATGAAAATGATCGAAAATCAATTCGACTAAATCATGCAGTCATGTATATTGCTGAATCATATGATAATGAAGATTCTACAACCTAAACACAATCTAATCATACAATTATATATATCTTCAAATGATCATGGTCTTCAAGTAGATCTTAATAATACGTTCACCATGCATCATTGATTCTTCGAATCCTTCAAACAGGATTAGATATGCCATGTATGCAGTATTATCATAAACAGAATGTGGTTTGTAATCATCAAAATATCTTTCACATAAGGGACATGAGGATAATTGATTCAACAAATAAGACATCTAACAATAACAATTATGTGATCCAGGACGAAATTCGGCGACGACGATTTCAAAAATCTTATTACAATTTAAAGCCCTAAAGTGTCAAGAGAATTGCGTTTTTAAATAAGAAATCCGACAATGGTGATCCCGTGATCATTGACTCTCTCTTTCTTCTTCTACTACTTTTTCTTCTTCTTCTTCAGCCATGTCCAGCCTACAACTTCTTCTTCTTCTTCTTCTTCTTTTTCTTCTTCTTCTTCTGGTTCTTCTTCTGCCCTGTCCGTCAGCCACTTGTTTTTATTTTATTTTTATTTTTTTAAACTACTTCTACACTACAATTCAATCACATTTTTTTGCCTTGTTTGTCAGCCACTATCTCTCTTCGCCAACCCTTTTTTTTTTTTAAAAAAATACTTTTACAATTCAATTAATCATATTGTTTTATTTTCTAATTTTTTATTTGGATCAAGTAACACAATTTTATCAACAAGCACAAGGTTAAAGTTGTTAGAATGGTAGATCGACGTTTGATTAAACTTGTTACATTTTTATATTTGTGTGAAATTTGAAATAGTTTTCTATTTGTTATTTTGTAGTTTTATTGTATTGATTTTGTGACTTTTAATGTATTCACGATATTTACAAAAAAATATTTATTTCTTAATATATAAAAGGGCCTCATTTTATGTATCTTGCCTGGGCACCACGATTAGATAGGAGTGACCCTGATCAAGTATATAAGTAAATGATGCAAGGCATGCAACGAAGATGCCAAGATAATACACCTCATATGTGATGAGGGTTAGAAGTTTAACTTGGATCTATATATATATATATATATATATATATATATGCATATAGTTATATAGATATATATATCTAATATATCTTAACTATATATTTATATAGTTATAAAAAAAATTCTCTTAAGTGGTGGACTTGGGCGGCCCGTAGACCTTTTTCTCTGATACTATTAAATGTCACACCCCACCTGGACTCGCCTAAATCGGCAGAACACTCGCATTCGGGGCGCGAATACATTATAACAGTTACCGAGTGCGCAGGTACACAATTGAGTATAAATTTGATTTCATTAATTTTAGAATGTATTTTTGTACAAAATATAATTGAGAGAACATCCTCCCAAAATCTCCTTATAAATAAACAAGGGGTACAAAATGTAGGCCCAAAAATCTCCACCCAATCCACCCTAGTCTCGTGTAATAATGGTTAGCAACGGGGTGACTTGTTGACCAGTGAGTAAAATAGTTTGTGAATACGACAATTAATAAAGAAGTCTTCATAATCAAACATCACATATGCACAACATAGCATCATAAACAGTACAACATGTATGAATTCATGACGCCGTCTCGTAATGGTTCTGCGATTGTACATAGCCCTGGATTTACGTACTGATGTCCATCTCCAGGTAAACCCGGATTCACATTGTACGTCCCTCTCCAGGGAAAACATCAAGAATAGTGAGCATTGCTCTAATAATTATTTTGTGGATCATAAACCACTTACGTCCGTAAGTGGTTATGTATGATGACTATGCATGAATAGGTCCGGTCTTTACTAACATTAGACAAGATTTGACAATGTCTGGTGATCCTTATCAGGGTCGGCATCACCACGTGCGTTGTTAGGATGTCCAGTATCACTTGTACAAGCAGATAGCTTTCAAATAAGACCAACTGAACTAGTCTCCAGTTGAGAGGTGGGACACGAGGTCCGCTTAAATACCAATCTTCTAGAGCAGCAAGTTGCCTCCCGTTCACTATTTAAAGTTACTGAGGACAAAACTAAGTCTGGTTGAGTGAAATTGACCACTAATCCGGCGTAATAACAATGTAATACAAGAACTCCAAATATACAAGCATAAGTATGACAGGTATGAACATTATACGCAATAATGCAGTGTAAATAGATAATAGACATAATGATAAATGAATGAAAACTTTAATAAAAGTCATAAACACACAAACCTATGTTTCGTTCCCACCTTCAAATAAAACCTCCATCTAAAACTGGCGTTTCTTCCCCGAACAGAATCGCCTTGCACCGCGAGGAAAGTCTTTAAGAGAGAGTCTCAAAAAGAGGAGAGAGAAAATCACAAAGAGAGTGATGAACCAACAAGGAGCAAGAGAGAAGAGAGAGTGAGTTGTGTGAAAATGAAAGGAGGGGGGCTTTTTATAGCCAAAAGGGTGCCCAAATTTTATTTTATATTTTGGTGTAATTTAGGGGTATTACACCGCCAGGAAAGTCTTTAAGAGAAAGTCTCAAAAAGAGGAGAGAGAAAATCACAAAGAGAGTGATGAACCAACAAGGAGCAAGAGAGAAGAGAGAGTGAGTTGTGTGAAAATGAAAGGAGGGGGGCTTTTTATAGCCAAAAGGGTGCCCAAATTTTATTTTATTTTTTGGTGTAATTTAGGGGTATTACACTCTACCCCCCTTAAAAGAATTTCGCCCTCAAAATTTCAGCCATCTTCGTGAGATTCACCGCTTTCGTCATTATTCCCAAGATCAAGGTAAAGTTGGTAAGGTCCCTGAATAATACTGTGGCCGATGGAATCCTCAACATCGTCAAACAATGGAGAGCAAATGGAATCGGATTCGTTCTCAGAAGGTTCTGACATTTGCCCGACAAATGGTGGTGTAGGGCACTGCAAGTTGCAGCGTTTCAGGAGAGGTAGGTTGAGCGACGAAATGCTTTTTCATGCAGTTGCCCGAATTCGACAACGCCTAGACAATTTTCAGGCACAGGGGGGCGGCTCAAGCGTGCGTCCGAGTGCGCCTTTATAACATTGACAACCACTACAATTAGAAATTTCATGAAATTGCAAATTTCCTAAAGATTCCTTAGACGCTAAAAATCATAAATGAGAAGCTGACACATGTCCTAATCTAGAATGTCATAAATAGAAGTTAGAGGAGTTGGAACCCAAATGCAAAGAGTCAAATCAGCACTGGAAGCTGCTACATTTGGAACTCTCAGCTTCTTCAAGGTGTATAATCCCCCCATGCCTACGGCCTGCCCCAATTAGGTTATGAGAATAAGGATCATACACATAACAAAAAGTATGATAGAAGTGAACAGAGTATCCAGAATCACATAATTGACCAATAGAACTAAGACTCAATTTGAGTTTGGGAATACAATAAACAAATGAAAGAGATAACTGAGGCGTAACAAGATGATCAACACTTGCTAATGGCATGGGGGTGCCATCAGCAGTCATAATAAGTAAAGATGATGTGAATGAAGACAAAAAAATAAAAGAAAATGGGTCACATGACATGTGGTGAGAAGCACCAGAGTCAAATACCCATGCAGATGACGATATACCTGATGGTTCTAATTATGACAAACCTATAAAAGAGGAGGTGGGCATGGCATGTGGTTGGACTGCAAAATTCCTTTGGAGCCACTCAACAAGTGCAGCTAAGGTAGGATTAGAGGAGGAAGATGTCCCAGATCCTATAGTGCTTGTCTGTTGAGGTCGAAACCCTCGCGACTATTGTTGCGATGTTTTATTCAATAACTAAGGGCATTGAGATTTACAATGACCTTTTTGCTTGGAAAATCTAGATTCATCAATTCCAACCTGGATGCTTATCAAAATCATCACGAAGTGCCATAAAAAATTGAACAACAGGTTGTTACTCTCTTTAAACAACATATGTTGCAAGGGCCTAAAGTTTAGCAGATTCTGTGAGGGCCAACTGATCCCATAAATTAGTCATAGTACTGTAAAATTCATGAATACTTGCACTCCCCTATCGAACTGCTTGAATATCAGATTCCAATTGATATTGTTTGGCAAAGTTAGATTGGGTGTACAACCTTGCCAAGTGATCCCAAACTTTTTGGGCAGTTTCATATTTTGTCAACTGTGTACCAATCAATTGTTCAACGCAGTTGTTGATCTAAGTGATGATTTTAGAGTTATTGGCATCCCAAGTTTCCAACAAATCTGCATATTTCTCATTGATTCGATCAATGGGCTTGGTGGAAATACCAGCAACATAACTCCATAATTTATTTCCCTTCAAGAAATTCTTCATTATATAACTCCATAAGAGTAATCCAATCCATCCAATCCAAGACTAATTGATTGGAGATAATCATCCCTTTCTCCGGACCTTTTTAGAACAAAGAGATGCAAATAAGTGTAGAAAAATCCAAATATGGTGAAATGTAGAAACTCTAAAGCATGTCTCACAACAATCAACACATTTTCCGAAGCAACGAAAAGTACTACGTGAACAGTATTGGTGAACAACATCGGTGAACAGTGTCGTGAACAATACTATGAACAGAGAGCGTGAACAGTAACGATGAACAATACCGTAGTTGTTTCAGCCAAAAATATCACTCTCGGACAGGTGAGTGACGAAGTCGGCTAACTACCATCAAAAGAGTGTTGGTACACCCAAGAGGGGGGTGAATTGGGTGATGGTCAAATTAAAAATGTTTCCAATGACTTAGTGTTATACATGGGTACATTGGAAATGAATGCACATACTAACCATAAAGTAAAATGTATAGAGTGAGGAACACAATGATTTATAGTGGTTCGGCTAAGCCTACATCCACTACCTAATCTTCTGATTTGGATTTTCTCAATCCACTAACTGATTCTCTTACGGGTGAGAACCAAACCGTTACAACTACCCTTTTACAGGTTAAAGGCAAACCTATCCTTTTACGGGCTAAGGATGAACCAATTTCCTTTTTATGGGCTAAGGAATGCTCCTTTTATGGGATCAGGAAAAACCGATATCTTTTTACGGGACCAGGAAGAACCGTTATTTTACTTGTAGGTGAAGATAGACCTACATATGATTTTAGACCTGAAATCATTAAGTGAACCGCGTTCACTTGTCCTGGTTGTTTCACTCCGAAACACACCAACATACCACAATTATAACAATGTTGGTTCTAACAAAGTAGAACACTTTACAATTAAGCTCAGTACATAGTATTACAAAGATATGTAAATTTGTATATGAAATTCTAGAAGAAATACACTTACGGTCCTTTACCTTTCAATATTCGGTATTGCTCAAGTGTAGTTTCGAAAAGCGTGAATGATATGTCATTTGAATCTGAATGCTTCTTCGAAAACATTATGATACCATTTAAACATTGAAGTAAAAAATCATAGGACCAGTGTAAAACTTAGACTCAGATAGTTTTCAAAATAAATAAATAAATATATAAGTATGAAAATTTCTGGTTTAGTATTCAATACTTAACATAACTACTGATATAGTCCGATACAATACTTAAGATATAAAATCAAGTACAATTGTGTTTTTGAACTATCTCTCAAATTCTTTCATCAGCAAGATTGATATCAAGTATAGATCAGTGCGGAGAATTTGAGGAGAAACCAGTTCTATCTAATTCAAATAGATTTTCAGAGAGAATATAATTTAAGCTCAGTATGAAAATTTTTTGAACAAATAAAGTATCAATGAAAATACTTTGAAAAATATATCAGTTGAAAACATTTTGAAAACGACTAACATTCAAAAAGTTTTGGCACAATAAAAATTATCGGCGAGTTGTTTGATTCAAAGTGTTTATATTTATAGACTTAGTAGGAAACAACCGTTAGATACTTGAATTTCAAATTCAAGGTAAACGTTTACACACAATGGCTAGAATGTTATATGAACATGGCAACTGTGATTTTCACTAACATTCTAGTTCTTTCCAGATAGCATGAATAAGGAAAGTTTCAGGAGCCTTGATTCATGCACCAGAGAAAATCTCTAATAAATCTGAAAAGGACTCTGCACAAAGATCTATTCTGAAAAGTAGGCTGATGTACATGTCAGAATAGTGACAGTTGTTGAACTAGCATCCGAATTTTCTAATCAGCGTCCTGACACATAGTATCAACTTTGTTGTTCTGTTCCTTGAGGGCGCTCATTATGTATAAGCGTCCTACTGAACATTGAAGTGAGGGCGCTACTATCTTGTAAACGTCCTGACTTTCTTTGTGACATAAACGACTCAACTTTGAGGGCGTTAATGCAGAGTTAGCGTTTTGCTTTGTTTTAAAATATTTGGACACATGAGGGCGCTACTTCCGGGTAAGCGACCTGCCTTAAAAACATAAAGTACAAGGGCGCTATAACTAAGTAAGCGTCCTATCATTTTAAAACATTACTAAGTACGCTGAAAGACTATCAACGTTCTGAAAGTTATTTAGTTGGTTCCCAAAGATGAGGGCGCTTCTATCCAGGTAGTGTCCTATTAGTTTATCCAACCAATAACCATTAGCGTCCTCAAAGATAAACTCTTTGAAGAACTTAGAAATCTTTCAGTAAGCTGAAGCTGAGTCAGCGTCCTGACAACTTCAGAGGTTGACTAATGGGAAACCGCTACTTACAAGTTTGCGTCCTGATGATTCAGTTCAATTCAACTTTGAATGTTATCAACATCCTAATGAGTTATCAGCGTCCTGACTTATTAAGTTCAGGAGAGCGCTGCTAAGTCATTAGCGTCCAGAAAGACTCTTGAAAAAATAGTTTTGACTCATGATTAAAATACGATAAATATGATTTAAAAACTTGGTCAATTTAAAATCAAATCAAACATAAAAAATTAAATCATTTGAAATACTTAAAAGTATATAATCAAAACATGCAAATTTGAAACACATATGCAAGTGATTTGTGCATGATTTTGAAATATGTTTGAGCAATATCGATTAGAGAAAGATATACCTTAAATACTTTGTGTATTTCACATATTTCTCATAGTCGTTAAATCCAACTCTTCATTATGAGATCTTCAGTATGAAGTTCGCGCTTGAATTGAATGTTGTGAACGTTGATCGAATGATGTAGACTCATTGAAGCTCTTGATTGAACCGTTCTTCGTGAAAAATGATCTTGAAGGCGAATAGCTTCGATGAGGTCTTCGCTTATGGCAGTATGGGCATCCTCATTAGGGGGGCCAGACAGTCGCTTTCTGTCTAATCTCCGCTTATAATAAGAGCTTCCTTGGATAGGCGAGTTGAATCTATTGGCCTAAGTGGTTTTGCACTTAATTTTCTCCTAAGTGTTTTGATACTAACAAATAATATAACAAATGATGCTAATATTTTTATTTAGTATATTTCAGCACCTAAAGTGGAAAAAAACCAATACAAGACCTAAATCTTCAAGTTCAAGAAGTCTCTCAAGCAAAGGATAAAGTACATTCAAAGCTCGGACAACTTGAAAGAAAGAAGAAAGAAGAGGTTGAGAGTCCCGTTTATCCTTTTCTTTGATGAATCATTTTCTTACATATCATGCATACATTTTTCGCAAGATCATATTCGAAGTTTTCAAGTTTTCTAGTTTGTGTTCTTATTATTTTGAATGATTTAAATATGTTTAATCTTGTGTCAAAATGATTTTAAGTCAATAGAGGTAACCTTGATCTTCAAAAGAATTTCATGTCGTGAACGTGTTGAAGACTATGTTGATCCAAGTTCAATCAAGCTACTGATATTATTTAAATATTATAGAATGATTTCGGCTTGTAGAAGTTCAGTTATCACATGCTCAGCAAAAACATTCAACTTATAAGTTCTTCTTGTGATTTTGAAAGTCTTTGATTCTTAGAGAAAATGAGTTTGATCGATTTATTCAAACATTTTCAAATTAAATTCAAACTCTTTGAATATTTCTTTGAGTATTATTTGATCCGAAGAGCACAGTTTGATTTGATCTAATTTGATTTCAAAATTGAAAAATCAGAAAAATCATGTTTATAGTGTCTTTGAGGGCGCTGATGGAAGTTCAAGATGCTAGTGCAGTGGCTAATCACTTAATATCGAGCCAACACTGCAAGATGCTACCTCTCCATCAGGACACTACTAGTTTCTGGAAACGTGTGGACATATTTTCAAGTAGGACGTTGATGTTTGATTAGCGACCTCCTTGTCATTCTAGAAAACAAGTTATTAAGTCCATTAGGACGCTAATGCTTGATTAAAGCCCTCCCCGAGTTTCTAGGAAATTGGAAGTCAAGTTCGCCAGAATGCTAGTGCTAGATTAACGCCCTCCCTGAGCAAATTGTGAACAACTTGATTTTCAAGTTAACATTCCAGTAGGGTGCTAATGTCGCCCCAAGACGCTAATGCGCCAACTTGATCTTCTGGATTTCATGTTTTAGGATGCTAGTGTCACAGTAGGACGCTAATGCAAAACTATCCGAATTTTCTGAGCACATTTCCAACGGTCAAAAAATGGTAATCTAAACCCTCCAACAGCTAGTTTCTTGTCTCTAACGGCTAGTGCTCCATTCTAATCTATAAATACATGCACTTAGGCTATCTTAAAGACAAGAGAGACAACCATGTGATTCTAGGAAGTGCTTTTCAAGATCAAATCATTTTACCATTTCAAAAACCCTAAAACTTAGAGATGATGATTTGAAGATTGGATTTCAAACGTTTTCTTTGTGTATCATTTAGAGCTTCTTCAAAATCATTCTCCTGGGCAAATATGGTTGCAAGAAAGGTATAAATCATTGTAAGGTCTCTCTTCACCTCGAGCTTAAATTTTCATATCTTGTATTTGGTATTTGAATTTATGAGATTCATTGTAATTGTTCTATTCACTTAGAACAAACACTATATTCATTGTTTTTAGTCTTTTGGTTTGTTTCAAGATTGAAACAACTAAGTCAAGTAAATTTGATTCAGTTGAGATTCCAATGATGGAATCAAAGGTAGTTTCATCCTTTCTCTTGAAAATGGTCAAGTGGTTCATCCTTAGCCCGCCAAAAGGATCTCGATTCTTCCTTATCCCACGAAAAAAACAAGTGGTTCATCCTTAGCCTGTGAAAAGAATATATGGTTCATCCTTCGCCCGCAAAAGGATAGGTTTTCCTTGAACCTGTAAAAATTCATTTGTAACAGTTTGATCCTCACCCGTGAAGGGGATTCATTAGTGAAGTTTGGAAATCCTAATCGGGAGATTAAGTAGTGGACGTATGCACCTTAGATTAGTTTGAGTATTCAATCTAACTTTATTAAGGAATTTCACCAAGAAATAAGAAAAGATAAAAAAACGGCCATTACACCCAATTCACCCCCCTTCTTTGGTGTCTAACAAAATCATCCGCTTTGATCTTGGTTTCACTTCCATCGCTTGTTCACATCCTTTTGCTCAAGGAGGTTTCGAGCATGCATACCTATTTCTAAAGAATGAAGTCCCCTTTTATAATGAGAGGGGGGTGGTTTTTGCATTTAGTGTCGTTCTCCATCAGTGAGAGCGATTTGCGTCTTTCCTTATCAAGAGTTAGTTTATAAGTTTGTGTCTCAGGATCCATTTTGTGCGACATTCGAGAACTCTATGATCTAGCATGTGTCTCGAGATGTGTATTATTATTGTTTGATGTGTTTTGGGTCGTGCGACTGACGTCTCGCATGAGTGAGCCTCGTCCATGAGGTTGCCTTGGCCACGTCCGAGGCATATGGTGCCTCGGCTTTGGCCGAGGCAAGTGGTGCCTTGGCCAAAGGCCAAGGCATGCAGTGCATCGGCCTTTAGGCGAGGCATAAGGTGTGTTGGCCATTGGTTGAGGCATGTTTTACCTCGGCCTTGGCCAAGGCAAGGCGTGCTTTGGCCATGGTCGAAGCGTTGCTCCTGATTCTTGCACAACTTTGTTTATGACTCGGAGTTAGTTCAATTTTGGGTGTAACAGCAATAGTGCGTGTGAACAGTAATGATGAACAATCTCAATGAACAGTATTTGTTAATCAAAAATTAGATCTACAAACAATCCAACTCTATTATACCACCAATCCAATGTCCCATGTCGATTACCGCTCTGGTAGCATGATAATAATGCAAAGAAGAAAGAGAAGAGAATGAAGGAAAACTAGCTAGAGTGCTAGGGTTTCATTGGATTTGCGAAAAAGAAAAGAGAGTAATTATAGTATAGACAAATAGCTTATATAGCCTAGTAGCAAACTTACTAAAGTACTCTACTCTAATCGCAAAATACCAAAATAACTATATATAATATTAACCTAATAAAACTTACATTGCAAATAAAAAAAGTAATATGAAAACAACATTCTCCCCCTTCTGATGACAAAAAAGATTTCAATCCAGCACATAGTTATGAAAAAAGTAACATTAGACAAAGGGCGTACTTTTGCTACTATTCTTTATTAATTGCTTTGACCATTAAAGCATTTGAACCATACTGTAGTAAATTTAATTGTTTTTCATGTCTCAGGATCCAATGATTAGATTTGAAAAGAAAAAAAAGTAGCAAATATCAAAAGGCAATTGCTGGAAGCTTTCGCTCTGATACCAAGCTAATTAAGCCAGAAGATGAAAGAAATTAAGAAAAAAAGGGGGAAAAGAAAAATAAGGTGAGTAAATTAATCAATTCATTGCATTAGCTAGGCATAATGCATCCTATTACAAAAACCAATATTGATAAAAACTAATAGTTCATAAGTAGTAGAGGGTGTAAAAGAAAAGGTGAATCAGATTCAATAGATTGACTACCAAAGATGCAGTCCAAACCAAGAGATACAGTTTGCAAGAGGTCAAATAGATTTAAAGTTTCACCAATTGATTTTGCATGTTTGTTCAATAGGGACATGAAGATGGATGTAGACGTAAAAGATGAAAATAAATCAGGTCAATCTTCAGATATAATTCGAAAAAGCACTTCCATAGTTTCAATATCTGCAATGTCCAAATTACATCTCTCAGTTAGCCTAATAGTTCACTGTCAGAAATCATTCATGGCACATTCAAAACTCGTATCTTGGACATACCAAATCATCCACACACATATTTCAGAACATATTTCGACTTGGATACAAGCAAAATCATTTTGGGACATAATACAACACATAACTTAATTATTGAATTTTTAGCGAAAGCAATTGCTTGATTGAAATGGTAGGATATTATGAGGTGGACAACATATGGTTGGTGAAATAGATTATTCTTTCTCAGAGTATATAGGTAAATCTTATGCTCATTTATGTCTTACAAGGTTAAACATGCGTTTTCAGAATATGAGGTTTTACCAGTACATCCAATGTCTCAGTATTGGAACAACACAATGAATCGACAGTTCAACTAGGGGTGATGAAGAAAACTCTTTAGAAAGAAGAATTAAAATAAAACACAAACTTTTGAACGAGATGCTTGAAATTTAAATTTCACTAATGGAAACAACAGCCCCACTTTTTAGCAAAGAGCTGCTCTAATAAAAGAACCAAAGAAGAAGTCATTTTCATGATATTGAATGAAACAATCTGATATCAGTTGCCAACTCTAAAAACCCTCATTAACTCCAAGAAATCACCATTATAAATAAATTTAGTTTTCACACTCATTCATTTTGTACTATTCAAGATCCAATACCAAATCTCTGCCCTCTAGCTTGACTTCAGCTAAATAAACAGAAAGGAAAAAAGAAAATACAGGAGAGCACATAAAAAAAGGTGAGGTGAGTCAAATTCATAAGCTCTTTTGGAATTACCCCCCTCACGTTCAAAGCGTATACTTTCCTGCAATCAAATAAAAAAATAGGTTAAATTAACTTTTACAGATGAATGGCCTGAAGCCAGTGCCACCCAAAGAACAGAATCATATCTTTAATGCATCAAAAATACAATAAACACTTAAGCTTTTGTGTAGCTAATGAGCCTCAATAACAAACCAAAAGGCATTGAAATAGACGTGATTCATCAAACTTCAGAATTTTAAGAGGATACGACATTAGTTTAAATTTTTTTCTACTTGCAAGTTATTAAAAATTATCAAATGAAAGTATATGGACGCTAAGTATATATTGATTAAATGCTACTATTTCTTTTAAATTTAACCATAAGGACACATTTATCAATCAACAATACAGTAGGTCTTACTTTAAAAGTTTTTCAATATTTGTTGCTACAATCACTACAAGAAAATTGTTAATTATCAACGGATTTTACCCATGGATTATATCCTGGGTAATTTCCAACGGAATAGCTACGGAATTGGTAGGGAAAATTAGAAAAGGGAAAAGCCAAAATCGCCCACAAATTACCAATGGAATTAGCAACGGATTTACCAACAGACACATACTCCCTTTCTTATCCCTGGGTAAAATAAAGTGGGAAGTTGGCGCCATGTATATAGCTTCGAATCCCTTGCTAATCCATTACTAAATTATGGCGTGAATTTTGCGCCTTTATTTTACCCAAGAATAGCAAGGGATTAGGTCCGTTGTTGACAAATCCCTTGCTAATCCCTAGGTAATTAGATAAAAATTTTGGGCTTAAAATTTACCTAGGGATTAAAAAGGGATACTAGTTGTTACTAAGTATTCCGTTGCTAATCCCTTGCTAATATAGTTTTATGGTCTCTTCTTTTAGCAAGGGATTACCTAGGGATTCATAACCCCTTGCTATTCCGTTGCTAATCCTTGGTAATTTAATAGAAATTTCGGGCATAAATTTACCCAGGGATTAGCAAGGTATTATATTTATTATTGATTATTCTGTTGCTAATCTCTTGCTAATATTGTTTTATGGTGCCTTCTTTTAGTAAAGGATTAGCATGAGATTTATGATCACAAGGTATTCCGTTGTTAATCCCTGGGTAATTAGATAGACAATTTGGACTTAAATTTTACTCAGGGATTAGAAAGGGATTTTAGTTGTTGCTAAGTATTATGTTGCTAATCCCTTGTTAATATAGTTTTATGGGCTCTTCTTTTTAGCAAGGGATTACCCAGGGATTCATAACCCCTTGCTATTTCGTTGCGAATCCCTGGGTAATTTAATAGAAATTTCGGGCATAGATTTACCCAGGACTTAGCAAGAGATTACATCTGTTACTGATTATTCCGTTGCTAATCCCTTTCTAATTTTGTTTTATGGTGCCTTCTTTTAGTAAGGGATTAGCATGAGATTTATGATCCCAAGGTATTTTGTTGCTAATCCCTGAGTAATTAGATAGACAATTCAGACTTAAATGTTACCCAGGGATTAGCAAGAGATTCTAGTTGTTGCTAAGTATTCCGTTGGTAATCTCTTGCTAATATAGTTTTCGTTGCCAATAGTTGTTGTTCTTAAATCTTATATATGAAACAACAACTTGAGGATTACCAAATTGACATTGAGTGCACGGAAATATTTTGTGATAACACAAGTGCTATAAATATTTCAAAAAATCCAGTATTACACTCAAGGACCAAGCACATTGAAATTACACATCATTTTCTTAGAGATCACGTGCAAAGAGGAGATGTAAAATTGACCCATATTGGTACAAAAGATCAAATTGCTGATATTTTTACTAAGGCATTACCAAAGGATCAATTTATACATATTCGTCGAGAATTGGGTATGTTTAGCGAATCGAATGCATCAAATCTTTGATTTGGAGTATTTGATCTTGTTCAGAAGGTACTTTAATCATAAAAATGTCAAAATTATAAAGTAATGAAACAATAACAGGCAGAAAAAAGCTATAGCTCGCTCAAAGCACTGTTGAAAAATAGGCTATAGTGTCCTATCGAAGGTCACAGAAATGTATCAGTTTTTTTTTTTTTGCAAAGCTATAGCACGCTATAAAGCAAATAGCCCGCTATCGACAAACTGCGCGCAATATAACAGTGGACCAACGACTTTCATTCTCATTTGCTCTTTTCTCTCTCCTCGATAGCTCGCTCCGCTAGGGCTCTATAGGTGGTCCCAAAATCGGTTTTTGCTCAAATCTAAACCATTTCTGGCAATTCTTGGCTCAAATCGATGCAATCTTTGGGTAAGATCTTGTTCCGATCCTTCAAACTTGTTTCCAATTTGTCAAATTCGTATTTTGATATGTTCTTTTCTTCTCATCACTGTTCATGGCGCCAAAACGTGAACTGGTAATCCACGACTAGTCTCGCTTGAACCTGACCCTGAAAGGCGTGAAAAGAATCACCATGACCGTTATACCCAACCTAGAACAGGTCTTATTCGCACACCCTTCACCCCCGCTGTATACGAAGAAATCAGTGACCGGTACATCTCACGTACAGTCACTAATGGGGCATGGGTTGATCTTGATTTCTTTCATAGGTGTAAAATACCTATTGAACAATACTTTGAACACCAAGGGTGCATCAAATTCATTACTTACATGAACAATTGGTTCCCCACTCTCATTCGAATCCTGTTCACCAATTTGCAAATGAAATATGTTGATGGTTGTGTGTTTGAAACCACAGTTTTAGGCCATACTATTGAGATTTCTCCTGCACAACTTGCTGATATGTTTGATATTCCAAATGCGGATCGACCTATTGCAAATGAGGTCGAAGGAGTGGTGCAATTCTCTGGTTATGACCTAGTTATTGCACTGAACATGCTCTCCTCAAAGCATTTTGACTCGGTCCCCAAGGAATTGAATAATTCCGATCTTAATTTCATTCCACACATTCTCGACAACATAATTACCCGTCTCTTCCAGCCAAGGGAGGGTAGTAGAACTAATGTAAAGGGCTTCGATCTCTTCTTGATTTGGTGTCTCTACACCAAAACTTGTGTCAACCTTAACTTTGTCATCATGGATTACATGGATTCCATTAAAAGTACCAAGAGGAATCTTCCCTTTGCGATGCATCTTACCCGTTTCTTCGAGTGCACTAACATTAATTTGAAGAATGAACGGGATGTCAAGAAGCAGCATCACAACAGTTGCATTGGATCCTCAACAATAAAGCACATGGATTATTGGTACATTAAGCCAAAGAGAAGACAGATGCATAAAACTGAGTTACCCGAAGGCACCAAGGCCGCATCCTTCTCCTTAACCAAAGAAGGTGATCCTCCGACAATCGATTCGGAGGCCACTATTTCGGGCACCGGCTATTACTGAGGTCCCCGGCCTCGTGATTACGAGGTTACTTCAGCTCCTCCTACTGACATTGTTGGACCAAGTTCTATGGCTCCTTCTTCTCTTATACCTGACATTGTTGGACCAAGTTCTCACTCTCCGATAGGTGATCGTTTCTCACCTCCTGAGGTCCCAGCTCCATCACCAATAGAGGCTCCCACTGCTCCTCCTCCGATGCCTCAGTTTGCAGAGCCCTCTCTAGATGTTGCCTCCATTCTACGGATTGTTTAGGAAATGCAGGCGACTCAGATAACGATGTTCTCGAGGATTACATCGACCCTGGTCACCATGTAGACCAGGATGGACTCTCATAAGTAGATCCTCTGAGAGATCAGAGACAGAGAGCCACCTAGACCTTCATCAGAGATCCCTCCTGTTGGTCCACCCAAGAGGGGAGATGAATCGGGTGCGATGGTCAATTTTAAAAATATCTTCCAACAACTTAGTGATTTACATAAGTGTATTGGAATATGATGCAAATTAGAACACAGATTAAATTGCAAAAGTTTGACACAAATTTATAGTGGTTCGGCCAAACCTACGTCCATTACCTAATCTCCCGATTAGGATTTACTCAATCCACTAACTGATTCTCTTACGGGTGAGAATCAAACCATTACAACTGCCCTTTTACAAGTTAAAGGCAAACCTATCCTTTCACGGGCTAATGATGAACCAAATTTCTTTTTTCCGGGATGAGTAGAAACCCATGTTCCTTTTACGGGCTAAGGAATAACTGTGATCCTTTTGCGGGATAAGGAACAATTGTTTCTCTTTTATAGGTTAAGAGATAATCTATCCTTTTACAGGTTAAGGACGCACCTATTCTTTTACGGGATGAGGATGAACCGATTTCCTACTTGCAGGTGAGGATGAATCTTTTTCTCTTCTATAGGTTCAGAGACAATCTATCCTCTTACAGGTTGAGGACGCACCTATTCTTTTACGGGATGAGGATGAACCAGTTTCTCTTTCAAAGGCTGAGAGATAACCTATATGATTTTAATCCTGAAATCATCAAGTGAACTACCTTCACTTGTCCTGGTTGTTTCAATCCAGAAACACACCAGCATTACAACACTAAGATGTTGGGTGGTTCTAACGAAATAGAACACTTTACATTAAGCTCAGTACATAGAATTACAAAGATATGAAATATGAAAAAGGTAATGCTAAGTTGAAATACACCTTCTGTCATTTACCTTTCAATGTTCGGTATTGCTTAAGTGCAGTTTTGAAAAGCATGAATGATATGATATGAAAATCAGTGCTTCTTCGAAAATAAAATATACCAAATAAACATTGACGTATAAAACGAAGGACTGGTGTAAATCATAAACACAGACAATTTTCAAAATAGATATTAAATATAAGTATGAAAACTCCCGGTTCAATAATCAGCAGTTTAACGCAACTACTGATATAGTTCAATACAATACTTAATATATGAAATCAAGTACAACTGTATATCTTGAACTATTTCTCAAATTCTATCATCAGCAAGAATGATACCAAATATGAATCAGTGCTGAGAATTTGAGTTGATACCAATATAAAAATAGATTTTCAAAGATAAAAATATATTTGAAACTCAACATGAAAATCGTATAGGTATCAGTGAAAATGCTTTGAAAGATTAAAAAATGAAATTCATTTGACTCGGACTAACTTTCAAAAAGTATTGGCACAACACAAAGTGATTGACAAGTTGTTTGATCCTAAGTACCGGTATGTATAGACTTAGTGGGACATAGTCGTTAGCCATTTGAAGTTCAAATAATATGAACGTTTACACACAATGGCTAGAATGTCATATGAAAATGGCAACTGCAATTTTCACTAACATTCTGGTTTTTTTCAGATTTCATGAAAGAGGAAAGTTTTAGAAAAACTTATTTCATGTATCAAAGACAATCTCTGATAGGTCTGAAAAGGACTCTGTGCAAAAGTTTGTTCTGAAAAAATAGACTTATGTAGTGTACTTGTTCAGACAGTGACGGTCGTTGAATTAGTGTCTTGATTCCGTAATCAGTGTCCTAACGCATAATATCAACTTTGTCTTTTTGTTCCTTGAGGGCGCTTATTACATATAAGCGTCCCGCTGAACACTTAAGTGAGGGCGCTACTAACTCGTAAGCGTCCTAACTTACTTTGACACTTAACCGACTTAACCTTGAGGGCGCTAATGCACATTTAGCGTCCTGTTATGTTTTAAAACTATTAAGTGCATGAGGGCGCTACTATCAGAGTAAGCGTCCTGCTTTTTTAAAAACGTAAAACAAAACATGAGGGCGCTACATTACATGAGCGTCCTACTAGATAAAAACATAACATGAGGGCGCTACTACTATGTAAGCGTCCTACAAGTTAAGACATTTAAAAACACGCTGAAGGACAATCAGCATCCTAAAAGTTATTCAGTTGATTTCCAAAGGTGAGGGCACTCCTATCCAGAAAGCGTCTTGATAGTTTAATCAACTTATAACCATTAATGTCCTCAAAGAAATATTCTTTGAAGAACTTAAAAATTCTTTCAGTGAGCTGATGCTGAGTCAGCTTCCTGACAACTTCAAAGGTTGACTAATATAGAAGACCGCTACTATACAAATAAGCATCCTGATTAATCAGTTCAATTCAACCTTGAACGTTATCAACGTTCTAATAACCTATCAACGTCCTGACTTAACAAGTTCAGGAGAGCGCTGCTATTTCATTAGCATCCTGAAAGACTCTTTGAAAATAGTTTTGACTCGCGATAAAATATTCGATAAATGCAAATAAAAACTCGGTAGATTTCAAATTAAATATATAGTATTAAATCATTTGAAATATCGTTTAAAACATGAAATCAAAACATGCAGATTTAGAAAACAAATGAAAATGATATATGCATGGTTTTGAAAAACATTTTGAGTAATAACGATTAGAGAAAGATATACCTTAAATACTTTGTATATTTCTTATTTCTCATAACCGTTAAATCCAACTTTTGATTATGAGATCTTTAATAAGAGCAATTCAGAGTTGAATGACTTGAACGTTGATTGAGAAATGTAGTCTTGAAGCTTGATGGAAACGTCCGAGTGAAGTGATCTTGAAATTAGGATGATTGTTGAAGTCCATTAGTTGAAACGAGTTTGACTGTTGGATGTAAGCTTTGAGTTCCTTGATCAAGTCGTTCCTTGGCTTTTTGCTTTTCCTTTGGTGCAGAGATAAGTTCTTGATAAGCGTTCGTTAGCACCAAGAAGTACTTTGTTTGTGATCATCAAAATATATGTTATCACAATATATTTAGGGACGAGCTAAGTGATGAGCCGTATAGCTTAACACCTCCATGGTTCGTTAACCTGGAGAGGACTATACAGGGTGTAGTTGGTCAGTTAGTAGAGAGCACCATGTCTTTCGACTCTCGGCTGCAGACCATGGCTTCTTTGCTCTCTCATGCTACGAGATCTATGAACATAACCTCACATCAGGTTAGCATTGGAGTTGATTATCTCCAGAGGCTAGAGGCTATTCTGGCAGCTCATCTGCGACTACATTTGGCTCCACATGAGCCTCCACAGTCTTCCTGGACATCCACTGCTCCACATCTTCTACCTGGTCAGGGCCCATCGAAAAAATAAGGTAACCAACAAAGCTAAGGTTGAAGGTTCAATCTGTAATGCCTACTTAGTTGAAGAAGCATCAACTTTTTGTTTGCATTACTTTGAGCCCCATGTTAGACAAAGATAAGAAAGGTGCCACGTAATGATGATGGAGGAGAGGTGGAACCATGTGAAGGAGATATTTCTATTTTCACTTTTCTTGGTCGACCAAATGGACGAGCAAAATCAAGACATTTGAAAGATGAAGAATACCATGCAGCTCACACTTACATCTTATTAAATTGTGAAGAGGTTCAACATTATGCCAAGAAAGCTTCTGAACATTAATTCAAAGCTATGTTGAAATGTTAATCTTTTTAATTTAATCAAAGTCTTTCCCTATCTAAAGAATATTTGTGGAAGAGTTAAAGGCAAATGTGCCAAGTATAAGTGATGAGCAAGTTGATGTTAAGCTCGAGACAAAATTTGCCTATTGGTTTAGGTCCTATTTGAGTGTTAGCATCCATATGATTCTTCTATTTATTTTCACACAATAATTTCCTATTGTGCTGATATTAATTTTGTGTTTATTGAATTGGCACATGATCATAACAATGATATTACAAATCAAATGATTAAGGATCTTGCATTTGGGCCCTTAAGAACTGTGATCACATATCCAATGTTTTTTGTCAAAGGGTATAAATTTCACACAAGTGAACATGGTTCGGGAAGGATGACAATGAATAGTGGAGTGTGTATAAAGGGCTCTAATTACAACGAAATGTCATGTGATTATTACGGTCGGTTGACAGAAATTATACAATTAGAGTACCCGACACTCCCAATTAAAAGGACGGTGTTGTTTAAGTGCGATTGGTTTGATCCAACCCTAAATATTGGGATGAAGGTTCATAAGGACTACAATCTTGTAGATATCAATCACAAAAGAAGGTTTAACAAGTATGAACCTTTCATTTTGGCTGAGCAAGCAACACAAGTTTACTATGCAGCTTATCCTAGCATGAGGCGCGACAAGGTTGATTGGTGGGCTGTGTGCAAAATCAAACCTAGACCAATTATTAATGCTCCTACAACAAATTCGGTGTTTCAAGAGGATGAAATAGAGGAGCATTCAATTGACATCATTGATGATGCACCAGGACCTTTAAATGATTCAAATGGTGCTTTTATAGATGAAGATGATGGGCATAATAATATTGCATTAGAAGATGAAGTTGAATCTGATTGGGATATAGAAGATGAAACAAAAGATTAAAAGGCTGAATACATATATGATAATAGATAATAATGTTTCTATTTCCGTTCTCGTGCCAAGCTGACCTTTGACTGTTGATTTGTTTGCAAGTTATCCGGCCGAGCTAATGTTTGCCAAAAAGACTAGTACTCGAGCCTTTAACCTCGAGCGGATGCGAGCCTTCGAGCAGGCTCAGTCATCAACTCGGAAGACGACCTCACCAGTCAAGTAGGAGGGTGGATCAATAGCTCTTCTGCTCTGCTCACGGCTTCTCCCATTGTTGTCAACCTGGACGAGGCAGCAGCTCGGGTGCCCAACGTCCCCCACCGCCAACCCTGTAAGAAGCTCCATGAGACGGGGCCTCCTGTGACTAAGCTTGACGATCAAGATCTTGCAGTTCGGGGCTACAAGATCGAACTTCCTCGATTCGAGGTCGACCTGGGCAAAGACGACCACATCTGGGATAACGCTTCCCTGGCCTTTGTGTAGTGTGTCAAGGTGAGATATTTTTTCTCAGTGTTGTAATTTTTTGATATGTTGGGTCTAACTCATGCATTTATTCTTGTTCAGGTTGCCCATCAAATTTTCATGGCCATGAAGAAAACCGATGACCAATTTGTTTCTGCCGAGGTCGAGTAAAGAAAACTCAATGGGAAGATGGACAAGAAGGTGGAGGAGCTCGAGAGCCAAATTACAAAGACTGATTTCGAGCAGCCCTTCACCTTGTCGAGGCTGCAAAGGTCGACTTCGAAAAACGAGGTCTTGAAAGCCAAGGTTGCTTCCCTTAAGTCTGAGCTGGCCAACTCAGCTCATCGTGCAGTAAAAAAGTTTAAAGCTTCCCAAGAGTTTGATGACCTGAAGCGCGATGAGTACGAGATGGGTCAGATCCACATGAGGGTCAACTTCAACAAGTACTTTATGGATAAGGTTGACATGGCAGCCTTCGACAACTTTATGTCCGAGCAGCAATAGGACAAGGTTGATGGAGCCGAGGAAAAGGCGGTTGTTGGGGATGCGGTTGCTGCTGAGTCGAAGGTGAGAGCTGATGGAGAAAGCCAAGAAAAGGCTGAGGCCGAGCAGCAAGAGGCTGCTGATGGCGATGTTGCTGTGCTAGGCGCCTAAGCCTATGTGTTTTATTTATTTTTCTTGTAACAATGCTCGAATGCCGAGCTAAAACACTTAACCAACTTTTGAATGAATTTTGTTTTTTACTTGTCGTTATCTCTTTTTGTAGTTGACCTTGGTACTTAAAAAAATTGTCTTTCACTTGTTTTCTTGAACTTTAAACGAATTTTCATAAAAATTCATGACTCATGAGCTCGGCTCGGAGAGCTTGCCCAATAGGACTTAGAATAATTTTTGAAATGGTCTTCGTCCCGTGAGCTCTGCTCGGAAAGCCTGCTCCATGTGACTTAGAGGAATTTTCATAAAATCTTCATCCCGTGAGCTCGGATCGGAAAGCCTGCTCTATGGGACTTAGAAGAATTTTTATAGAGTCTTTGTCCCGTGAGCTTGGCAATGATTCGAGCTCTAACTGCTCTGAGAGTGTTGTTCTTCCCAGTGATAGTCAGACCTCTAACGAGCTAGGATCCCAAGGTACTACTGTTGGTTGAACCCAAGAGGGGGGTGAATTGGATTCAACAGTTAAATTGAAACTTTTCCAATGACTTAGTGATATACTCGGGTACATTAAAATTAAATGCACATACTAACCATAAAGTAAAATGCATAAAGTAGAGCACACTAGGATTTATAGTGGTTCAGTCGCGCCTACGTCCACTAGCTAATGTCCCGATTAGGATTTTCTTAATCCACTAACTGATTCTCTTACGGGTGAGAACCAAACCGTTGCACATGCCCTTTTACAGGTTCAAGGAAAACATATCCTTTTGCGGGCTAAAGATGAACCGTTTCTCTTTTACAGGTTCAGAGATAACCTATCATTTTACAGGTTAAGGATGAACTTTTCCTTTTACTGGCTGAGGAAGAACCATGATCCTTTTACGGGATAAGGAACAACTGTATTTCCTTTTTCCGGGCTGAGGAAGAACCCATATTCCTTTTACGGGATAAGGAAGAACCGTTATCCTACTTACAAGTGAGGATGAACCTTGACATAATTTCAACCATGAAATCATCAAGTGAACTACATTCATTTATCCTGGTTGTTTCATTCCAAAACACACCAGCATACCACATTATGAAAATAATATTGGTTCTAACTAAGCAGAACACTTTACAATTAAGCTCATTTTCATACCATTACAAAGATATATAAATTTAAGTCTGTAATGCTAAGAGAATATACACTTACAGTCCTATACTTTTCAATGTTCGATATTACTCAAGTGTAGTTTTGAAAAACGTGAATGATATGTCATTTAAATCCGTTGATTGCTTCTTTGAAACTCTTTGATACCATTAAAACATTGAAGTTGAAAATGCAGGACCAGTGTAAAACATAAGCTCAGACAATTTTCAAAATATATAAAATATATAACCGTGAAAACTTCTGGTTTAGTATTCAGTAGCTAACATAGCTACTGATGTAGTTCGATACAGTACTAAGATATGAAATCAAATACAACAGTATCTCATGAACTATCTCTCAAATTATTTGATCAGCAAAATTAGAGAAAGATACCTTAAATATTTTGTGTATTCTTCTCATAATCTTTAAATTCAACTCATCATTGAGATCTTCAATATAAACTTCACGCTTGAGTTGAATGACGTGAACGTTGATCGAATGATGTAATCGTGAAGCTCTTGATCGAATCGTTCGTGAACGTGTGGTGTGATGTTGAAGTCCTTGATTTAAACGATCTTGAACGTATGATATGATCTTGAATTTCTTGATCAAATCGTTCTCTGACTTTTTGCTTTCTTGAGGTGCTGAGATAAGTTCTTGATTGAAGCTCGTTAGCACCGAAAAAGATTTTGTTTGTAATAATTAAAGTATACTTCATCAAAATATACTTAGGGGCGTGCTAAGTGATGAACCGTTTAGGCCAACAACTACGAGAATGAACTCCTTCTCGACGATAACCTGAGCTCTGACGAGCTCAGATCCCAAGGTACTTTAGGCCTTAGCCTTTTTCCTGGCGATGATCCAGGCTTGAGCTCGGACCCCAGGGTATGCTAGGCTTTCGGTACCTTCCCGGGAATTATTTTAGCAAGGCTCATATCCCCAAGGTACTTTAGGCTTTAGCCTTCTTCCTGGCAATAATCTGAGCTTGAGCTCGGACCCCAGGGTAATGGTTGCTTTCCTTCTTGTCATCTTGTGTCGGGAGTTGTTGGTAAATTTGTTCACGGAAAGTCGTAAAGAAACAAGTTAATTTGTAAACTTCAATGAAAGATGACAAAATGATAAACCTAAGTTGAGCAGGTGATCCTTGCTTGCTACTCCTACTGAGCTACTCCTACTTGCTACACCTACTAATAGCAAAACTTCAGATGTTTTGCGTTCCATGGTTTGGAAATCTGTCTTCCATCGAGGTCTTCCAACTCGTAGACTCTGCTCCTCGGTATTGCAATGACCATGTATGGTCCTTCCCAGTTTGGGCTAAGCGCCCCTGTTCCGACGTCTTTGGTGTTGAGCATGACTTTCTTCAGTACTAGGTCATCAATTTTGAAACTTCGGGGTCTCACCCTAGAGTTGTAGTACTTCCATGTTCTCCTTTTATATGCAGCTAGTCGAAGTTGCGATTGCTCTCTCATTTCTTCTAAAATGTCCAGCTCGGTTTTCTGTGCTTCTGAGTTCTTCTCTTCATTGAAGTACGATGTTCTCAGAGTTGGAATGTCGAGCTCTACTAGAATAACAACTTCCATTCCAAACGCCAGAGAGAAAGGAATTTCTCTTGTCTCACGTTCTGGACGTTGTTCTGTAAGACCATAATACCTGTGGGAGGTCATCTGCCTACGTTTCCTTCTTTTCCTCGGTTCTTGTCTTCAACGTGTGCTTGATAATCTTGTTGACAGCTTCGACTTACCCATTCACCTGGGGGTGAGCTGATGTGGAGAAAAAATGGCGAATTCCCAGCTCGGAGCAGAATGAGCTGAACTTCGCATTGTCAAACTGCTTCCCATTGTTTAATATTATGGTAAATAGTACACCGAATCAGCAAACAATCGACTGCCAGATGAATTTCGTGGTCTTATGTCAGCAAGGGGCTCTACTTCTGCCCACTTGGTGAAGTAATTCACTGCTACAATGACAAACTTAACTTGACCTTTGAAAATTGGTAAAGGCCCAATTAGGTCTACCCCTTACTGAGCAAAAGGCCAAGAACTTTGAATGGGAGTCAAATTCTCGGGAGGACCTCTTATGATCGTAGCATGTCGTTGACAGCTGTCGCAGTGTCGAGCTGTCCTCAGGGCATCACGATTAATCGTCAGCTAGTAATATCCATGGCAGAGTACTTTATATGCGAGAGCCCTTTCCCCAGAATGGTTCCCGCATGTCCCTGCGTGTACCTCATTAAAGACGAGTTGAGCTTGGTCTTTTCCCAGATACTTCAGATATGGCAAACTATAGCTACGTCGATACAACGTGTTGTCGATGAGCACATATTTGGCCGCTTGCCGCTGTATTTTCCTTGCTAATAGTTTGTCTTCTGAGAGCTCTCCCTTTTCCAAAATACCACAATCGGGTCTATCCAAGAAGGGTGATCTCTGTAAGGCCGACCTGAATTCCTTCCTTGATACTCCTGCTGTGCAGATATTCTACAGGTACTTGTAGAATGAGCTCGTCCCCAGAAGATGAGGCGAGCTTTGAGAGAGCGTCTGTAAGGGAATTGTCTGCTCGTGGTATCTGTATAACCTCATATTCTTCAAAGTTGCTCAGCAGCTCTTTCACCATTTGTAGGTGGGCCTGCATGCAATCATCTTTCGCTTGGTACTCGGAGGTGACCTGACCTTGCAACGAGTTGTGAATCACAACATATTGCGATCTTGCGTAACACCCAATTAAACGTCATTCGTAGTCCTGCTAGAAGAGCTTCGTAGTCAGACTCATTATTCAAAACTAAGAAGCCATAGCAGAGAGTTGCGAGGTGTTTGTCTCATTTGGCTGAAACCAAAACAATGTCAATCCCACTTCTTTGTTTGCATGATGAGCCATCGACAAACAGTTTCCATGTCAGCTCGAGCTCAGCATCAATGTCATTTTCCTCTTTTTACTTGGATGAGAACTCTTTTACAAAATCAGCTAGTGCTTGCCCTTTGATAGATATTCTTGGTCGATATTCAATATCAAACTCACAAAGCTCAATAGCCCACTTCGTTAACCGACCTAAGGTATCTGGTTTCTACAAAACTTGGCACAGCTAGTGTCGTGTGAGCACGACTATGGAATGAGCTTTGAAGTATGGTCTTAGCTTTCGGGTTGCGGTGATGAGGGCGGGACCAACTTCTCTATTTCGGGATACCTGGTTTCTACATCAATCAATGATTTGCTCACATAGAAAATAGCTTTTTGCATCCCCTGCTCTTCCTTAATGAGAGCAGAGCTCACTGCCGCGTCGGATATGGACAAGTAAAAGAAGAGCTTCTCCCCGAGAACTGGTTTTGAGAGCATCAATGATGAGCTAAGGTAAGTCTTGAGCTCTTGAAAAGCTTGCTCGCACTCTTCATCTCATTCAACAGTCTTCTTTTTTATTAATTTGAAGAATGGCGGACATTTATCTGTAGACTTTGACACAAATCGATTCAGTGCAGCTATGCAACCTGTCAAGCGTTGTACTTCTTTGATGCTTTTAGGCACTTTCATATCAATGATGGCTCAATGTGCACTTGGTTGGGTTCAGCCTCATATTGTAGTGTCAGATTGTGTCAAACGCCTCTCTGAGATCATGAGGATGACCTGCCGATTTTATGCTCTTCATTAGCATGTCGTCAACATACACTTCCATGTTCTGCCCAATCTTCTCTTCAAAGATCCGGTTCACCAGCCTCTGATATGTTGCACCAACATTTTTAAGGTCATAGGGCATTACCTTGTAGCAATACAAGCCTCGGTCTGTATGAACGAGGTCTTCTCTTCATCTCCGTGGTACATTATAATCAGGTTGTATCCAGAATACACGTCTATGAAACTGAGCAACTCATGTCCAGCAATGGAATCGATGAGCTAATCTATTCTGGACAGAGGGAAGTTGTCCTTCAGGCAGGCCTTGTTCAAGTCTATGAAATAAACACAGGTCCTCCATTTGTCGTTTGGTTTTCGAACCATCATGGCGTTGGCCAGCCATTCTGGGTATGACACCTCTCGGATGAACTGGGCCCGGATGAGCTTGTCGGCCTCTTCCCGAAGAGCCTCAACTTTTTCTGTGCTTAGGGCTCTCTTCTTTTGTTACATTGGGGTGACCTTTTGATTAATGTTGAGACAGTGGACAATCACTTTTTTTCAAATACCAAGCATATCCTCATGAGACCGTGCAAATATATCTTTATATTCTCTCAATACCTGGATGACCTGGTCTGCAAGGTTAGAGTTCATCCCAGTCCCAACTTTGACAGTTCTGGTCGAGTCTTCCGTGATTGGTACTTCTCTCCATTTATTTTGTGCTTTGAGACTAAATGTGTCTTCTTGTGGATCGAGGTCCTGCTCAGATGCTATATCGACCTTCATGAGCTCTCCCTCGGCTGGTCGAAAGCTCGGCCCTCCCGAGCTTTTGCTCTTCATCACTGCTGCATAACATTCTCTCGATTCCTTCTGATTTCCTCGTACAACACCTACTCTGCGCTCGGCCAGGAATTTGAGAGAAATTTGATATGTAGACACTACGACTTTCAGATTGTTGAGAATAGGTCTTCCAACGATGGCATTGTAGGCAGAAGGACCCTTCACAACAAGAAACTTCACCATAACTGTGGCTCGATGCTCTTCGTCACTTGCTGTGACTGGAAGAGCAATCCTCCCTTCTGGTATAATCTCGTATCCTGTAAATTCGATTAGAGGGACGTCCACCGGAGTGAGCAACACTGGCCAGTAGAGGATGTCGGCCGAACTCCCATTGTCAACAAGGATCATATGCATTTTGTAGTTCGCCACATCCAATGTTATCACCAGAGCATCGGAATGAGGTCGGCAGATGTCTCGAGCTTCTTCTTCTGTGAAGATAATTGCAAAGTCTATTCTCCTCTACTTTTCTGGTCGGCTCGACAAGTTTATTACATCCGCCCGTGCAGCTCGAACGTAAGCCTTCAATGCTCGGTTCGATTTCTTGTCGAGGTCTTCACCGAAAATGGTTCTGATCTTCCTCGGCGAATCAACTCTTCCTTTTTTTGGCTAATGAACTCTTCTCTGATCTGAGCCCTTCACATACTCTTGTAGACGACCTCAACAGATATGAGTTTCAATCTCCTCTTTCAAGTCGAAACGCTGGTCAGTGTTGTGACCATGATCCTTGTGGTATCAACAATACTTCCTCTTGTCCCGCAGATCAGAAGGTGTGCTCAGCTTTTTTGGCCATTTGAGGTATTCCTTGTCTTGGATCTCAAGGAAGATCTGTTCTGCCGAGGTGGTCAAAGGCGTGTAAGTTGAATAAACATTATTCACCAGAGCATCACACCCTTGATTTTTTGGTCCCGCCAATCCGGATTGGACCTCTACCCACCTTTGTTGTCCTCCTTAGCTTCATCATCTCTTTTTCTCTTCTTATCCTTCTTCGAACTGTTGGAAGGATTGTCTTCTTTTCTTTTGGCTTTTTCCTACTCATCCGCGTTAATGTACTTCTGATCTCGGTCTAGAACTTCATTGTAAGTTTGAGCTTTCTTCTTTCCCAAGGAGTAATGGAATCGTCCGGGCCTCAGCCCGGCCATGAAGGCTGTGATGGTCGTTTTGTCATCACAGTCATTGACCTCAACTCGGGCGTCATCAAAATGCTCAAGGTAATCCTCGAGACTTTCCCCTTGCTTGTGTCGAATGGTCAGTAAGCTGTTCACCGATTTTGCCTTTTTTTTCTTATCGGCAAAGTGACCGATAAATTTGTGAGCAAGGTGCCCAAACGAGCAGATCGACCCTGGTTCTAGCTTCCAGTACCACTTCCTAGCAGGTCCTCCGAGGGTAATTTGGAAGCCTTTGCACATTGTTGCATCGTCATATCCTTTGAACTCCATCCAGGATTTGTAGTTTTCAACGTGTTCTCTTAAATCAATCTTCCCTTTGTATGTCTTGACCTCACCCGTTTTGACATTTTTTAAGAGTGAGGCTTGAAGTATCTCTTCGGTAAAGGGTGAGGGAAAGTCTTTGTACTCCGTATGAGATCGAGTTTGCATGTTCCTTGAAGGCCAGGTCAGCTTAAATCGTATTGACCAAGATGACCTGATCGGAGGTGATCCTATTTTTGGGATTTTTGCTGAGGCCGACCTAGTCGCGGCTGACCTAACTGGTGCTAATCTTGGTGGAGGACGAAGTGGTCCCCGTTGTGTTGAATGAACTTGGAAAAAGCTCGAACCGTGCTCCTGCTTTTTAGCCTCCAGATCTCTTATGGACAAAGATCTTTGTTTTGATCCGTCCAGACGTTTGCTGCTGTTTTTAGCAGACTTTGATTGAGAGTTGACACTTCGGCAGCGACTCCGTTCATCCCTTCGAACCTTTGCATGTCGTGGCAGTGACGAAGGAAGAGCTGCTCTTAACACCTCGTTCTGCTCCAACACTAGTTGAGAAATCTTGTTTACCTCCTTCTCAATGTTGCTAATTCGTCTTTTTAGGAGGTCTTCCTCGTTGGGCCTTAGGGGGCTTCGGCGAAGCCAGGAGCTCTTCCAAATATGGGGGATCTGCCTCTTGACTCATTGCCGAAAAGTTGTTATTGGCTTGATAAGTCGAGTCCCCACAGACGACGCCAAATGTTGGTGTAAAATCTGACCAATACCAAGTAGATGAACACGTGGAGGAGATAATCTGATATGGAAGTATGAACTTTCCGACTCTGGCAAAGGGTTTATCAGCAAAATCTGAGAAGAAGAAAGAAATATGGCTATCATAAGGAATACCGGTGTGGTGCCGGCCAAAGACCCTCCGATGTCTAAGTTAGAGCTTGTTTAGAACTATAACAATAATTTTTGTAGAAAGTTGTTTGTACCTTATGAGGAGGGTTGTATGTCTTATTTATAGAGGAGGTCCTTTGGCCGGAGTGGCTAGCTGCCCAATAGGCCTGTGCCACGTGTCGTCTCGTCGTTGGTCGGGATGAGCTGGATGAACTAATCTATTCCGAGTTGGTCTTGGAGAAGGAGTCTCATCTTGTCTTGGATGATCCTTATCTTCCTGATTCGTCTAGGAGGAGGAGTCTCATCTCGTATTTATATTGAAGTCTGTGTTTGATACGTACATCTATCCCGAATTCCTCAGAATGTGGCGTGTTGGGAATGACTCTCTTATCTCCTCTATTACGCTTGGAATGATCAGCTCGGCTTAAGGTCGAGCTGTCAGTAATGAACCAAACTGCACCGAGCCTAGTTGGGCCGAGCTAACGCTACCATCGTGTTTTCGAGATTTTTGTAAATGTCATCATGCTAGGTCGGCTCGGACAATTTTCCTCGGTTGCGTCAAATTTGGTCCGACCGAGCTAGTTTGGCAGTCGTATCATCGCACGTGACTTTTATTCCGCCACCTTGGCTCGTCAGCTACTCTATGCGGCTTACGCTTTCCATAACACCAGGTCAGCTTTGTTGATGTTCAGGTTAACTCATATCTACTTCATTTTTTTCCAGTTTTTTGCATTTATTTTTCTTTTTTTTTTATTTTTTTTATTTTTTGCCAAAGATGAAATTTGATTGGAGGAAACCTTTGTACAACAACCTTCTTACAAATAAAAGACATATAAATAATGTAGGCACACCATTAATTAAGGCAAGACTATCAATGAGCTTAATAGCTGTGCAACATTCATAGTACCAAAGCAATCAATGAGCTCACCCGTTCAACAACAATGGTGTTTAAACACCGAGAACCACAGACGTGTCTAATAACAATAGTGCGATGCCCTCCCAACAAAAAAAATAAATAAAACAAACAACCACAAAAAAAAAACTCTAACCATCACTTCCTCAAATGAATAGGACGCGAGGATACCAAGCTACGACGGAAAAAGGGGAGCTGCCGACGATGGAGGGAGATAAGTGGCATGTGAAGGACCGACAACTCGAGCGAAGCGGAGGAGAGAAGTGAGTGCAGGAGCCACAACGACGACGAAGAGAGGAGAAAGATGAAAAAAAAAAGTAGCAAAAGGAGGTTGATCCGCTGCTTATAGAAAACCCTAAGCGGCAGAGAAGGTTTCATAGTGAGAGAGGCGCTTGGTTTCCTTAGAGCATCTCCAATACAAAAGTGAATTATATTTTTAAAAAAAATGTCATGTCATCAATGTCAAGAGACTTGCTTCTTACATGACATAAAATTAAACTTGATAGACAATCAAGTTAAAAAGTGGTTTCCAATGCTTTCATGAATTGTACACATTTTGATGAAGTGTTCAATGTTTTTTTAAAATTTTTATTTATTTTTTCTTTTTTTAATGGTATAGTTATGGTAATTTGATGAATCAGCAATAGATGGTTGTCTAACAGACCGTCTAAAAGTAGACGGTCATGTTGACAACCTCTATTTATTTATTTTTTTTGGCCAACTCAGCTTGACATTAAATGTCAATAATTGCATTAAAGAATGTTTTTTTACACAATATCTATTTATTCTACGTGACAATTAATTTTCTTTTACAATCTACATTTATATTGGAGATGCTATTAGAAACAACGGATTGCATCTCCTTTTCTTGATTACTAATTTATTAATTATTATCATGTATTTTTTTATTTAATTTTATAAGGTGTCCATCTTGGAACTAAGCGAGAATTTGAGAGTTAAAAAAATGTCAAATTATTGCCAATTTCAACGTCTTTCTCTCATTAGGTCAAGAACCCAAACAAGTTAACTCTCATTCTCATTCTTTTGGGTGGTTCATCATTCTCTTCTTACATGGGTTAGTTGTCTTCTGTTGCTTTCTCCTTTGGTTCGTGCGTCCTCTCCTTTTTTTTTTTTCAATTTATTTCATTCACAACCTTTTTTTATTTTTATTTTTCATTTGCAACCTATTTGGCTATTTGTCTCTTTAGATTCCTGCATCATTCAAAATTTGTGGATTATTTTAATTCCTAAAATACATATAATTTTAAGTTATAATTTGTGTGTTATTTAATTTTCTTATTATTAACCGCGGAATAATTTATTTATTTTCATTTTCATTTTTTATTCTTTAGGTTTTAATGCTAATTCTTTAACCGAAGTAATAATGGTCCTTGGTTTTTTCTTGATGATGTCCCTTATGAACAATGACGTTCCAAGATTTTATCTTGGGCAGCATGGATGTCAAACGAAATGATTGTTGACCGTACTCCTAATGCTGTTATTTCTGATTTTATATCAAGGTGTACTAGATTTATCCGTGATTGGTTCTCCTTTCTTGGTGAGTACCGCATGCTCCAACTTGAGATACTGATTATGCGGGTTGTTATCCATGTAAGAAGTGAGGATACGATGTCTGTTGTGTCTGTTAGTATCGTCAGTAAGGTAGGCAGTCAGATGGCGAGATAGTCGGTGAATATTCATGGTGATGTATCGCACAAAGTGTCTGAAACTATTCCTCCACTGTTAGTTATATTACACTATTTGAATGTTGATTATTTAATTTTGTTTAGTTCGAACGGATGGTTTTAAAAAAACAAGTTCTAACATCCACACGTTCAAAGCTGGCGCCTCTCACTAGTAATAATAATAAAAAAAGCTCAGAACCGTAGAAAAGACAAATAATAGGTAGAGGTACATACAGTTGAGTTATGTGGCAAGTGGACCTGTTGTTGTAAGAACAATCGCATTTAATCCCTTTGCTAACCTCCGGGTCCTCCAGATCAAAGTTATTGATTGCCGTTCCGCTGCACGGCTCTCTGCTAAAGTTCCACGAGGGATCCGCCGAGATCTGCCACTGCTGGAAAATGGCGTTCAACGCCTTCACTGCACCACACGCCAACACCCGTACCAACACCAAATGCTCGTTACTTAACCATGCCAAACCCATAATACGAATCATCACTTCTAATTGTAAGCTAAAGTATACGCGCCATTGAAGAAGATTTATAATATATTATCATTAATATCTGAAATAGCTCATTTCAAGCAAAGCTTATTTGATGGTAGAGAGAAAATAATTATTTTTAAAACTTTAAAATAAACCAAAAAATATTAATTATTTGATTGTCAAAATATTCTTTCTACCTCAAGGCTTTTTTCACTTATAAAGGTGAAAAAAACCTTGATGTTATTAGTTTCACCTCTCCTCCTCTTTAATACAATTTAATTTCTAATAATTTTTAATTAATAATTTTACAATTTAAATTACAAAAAATTAATTTTTTTTTAATAATTTTTGTTTATATTATTTTAGGTCTACTTCTATCTTTATTGTTACAATCTACTGTTTAATAGATCATTCTGCCAAATCAGTGCGCCTTGTCCAATTTTTTATTTTTTTTGTTAAGAGAAATCTTCATTTACAATTAAATAATAAAACTCTGTATTCTTAAATTTTGAAAGTACGAAAGAAAACACTATCTTACGTCATTTGCTGAATTGAAGTCGTTCGATGAGGTAAAGACTTTGAGGTGGAGCTGCTATAATTGAAGGACACATTGATTAATGCAACCTATTGCTCTACACCCTCGTGTTAATTTAATTTTTCTTTTGACATCCAATCCAAGCATGTGTCAACGGCACATCGACACAAAGATGGGATTTAGAAATGTAGAAATAATTTGAATACATGTAAATCAAAATAAATTAAATAAAAAAGCATAAACATTACCAAGATCGCCTCGAGGGTGCTCCACGTGTTTAATATTGTCATAGTGATTGGGATTACAATGTCACGGGTTCCTAACATATTTCACAATCTAAAAGCCTCACTCTCTACTCAATAAAAATTCTTTACAATTTTCTCGTGTGTTTTGTCATGTTCACATCTCCTTAATTTATTGGCATTCTAGAGAATCAAATCTATTTGATTCTCTTCAATTTAAGACCGGAGATAAGATAACTATCAAATAGTTATCTTAAAGTAATTATTAAGAGATTATCTAATTAGATAACTCAAGATAATAATGATCTGATTATGATAAACATTATCAAAATCTAAGATCTCCAACTACATGATCAAATTCCAACATTTTTCACTCGCACATGATGTGTAAGTAGGAGTATATGGGTCGAACACATCATGGGTGCCCCGAATTTGATCCATACAGTGTTATCTCCTACTCGCACATGGTGTGAATGACAAATACTAATCTTCAATGAGGAAGTGATAAGCTAATGGATTGTGCGATTGTAAGAGCATCTGCATTTGAGAGCTCTATACTAGAAACTCATGACGAGTCTGCATAATAACACCTACCCTTTTAAAAGAATGTTAGTGCCTCAAAATGCCCTAGATTGATTTAGTCACATCTGTTCAAATATTCCCTATCCCTTCAGGGCAATACTTAAACCTCAAAAATCTAATAGCATATTCTTACTTATATTGCCATCCTAAATTATGCAACATGAGTATCACACGATTAAGAATATACTACAGAGATGCGATTCTAAAGAATCTTTCTTTCGCCCTTACACCACTAGGTTTAGAATTAATCGTTTTCCAAGTAATGTCCCGTAAAGGTCGAATCACTCATGACCTTGACTTACCAAAGTAGCGGGCATTAAAACTTCACCTCGTGGTGTAGTCAAAAGTAACGAAGGACGTCCCATTAGTCTCATATAGAAATGGACATATCTGAACTCACACAGTGAGGAAGCAAGGATCTTTTACTCACTTTCTAATGGTCGACTTACATGTGTAATGTAAAATTACATGTTATAATTGAGTAACTCTTATTCAGAAGAACTATGTTATACTCAAAACACTGTATGGATTTCTAGTCTAGTCGCATCTATGCGCCTAACTCGAGTTCCTAAGAGCTCGCATATCTAGTTTAATGCACCAATTAAAGAATCTCTCATCTTGTTCCAAACAACAGGCTTAATGGATAGTGGGTTAATCCATTATCGATCTTCAAAAATAGACCTCATCTTAACTCCAATCAAGGTGACATATCATTATAAAATGACCTATTGTTATTCAAAGCAACATTAGTCAAATGTCTCATCTCTGCTCGCTCTACATGAAGCGCTAGAGGCGACTGCTCGTGTGAGTAAGCCAATCACGCCTATGAACATATTGTTATGTGTGTTGGTGTTAGTAATAATAGATCAAATATAAACAACCAAAATAAACAATGAGGAATTTATTAAATGGTTTAATGAAATAAGTTTGTTACATAAAAAAAAATGACCATAACGCAAACCCAAGGATTTAACATGTGCAAGGAAAACATCTCTAGCGATTGGCTTAGTTAATGGATCAGCCATCACCCTATGCGTAGAAATATGTTGTACACAGACTTCTCCTTGTGCTATTATGTCTCGAACAAAATTATACTTAATGTCTATATGCTTGGTCTTGCTATGGTATTTGGGATATCTGGTGTAGGCAATTGCAGCTTGGCTATTACTATAAATAGTGACCGATTTCGATGCGTTATGAACTACCTGTAAATGTTGCAAAAACTGTCGAAGCCAAATAGCCTCTTGTACCACTGCAAAGTAGGCTACAAACTCAACTTCCATGGTAGATAGAGCAATGCATGTCTGTTTCTTGCTCCTCCATGATATTGCACCATTGTTCGGCAAGAAAGCATATCCTGAGGTAGATTTGCATTCATCTGGGACACCGCCCCAACAAACAATAGAGTAGCCCAATAAACGCATGTCGGTACTATGATAACATAAGCACAAGTCCATTGCGCCTTTCAAATATCTTAGAATTCTCTTCACTGCCTTCCAATGTGCTTCTTCAGGATTTGCTTAATAACGACTGACTAGACTGACTGAATAGCAAATATTTGGTCGAGTACACATCATAGCATACATCATACTTCCAATAGCACTAGTGTAAGGAACTATTGACATCTTTTGTTTTTCAGAAAGAGTATTACGACACATATCATGACTAAGGGGTATTCCTTTTGTGATTGGTGTATCTATGGGCTTGCAATTTTGCATGTTGAGTCGTTCAAGGATTATTTTAATATATTGTTCTTGAGACAGAGCCACGATTCTTTTTGAACGATTTCTATGATTGTTGGTATGCTGGTGTGTTCGGGGATGAAACAACCAGGACAAGTGAATGTAGTTCACTTAATGATTTCAAGGTTGAAATCATGTTAAGGTTTATCCTCACCTGTAAGTAGGATTACGGTTGTTCCTTTTCTCGTAAAAGGATCACGGTTCTTCCTTATCCTGTAAAAGAAACATGAGTTTTTCTTCATCCTGGAAAAAAAGAAATGCGGTTCATCCTTAGCCCGCAAAAGGATAGGTTTGCCTTGAACCTGAATAAGGGTATGTGTAACGGTTTGGTTCTCATCCGTAAGAGAATTAGTTAGTAGATTAAGAAAATCCTAATCGGGAGATTAGGTAGTGGACGTAGGCGCGGCCGAACCACTATAAATGTCAGTGTGCTTTACTTTATGCATTTTACTTCATGGATAGTATGTGCATTTATTTTCAATGTACCAAAGTATCTCACTAAGTCATTAGAAAAGATTTACATTGACCATCACACCCAATTCACCCCCCTTTTGGGTGCACCAACAAAGACTATTGTGAAATGTCATGCAATTGTTGGGCTAGAGTTTGAATTCATTTCGAAAATCTCGCTCTACAACTAAGTAAGTACCATCAAGAGGTAATGATTACATTACTCTACTCAATATAAAATTCCTTATTCAGGAAGAATGCTTGAAAATGGATGATACTAACATTGGAAACTTTAAGATAGAATGTTTGACGGGAATTCCACAACCTTGATTAACTTTTTATCGTTGCCTTCGGGATGGTATGAGACACAACGAATGTAGAAGATAACTGGAATATCTCAGACATGGAAAACTTTGGCCTTGTGTGGTGAATCCTTAGAAACCATGTTATAATTACTTGTATTACCAAGTTTGGCTGGTATGGGATGAACAAACGTGGAAGATACTTATTATAGGTTGGGTTTTTGGATGGTTTGCATTGTGTGGTAAATTTTCTAGAAATCACGTTATAGCTTGTATCGCCAAGTTTGGCCGGTATGGGATGGACAAACTTGAATGATACTTGTTATGGTTCAGGATCAAGATATTCACGAAACTTTGTTGATTGCATGAAGTGTTGTGTAATGTTTCCATGTAGGATAGTTCATCATGGTATTTGTAAGTGGAACAAAGGCATTTTCAATTGACAACTTGAAACTAGAACCAATCCAAAAGTTGGAGGATTTTCAACTGATTTTGGAACAAAAACACCCTTTTTTTTAGTCCCACTGCCAAACTATTTTTTGAAATTGGCCAACCAAATGTGTCCTGTTTTGGATTTTAAGATTGGGATGCCATAATTGAGTTGGAGATCGAAGATACCTAATTAAAAGTCACAACTCTAACCCTTAACCCTAGAAAAGTTAGGAGCAATGACTTAATGATAACCATAACCAAAAAACACAAATTATTGGAACTACGTTGTCATTCCAGGCTGAATAAAACATAGATGCATCTAGCGGTATAAGATTGGACTCATGACCTTGTCTAACTATAGATGAAAAAATCAATAGCACGTGATGAGATCATTGGTGCTAATAAACAACTATCACTATATCTATAGTAAATGGCATGAACAAGGAAATGAAATGACAACAAAAAAATCCTTATCAAGGAACATAGACGCTAATTGGGGCAAAAGACCAACAAACCTCAATATTGTTTGACTTCCAGTGTCAAATACGAACGAAGTTAGTTTAGCTTTATCAATGAAAGCTACCTATAACTAACTTGGATGTGACATGTATTTAACCAGTGTTATGCATGAAAATAATCACTATGGATTTTGTTGAGACTCAAAGGTTGTAGATGGAGTTCTCCTACCCCTTACATAGGAGACGTCCAGTAGCATGGAAAGGGCTACATTGCAGAAGCCAATATAATCCGATGTGACCTCACTGTGAACCATTATTCCTGAGATGGTTCAAACCAAACAATCGGGGTCTAGGATCAAGACCTTAAAACTCCCTTTGACAAGGACACAAGTATTAAGGTTCAACTTCCTTGAATTTTTTAAGGTCATGAGTGGATTTAATAAGGTTATTGGAAAGGAAATATACACTATATGAGGCATAGGTTCATACATACATAAAAGAAGTGGGAAAAGACTAAGAGGTATCGAGATAGTGTGCCAAATAAATGGATAATAGTTAAGGTTATCCGATGAAGCTCTGTCTTCTTCAAGCATAAGAACTATAGAGAGCTTGTAAAAAAGGGCAACGACTTACAAGCAAGAAAAGGCTAAGCAATAGCAAAAGATGAACAAGGGAAAGCTAGTAGCAATTTTCATGCAGTAGGGCAACACAAAGCCCTATCAAACATTTGCCCTGCCTTCCCGCCCCTTCTTGAAACCATGAACCTCTGCCCAGTACGTTTCACTAATAATTTAAGAACCCATCATCGTCATTTCCATTAATCGATAATGACGATGGTAAAATGACAACACTAACGGGATTTCGAGAGTGAAATTCTTTTAATGGGGGCAGAGTATAATACCACAGGGATTATACTTATAAACAAAAATACCAAAGAAAACCAAATCGGCGCAGAAAAATAACCCAAAGGATGCCTGTAGAAGTGTTCGCAAAATGGACATCCCAAAACAAGTCAAAAGGAAACAAAACGTTCCAATGTGGAAGGTTCAACATTCCAAAGAGGAAAGTTCTTATGAGGAACTTTACGATGAGGAACAACGTTCCACACCCCTATAAATAGGGTTAGTTCCCTGCTCACTTTCACCATCCTCCGACCTTCTGACTGTCCTCTCTTTAGAAAATCATTGTTCTCCAACGTACGAATCTCTTTATACACATTTCAAGGTGGGGGATGAAGACATAGATTTTGTGTGTCTTATGGCTTTCCATAAAGTTATCATCAACTTGTTCATTATCTGATATTCACATAATCGACTTCATACTTGACGAACCTATGAAGTTTTCCTAAGACATTTTATATTGTGCTTCAACACTTGGAGACTTCACTTTGACCTCCATTTTATACATGTGCCCAAATGCACAAAATTCATCTCTGATGCTTCTGTTACGAGTAGCAGAAATGGTCTAGTCAGTGAAGCTAGTACTAGTTGTTATTCCACGTATTCCAAATAATGAGCCCGAGGTACCTTAAGTTGCACATTTGATTGTCTCAATTGGAAAGTACACACTGTTGGTGCACCCAAGAGGAGCGATGAATTGGGTGATGGTCAATTTTAAAACTTATTTCCAATAACTTAGTGATATACATGGGTATATTGGAAATAAACAAATAAACTATTAAGAAGACTAAATTGCAAAAAAATGACACACAATTTATAGTGGTTCGGCCAAGCCTACGCCCACTACCTAACCTTTAGTTAAGATTTTTGGAATCCACTAACTGATTCTCTTACGGGTGAGAATCAAACCGTTACAACTGTCTTTTTACAGGTTAAAGGCAAACCTACCCTTTTACGGGCTAAGGATGAACAAGTTCTCTTTTGCAGGCTGAGAGATAACCTATCATTTTGCAGGTTAAGGACAAACCTATCCTTTTGCGGGCTAAGGATGAACCAGATCTCTTTTACAAGCTAAGAGATAACCTATCCTTTTATAGGTTAAGGACACACCTATCCTTTTGCGGAATGAGGATGAACCGGTTTCTTTTTTCCAGACTGAGGAAGAACCCATGTTCCTTTTACGGGATCAAGAAGAACCGTTATGATTTCAAACCTAGAATCATTAAGTGAACCTCGTCTACTTGTCCTAGTTGTTTCACACCGAAACACACCAGCAAATTACAACTCAAATAATATGGGTTCAAACACAATAGAACACTTTACAATAGCATTACAAGATATAGAAAATTAACGCACAGGGTAATGCTAAAAGAAGATATCTTTATCAAATGACATAATTTACAATATATCTGCATGACCCACTGAGCAATAACTCAGCCTGTTGTTATCTTTTCAGGGTTTAGACAGTTTCTCACTAGAGTGAGAGCTAGTGAGAGCTACATGCAGAATGAGAGCATAAAGTTTAGATGTCAACTTATATCTAGGTGATTTATGATGTAAGTTCCATTGCATACTCATACATGTAAAATTTACCTCGTGTACTTTACAACCTCCTTAATTAAATGAGAATGAATAAAAATATCTGAGTTAATATCAAAAAATGCTCACACTTTGGTTCTTCCATTTGTTATATATTTTTACACATTTCTTGATGGATAGAACGGGGTGTGACACTTTTTTTTTCCTTTTCATTTGGTATGTAAAGTATTTTCTCATATACAATCAAACAACCTTGAAAAAATTCTCGATAATATTTGCTTGAGAAATTATTTCTTTAAAAAATTATATTTTTTCAAGAAAATTTTCTCAGTTATCAAACATACTTTAATAAAATTGCAAGTTGAGTCTACTAAAACTCTTATTGCGATTTGGAGGAGTAATCGAGTGAGAGAACAATGACGCGTTGATGGTGATTTTGATGTTCAACAAGGTTCTTCTTCCTCCTACGGTTGCACCACAGTGGGAGTGTCGCTACTGTTACACTGTTGTAATGCGACAGTGACACTCCCTGTTTGTTTTTCTTTTACAATTCAAACATTTTTTTTTTTTGCCTCCTATGCTTAATTTTATATAATTTTGTATTTGGATTATGTATAACAATTTTATCAACAAAGTTAAAGTTGTTAGAATAGTCAACCAACATTAGATGTTTTATTGAACTTGTTACTTTTTAATTTTTGTGTGAAAGTTGAGATAAGTTTCTATTTATGTTGATTTTATAATTTTAGGTTATGTTAAATATTTGTATGGAATTTGAGATAATTTTTTGTTGTGTTAATTTTGTAGTTTTATGGGTTATTTTGATATTTTGGATATATTTGTAACGTGTTATTTATAAAATTATTTATTTATTTATAAAAATATGTATTTACAATATTTATAAAAAAATTATTTATTAATGTATAAAAAGGCTAAATTTTATATACTTCGCGTTAGCCCAAAATAATTAGGATAGGAGAAAGAGAGGCGGAGAAAGTTGAGATGGAGTAGGGAATTTTCATTTTCAATGATGACGAAGGCGAAATGTTTCTTACTTTATTACTTTTGTAGCTCACAAGTTTTAGAAAAAAAATTATGATAATTTTTTGCACATAAGTAGCGAATTCGATGATTCAATCGCATTAAAAATGAAAAAAAAAATCTTAATTTATCAGCTTTAGAAAACTTGTAATTGACAACAGAGGAAAAAAAATCGATCGATCGATCAAATTAGTACAGTTAACACGAGCTAGGTTTCTCAAACAAAAATCGAGTACTCGTTATTGTGTCTAATCGAGGCTACAACGCTTGCAACCTAATGGAAAGGATAATGTTGGGAAGACAGGTGAAACTTCATTACGTACTTTATATATGGAGGTGTCACACGAGTTCTCACTTTTTTTAAAGATAGTCACATGTTTCTCTCTCTTTATTAAAATACCTTGTGGAAAATCAAAACGAGTTATTAATGCAAAATCAAGAAAGGAAAAAGAGGTAATTTGCGATAGTGAAGTTGGTTACCTTCGGCTGGATCCGTAGTAGGTTGAGCTTGGCATCGATCGAGCAGGCAGAACAAGTAAATAACAACAAGGAATAGAGGGAATCCTGGTTTAAACGGAGAATTCCATTCCAATTTTCTCATCTTCAATTCTTTCTGCTTGCAAACTGCAACACCAGTGCTGATCTGAGAGTACTGGCCAGAATAGAGAAGAAGAGATGTTTATACCTATTACGATATTCTTCAATTCGAGCAAATCTGCTTGGACAAGAGCTATTGCCGACGCTTGATCGAGCATATCAACAAGTGATTCAAGCGGAACGACTGCGTGGCGGTGAGTCATCCAAGGATGGACGAGATAGTGTCATGGCATTCGCAATTCAGCCTGATACGCGTGGTAAGTCTCGTTTTGAGGATACTACTGATAAGTTTTGCAAACATTGTAATAGAGAAGGCCACGCCGAATCCTCTTGCTTTCAATTACACGGGTTCCCTGAATGGTGGGGGGACCGACCTCGCGGAGGAAAGGGACCAGGTCGTGGTGGAGGACGGACAGGAAGAGGAGGTGGGCGTGCAGGTTCTGGCCGTGGCCGAGGGCATGGTGCACCGCCTGTCCGCGCACATAAAACTGGCGGGGCTGGAACTTCATCTGGGCAGCATGCAGGGAACTCGCAGAGGCTAGCGAGTGCAACCGACGCTACGGCTCTTGCAGGTGTTTCCGCAACGCAACTGCAGCAACTTCTTACATTTTTGAACTTCGACAAAACAAAAGATCAACTACATGGTAAGAACAGTCATTTTAGATGGATTATCGATACAGGAGCGTCGAACCATGTGATGTGCGACTTGTCTCTTTTGAAGAACGTGAGAAAGGTGCAATACTGCCCGGTGGGTTTGCCGGATGGAAACACGGCAGAAGCAAACCTAGAGGGGAGTGTCGTGCTGCCAGGAGGATTGAAGCTCTACAATGTGCTTTATGTCCCACAATTGAGATGCAACTTAATTTTTGTTACTCAATTAATCGATGAATCAAATTGTGTTGTACAATTCACTAATAATATTTGTGTTATACAGGACCAACCGACGAGGAAGGTGATTGGAGCGGGTGAAAGATTGGATGGACTTTATTTTTTCCGTGGTGTTCCTCAAGTGAAGGTCTTGACAGTAGATGGTGATTCCTCATTCGAGTTATGACATCAACGAATGGGGCATCCGTCAGAGAAAATATTGCAGATGATTCCAGCTGTAAGTCACTCTTGTAAGACAAATACTAAAGCTTGTGATGTGTGTCCCGTGCAAAGCAACATAGATCTAGTTTTCCAATTAGTACGAATAACGCTGGTAGGATTTTTGAACTTGTTCATTTGGATTTGTGGGGGCCTTACAAGGCTCGTTTTTCGTGTGGGGCTACCTATTTTTTGACAATCGTAGATGATTTTTCAAGAGGAGTTTGGGTCTATTTACTTTGCAATAAAATGGAAGTTGAATCTATGTTTCTTAATTTTGTTGCTATGGTTGAACGCCAATTTGACCAAGTAATAAAACGTGTGAGAAGTGACAATGGGACCGAATTTAATTATTTGCATGATTATTTTCAAAATAATGGGATTATTTTTGAGACTTCTTGTGTTGGGACTCCTCAACAAAATGGGAGAGTTGAGAGAAAGCATCAACACATTTTAACTGTGGCTAAAGCCCTAAGATTTCAAGGGAACTTACCAATCAAATTTTGGGGTGAATGTGTGTTGGCAGCGTGTCACTTGATTAATAGGACACCCTCCACTTTACTTAAGACTAAATCGCCATATGAAATGTTGTTTGGGAGAGTGCCTTCTTATGATGTTATTCGAGTATTTGGTTGTCTTTGCTATGCTCATAATCAACGACACAAAGGAGACAAATTTGCAAGTAGGAGCCGTAAATGTATCTTTGTTGGCTATCCTTTTGGGAAGAAAGGTTGGAAATTGTATGATTAAGAAACACATGAGTACTTTGTGTCGAGGGATGTGAAGTTCTTTGAGAAAGAATTTCCTTTTGCGCCAAACCAACCAAGGAATGTGGTGACTCCTGTGCTGGCGAACAATGAGGATGGAGCATGGAGTGATAATGAGGGTGCCAATGATGGTGTTGTGTGCGTTGAGAGGGGGTTGGAATCAGCTTCCACCCTCGAGGGGGGTCTGGTGGTATGGTGCAGCCCGAGCAACAGCTCGCACATGAGGATGTGCGTGATGAGGGGTTGGAGAATACGGTGGGGGAGCAAGGTGTGGAAGTTGACGGTGAGCTAGGGCGAGGAAAACGAAACAAAACTCCTTCAAAACGGTATCGTGATTTTGTTACTCATATTATACGGAAAATAAGTCCATCTGAGAATTCATCAGCTCATTCCTCTTCCTCAGGTACGCCCTATCCTTTAACACATTTTGTGAATTGTGAACGTTTTTCTGTGAGACATAGAAATTTTCTTGCAGCAGTGACAGCGGGACATGAGCCAAAGCATTTCAAAGAAGCGATGAAAAACTCGGGATGGCGAGATGCGATGGGTAAGGAAATATGAGCCCTTGAAGACAATGAGACTTGGGTAATGGAGACTCTTCCACCAGGCAAGAAAGCACTAGGGAGCCAGTGGATATATAAAATTAAGTATAAGTCCGATGGCAGCATAGAGAGACTCAAAGTAAGACTTGTGATCTATGGCAATCATCAGGTGGAAGGAATTGACTATAACGAGACATTTGCTCCTGTGGCAAAAATGGTGACTGTTCGTACTTTTTTTGCAATTGCTGCTGTTAAAAATTGGGAGGTACATCAAATGGATGTGCATAATGCTTTCCTTCACGGTGACTTAAGTATGGAGGTTTATATGAAGGTTCCTCCAGGTTTCAAAAATACAAATCCTAACATGGTTTGCAGGTTGAAAAAGTCGTTGTATGGTCTGAAACAAGCTCCCCGATGTTGGTTTGCGAAACTGTCAACAACATTGAAGAATTATGGTTTTGTGCAATCCTATTCAGATTATTCCTTATTTGGGTTGTGCAGGGGAAGAACTCAGATCAACGTGTTAGTTTATGTTGATGACTTGATTATTGCAGGGAATGATAAGGTTGCATTGACAACTTTTAAAGATTACCTTGGCAGGTGCTTTCATATGAAGGATTTGGGAGTTTTGAAGTATTTCTTAGGGCTAGAGGTAGCCCGTAATCCAGAAGGATTTTTTCTTTGCCAAAGAAAATACACACTAGAGATAATTTCTGAAACGGGTTTATTGGGAGCAAAGCCTGCGGCATTTCCTATGGAACAAAATCACAATTTGGCCCTTGCTAAGGGCGAATTCCTTGCGGATCCGGCGCCTTATAGGCGACTTGTAGGGAGATTGATTTACTTGTCTGTGACGAGACCTGATCTTGCATATTCGGTTCATATTTTGTCCCAATTTATGCAACAACCTCGTGAGGATCATTGGGAGGCAGCTCTCAGGGTCGTGCGATATTTGAAGAAGAGTCCGGGACAAGGGATTTTTCTTCGTGCTGATAGTGACCTACGTCTAGAAGGGTGGTGTGATTCGGATTGGGCTAGTTGTCCACTTACGCAGCGTTCCTTGACAGGATGGTTCGTGTTACTTGGTTGTTCTCCTGTGTCGTGGAAGACCAAGAAGCAACAAACAGTGTCTAGATCGTCTGCGGAGGCTGAGTATAGATCAATGGCGGCAACAGTGTGTGAGTTAAAGTGGCTTCACCAACTTTTAAACGACTTAGGTGTGCGACATCCGAAGGGTATGAAGTTATTTTGTGATAGTCAGTCGGCGTTGTATATTGCTCAAAATCCAGTTTTTCACGAAAGAACAAAGCATATAGAGGCTGACTGTCATTTTGTTCGAGATGCGATGGCTGAAGGGATGATTTGTCCGTCATATATTTCCACTCGTGTTCAATTGGCAGACATCTTTACAAAAGCGTTGGGGAAAGTGAACTTTGAGTTTCTACTCTGCAAGTTGGGTGTTCGGGATCTTCACGCTCCAACTTGAGGGGGGGTATTACGATATTCTTTATTGGGCATATGTTTTTACGGAACATGTTTCCTGTTTTTAGACGGAATATGTTTCCTGATTTTTAGGTTACTTTGTAATATATAGGTGGGATGGTCGTGAATGAAAACCAAAAGAAATGTAACAGAAAATTTAACAATACCAAAATATTTTGAGCTTGGCATCGATCGAGCAGGCAGAACAAGTAAATAACACCAAGGAATAGGGCGAATCCTGGTATAAACGGAGAATTCCATTCCAACTTTCTCATCTTCAATTCTTTCTGCTTGCAAAACTAACACCAGTGCTGATCTGAGAGTACTGGCCAGAACAGAGAAGAAGATATGCATATAGCATTTTGGGCATGGATCTTGTATAATTTTATTATCATCTCTGTGGACCCATGTCCACGCCGTAGGTAGTGGTTCCACGTACGAGGCGGCTGTGCAATTGTGGCGAGTATATGGTCAAAGTAACGGACCCCTTCAAAGTAATGGACCCATTTTTTTCTTTTTTTTTTGACATCAGTAATGGACCCTTTTTAATTCCCCCAACCAACCAACACGGGATAAGTATCTTATTCCGTGTCTTTTTTCACAAGTGCTCTGAACTACGCGTTCTTTTCTAGTTTTTATTTATTTAAGAAACCAACTTCAATATATAATCTACTATAAAATGAATATATTTAAAAAGACATTACTCATTATAACGCTAGAGAATAAGAAAATTAGCCCTCTAATGAGATGGTGGACCGTAAAATAGATAAATACATCATAGTAAAAACTCATAAATTTTAACAATTTGTCTTTACTGTTTAATTTACAGTGTACTATTTTTGTCATATATTTATCACTACTTTTTAATATAAAAATATTAAATAAATTTATATAAAAATATATTTATGTATAATTTAGTAATAAGATGCCAAAATATTTTGAATTCAATTTTCACATCCAATTTTTCTTGTGAATCACCCCAAACGGTTCAAAATGCTTTGCAACCTACATCTTTCACTTTCAGTACTATTTCGAAAGAATTTAAACACGCAAGAAAAGTTTCTCATTCAAAGTCAATGGTCCATCCTCTCATAAATACTTAAGACAAGACATGTCTTGTTTATTGGCTTCGTAAAGTAGTGAAAGAGACCTAAAGAAAAGTCATATATTTACGTTATAGGTAATGCAAGACAAATAATTAAACATTATTCATATATATTTACATCATTAAATGTTGTGGAAGATGATATCAAGAACACAATTAAAGAAATAATTTTACTATTTTATTTTATTCACAATACATTGTTACAATATATAAAATACACACAGAAGCTTTACAAGAAAAGTCAATAACATCTCTCCAGATTAATAGGAGACATTATAAGTAATATACTATAATTATGGATATCAATCTCATAATTCTAGTAATCATATCAATTATGGATATCTCTCCAGATTAATAAGAGACATTATAGGTGATATACTATATTATGGATATCAATCCCATAATTCTAGTAATCATATCAATTACCCCTTAATTCTATCACTCCTTCTCAAGTTGGTGCATGGATATCGCACATGCCTAACTTGCATAGAGAATTATCAAACATATGGCTGGCCACGGCTTTGGTAAGAACATCGATCAGTTGTTCTTCAAACTTCACAAATGGGAATGTAATGATCCCTGCATCAATTTTCTCCTCAATGAAATGTCTATCAATCTCAATGTGTTTTGTCCGATCATGTTGGATTGGATTGTGAGCAATCGCAATAGCTGAAGTGTTATCACAATACAATTTCATTACTTCCTTTGAACCTGCCCTCAAATCCTTTAGCACGTTTCTCAACCAGAGTAACTCACACACTCCATATGCCATGCCTCTATACTCTGCTTCTGCACTTGACCTTGTTACAACAGGTTATTTTTTACTCCTCCACGTCACTAGGTTTCCTCCCACAAAAGTAAAATATCCTGATGTAGATATTTTGTCATCAGCTGAACCAGCCCAATCTGCATCAGTGTAACCTTCTACTCTCATATGATTATTCTTGGTGAAAAATAAACCTTTACCTGGGGCAAATTTCAAGTATCTCAATATGCGATCTACTGCATCCATGTGAGGTTTACGAGGATCATGCATAAATTGGTTCACAACCGACACTGCATAAGCAATATCTGGCCTCGCGTGAGACAAATAAATTAATTTTTCCACAAGTCTCTGGTATCTTCCCTTATCAATAGGAGGTGCATTCGAACAGTAGAACAATTTATGGTTTTTTTCATAGGGGTACTTGTAGGCTTACACCCGAGAGTACCTGTCTCAATTAACAAGTCAAGAATGTATTTATGCTGAGATAAGAAGATATCATTCTTTGATCGGGCTACCTCAATACCAAGAAAATACTTCAAGTCACCAAGTTGTTTCATTTCAAACTCTGAAGCTAAGCGTCGTTGCAAACTCTCAATTTCATCTTGATCATCACCCGTTACTACCATATCATCCACATAGATAATCAAAGTAGTAATTTTTCCCTTTATGTGCTTTAGGAATAATGTATGATCGGAGTTGCTTTGTCTATAACCAAAACTCTTCATGGACTTGGTGAATCTCCCAAACCATGCTCTTGGAGATTGCTTTAACCCATATAACGCCTTCTTTAGCTTGCACACCATAGTAGTATTTGAGTACTCCTCTACACCTGGGGGAGGATCCATATATACTTCTTCTGCAAGGTCTCCATGTAAAAATGTATTTTTTACATCGAATTGAAGAAGCGGCCAATCTCGGTTAGCTGCCAAAGATAAGAGCACTCTTACTGTATTAAGCTTGGCAACAGGTGCAAAAGTGTCTTGATAGTCAACCCCATATGATTGCGTATACCCTTTTGCGACCAACCGAGCTTTGTACCTTTCAATGGTACCATCTACCTTGTGTTTAATTGCAAACACCCATCGACATCCCACAGTTCTTTTCCCTTTAGGTAAAGGTACGAGCTCCCAAGTGAGATTCTTTTTAAGCGCTGCCATTTCTTCCGCCATGGCTTGAGTCCATCTAGGATCTGCTAAAGCTTCCTGCATTTTACTAGGAATAGAGACAAATGATAACTGCAGCACATAAGAGGCATATGACTCAGACAATCTTTTGGAAGACACATGATTACTTATGGGATATTTAGCTTTGGATTTAGGATCGGGTTCATACAAAGTTGGTGGTATACCACGGTTAGATCGGACTGGAAAGCGGGATTGAGGTAGTTGAGGTTCATGATTAGGTTGGAATTCAACAACAACATTATCAAGAACAATAATATTTATATGAGGATTTATGGGTACCTTTGAGATTGTTTCTGTAGAAGAAGATTGAGGCAGTGATTGTGTTTCATGTCGAGGCAAGATTGTACTATCCTGAATAGAGTTCGAATCATGCTTATCTGGGTCTATAGCACTGGTTTTATTGTCCTCGGCTATAGCACTGGTGTCATCATCCAGTAGTTCCAGTGATTCATTTTCCTCGGGTATAGCATTGACTTCATTGTCCTCTTGTGCTCGATACAAAAACTGGATTTCCTCATGATTCAGCACTTCGTGTTGATGCACCCCCGGAAGTGAGGAATCAGTATTCGGTGATTGATAAAAGAGTTCATGTTCATGGAAAGCAACATCCATTGAAACATCAAACCTTTGTAAAGATGGATTAAAACATTTGTAGCCCTTCTGATTGATTCCATAACCCACAAAAATACACCTGGACGCATGAGACTCAAGCTTAGTTCTTTGATGTGGATGTAGGTGGACATACACCACACTCCCAAAAATTTTTGGAGCTAAATGTACTATGGGTGGTAGGGTGCAATGATCAAATAAAACATCCAATGGTCGTCTGAAAGTAAGGACACTGGATGGTGTTCGATTAATCAAGTACACTGCTGAATACAACGCCTCACCCCACAAGAAGAGGGAACATGGCCCCCAATCAAGAGTGACCGAGTGACCTCGAATAACTGTCTATTTTTGCGCTCTGCAACACCATTCTGTTGAGGAGAATAAGGACATGTCGTTTGATGAATAATCCCTACCGATTGCATGAATGTGGACAACTCTTGCTTGAAATATTCCCCCCATTATCTGAACGCAGAACTTTGATTGGAATGCCAAACTGTGTAGTCACCATTTGATGGAATAATTGAAAAATGGAGCAAACATCACTCTTGTGTTTCAACTGATAAACCCAAGTCATTCGAGTGCAATCATCAACGAATGTAACAAACCACCGCATTCCATTAGGAGTTGGAATTGGTGTCGGTCCCCAAACATCGGAATGAACTAATGCAAAAGGGAAAGTTGCTTTATTATCACTCAAATGAAAAGTAGTGCGATGACTTTTCGCCATTGTGCAAGTTTCACAAATAAAATCCTCAGGAGTACTACTACTAAACAAAGATGGAAATAATCTCTTAAGGTAGCTAGACGATGAATGTCCCAATCTCTTATGCCATAACCAAATTTCCTCCTTGCGCTTATTCACCAAATCCACCTGCACTATGTTGACTATGTTGACTTGTCATTCTCTGTTAGAAGACTGGAACCCTTCCTCCAGATAGTACAATCCGCCAATTTTTTTACCACTGCCAATCTTCTCCTTGGTATGGATGTGCTTAAAAATACAGTGAGTAGGAAAAAATATGGCGACACAATTATGAGCTTTGGTAAATTGATAAATAGAAAGAAGGCTGCAATTCAATGATGGCACAAATAACACATCTTTGGTGAGGTAGGAGATAAAGGGACTGTACCAGCTCCTAGAACAGGAGATGATACACCATTAGCATTGGTGATGATAGTTTTGGAACACTGTTGAGATAAATGAGAAAAATTTTTCTGATCACAAGTCATATGCTCCGTTGCACCGGAGTCAATAATCTAATCACTATTTCTAGTAAAAGACATACCTGACTTAGCAGTGAATCCGACATCGGCAACTAGGTTCCCTCTGGAATTGGTGTCCTCTTCCTTTGCATGAACGAACGTTTGTGAATTTTTCTTTCCCTTGGGATGCCAATCCAGATAGCCATGGAGACGAAAGCATGTCTCAGCAATATGACCAGTACCACTGCAATGAGTACACTTTCTATCCTTATTTGAGGTAGATGATTTTTGAGAGATCATTGCTGCCCCTTCTCCAATCTTCTCACCCATCATAACATCTTGACGATTTGCCTCTCCACACACCATGGCATAAACTGTTTGTATATTGGGAAGAGGTGTAATTGCTAGTACTCGACCACGAACCCCATCAAGCTGAGAATCAAGACCAGCTAAAAATGTATACACACGTTGACAGTTGACCTTGGTAGTATATTTGGCAATATCAACAGTACACTCCATAACACAGGGATCAATATCATCAAGTTCCTGCTAAATTTTCTTTAGTTGACCAAAATAAGAAATGAGAGAACCTCCATTTTGACGGACAGAAATTTCCTCACAGTGTAGTTGATAAACTCGTGATGCATCTTGATCAATAAAATATGTTTGTTTTGCTGCCTTCCATACCTCTTTTGTTGTAGGCATCGAAGAAAGAGAGAGCGAATGTCCTTTGTCATCGCATCAAGCAACCAGGATTTGACTAAGCAATTGTCATTCTCCCACGCTTCAAATTCTTCTGAGTTCACATCTTTGGGTGCAGTTTTTGTGCCCGAGATAAAACCCCAACGCTTACGGCCCCGTATCTTGTTTTGAGCATTCAGAGACCATTCTATGTAATTGGTCCCATCAAGTCGTTCTGGGGTGATCAAGGAGGACGTTTCCTGCATCTGGAAACCAACAACAGCCACGGGTGTAGGAGAAGAATCAATCTTCTTGGATGAAGTTTCACCTTCTTGATGGACAGACATACTGATACGGATATGAATGAATCGTAGTGGAATAAGATGAACAAAAATTTAACAATTGTGAACAAAGAACCTGGCTCTGATACCATATCAAGAACACAATTGAAGAAATAATTTCACTGTTATTTCATTCACAGTACATTGTTACAATATATAAGATACACACATGAGTTTTACAAGGAAAATCAATAACGTCTCTCCAGATTAATAGGAGACATTATAGGTGATATACTATAATTATGGATATCAATCCCATAATTCTAGTAATCATATCAATTACCCCTTAATTCTATCCAATGATAAACTGTGATTTTTTTTTTATGACTGGTTTTTTGACATTTAGAAGGTGTCTTCCTCTGCTTTATGGCAAGATTAATCTTTCCGGACTCGAGAGGTTCGACTGACGTTTAGCGAGTTTTCATCTACTAACTAGAATATGTTCAGGGTGGTAATTATTCAACTATATTTTATGATATTCCCTCTTGAGAAAATATGCATCAATAAAATTTTGCTAAAAAAATTCTAAGAAAAAAAAATCTATATGAAGAAAACAAATACAATATTTTTACAAGCTTTTTTTTAAAGGATAGAACTCCATTAAGGCAAAAGTGATACAACATCTCCTGGACTACTTGATTAAGCCAAGGGAAGTTCCTCCAACCAAACCAACTCTTCATCTAAAGTTAATCCAAAATTTGCTAGCATGTGTGCTGCGGCATTATTTTTCTAGGGGTATGGCTGAAAATTATAGTCTGGATGGAATGTTTGAGATCATGAATTTCTTGTACCACATTGTTAATTTCAAGCAAAGATGAGATTGAATCTTATATTGTTAAGATTATATACCAGTAAAACTTGTCAAGAAAATACAAAAGGACTATGCTGATGGCCTCAAAACTGACAAATGAAATTGAATTGGATTTATCTTTCAGTCTTCAGAAACAAGAAATTAAACAGTTTTTATTCATAAAACGAAATAATGCTCATTAATTCGTAAAGATAAAAACAACATCAATTCAAAGAAAAACTACAATTGAACTATTTCTCTTTATTATATCTTGTATCATGGTATTTGTTTTTGGTTTCTAGTTAGGTTTTTATTGTTTATTTTTTATTGTACCTCATATTAGTATTATTTTTTCTTAGAAAGATAAAGAACTTTGGTGCAATAATAAAAGTTATCTCTATTTGACGAAATAGGCACATATTGATCGAGTCGTGGAAACAACTTTCTCCAATATAAAAATTACTTATTCATAAAGATAAAAATGACCTCAATCCAAAGAAAAACTAAAATTCAACTATTTCTAGGTATGATATCTTGTATTTGTTTTTGGTTTTTAGTTGGGTCTTTTTTTTATTGTACCTTATTTTAGTCTTTTTAAAATTTTCTTAAAAATATGGAGAGCTTTCGTGCAACAATAGAAGTTGTCTCTACGTGACCAAATAGTTATGGATTTAAGTAGTAGAAACAACTTTCTTTAATATAAGGTAAGGCTATATACAATAGTACTAAAAGTAGTATAATTCAAGGTAACTCACATAACTGAGAACTTCATACATCAGGTTACCCTTTTTAGTGTGATGCAATCAGATGATCTGACTTTACAAATCTTATTTATCATCCATATATAAGTTTGTCATTCTTATTAGCACAATATTAAAAAATTTAAAAATGTTGCTTTTCATTACCTTTAATTAAATTAAAGTACATAAATAAAGTATTGTCATTTCAATTAATTTGTTGAGTGAAATCTGATCAATCCTTTTGTTGTTTATTTTTATTTATTTTTCACTCTGGTAAACATTCTACTTCTACTCCTCTATTTTTGAATATTAAAGCTAATGCAAATAAGTCATTTATTTTGATAAGAAAAATATAAGGCTGCTATTAGAGAAGTGGTCACATATGGCAATATTCTTGATTCTCTTTTACATTAATCTACAAAATAAAAAGAGCTTTGTAAATGAATGCAACAAAGATTATTAAAGTATTTAGAAGAAAACATTGCATGGTGTTCATATAGAGTGCTTTTTTGCAGACCCCGATGTTTGCAAAGAAGTGTACCACGCGACACACGAATGCCGCATTCACGTGTCACGCGGTATATATTGTTTTTATTTTTTATTTTTTTATTTTAAAAAAAAGAAAGGAATTAATATATTAAACTAAGGGTTAGTAAAAATAATAATCCCTAAGGTTGAAATATTAATCCTAAGAGTTAATATTAACCCCTAGGGTTGAAATATTAACCCTTATGGTTAATATATTAAACTAGGGGTTAATATTAATTCCTAATATTAATCCAACCCCTATCATAATATTAACCAATATAAGGGCTAATATGTAATTCTTAGGTTGAAATATTAATCTCTAAGTTGAAATATTAAGCCTAGGTTAATATTAACCCCTAACCCCTAGGGTTGAAATGTTAACCCTAAGGGTTAATATATTCAACTAGGGGTTAATATTAATCCAACCCTTCCATAATATTAAGCCCAAATCGGCTCAAGAACCTTGAATATCTAGCCAACTATAGATTATATATTTATAATCACCAAACAATGTTTAAGTGGCTGAATATAATTTTATAGAGGGGCGCCTGTGGCTGAAGACTAACTGAAGGATTGTGATTGTTCTTGGGTTTGGAGGAAGGTCCATCTTGGCATCAAGACGGGGTTCTTGTCAAGGCTTTTGGCAAAGGAGTTAGGAGGCATGGCAAAGGAGTTAGGAGGCATTCGGGGTTGAACAAAGGGTGATTGTGGCTGGTGCTAGGCAGGGTGATGGATGGATTTTCCCTGCATCAACTTCCATGCTCCAATCTTTGAGACAACTCGAGCTCCTTAATATTGGTAAAAGTTACAGAATTGTTTGGAAGCCGACCCCTAATGGTATCTTCACTTATAAGTCTATTTAGGATCTTATTAGGAATAGAGCTATTCCAAAGGATGGACATGACCTAGTTTGGTTCAAAGGCTTCATACCTTAGCATAGCCTTACCTTGTGGAAAATATGTAGGGAAAGGTTGGTTGTAGGATCTCTATTAAGAAGAATGGGCTTAAATGTCGATGATTCATGTGTGCTTTGTTGGGTTGGGAAGGATTCCCGAAATCATCTTTTCTTTGACTATGCCTTCTTTAACCTCATTTAGAAAGGCATTGCCAAAGATTGCTTCCAAGTGGTTGGGAATGACAAGAATTGGAGAACAATTGCGATGAGAATCTTAAGTTGCCTTGGTAATTCTAAGGAGGGTAGAGTGACAAAGTTACCCTTTTCAGCTTCCATATATCACATATGGTGGGAAAGGAACCTAAGGAAGTTCAATCTAAAATTGAGGCCTATTGAAGTTATCCTAAATGACATTAAATCTGAGGTGCAGTGTTGTTTGCTCCAATTGGTGAAGATTGACCAACTATCTTCGGGAGCTACCCAGATTTCAATTCTTGGCAAGTGCAAGTTGAGAGGTTCTCTCACCCACCATATCTTGGACCCCCCTTGCATTGTGAGCTTAAGTTGAAGGGGGGGGGGGGGGGGGGGGGGGGCTATCTTGATAAATTGTTATTGTCGCGACCCCCTCTTTAGGAGATGACATCACGACCGACACAAAATACTACATACGCCATATACAAACATATATGATACTCTGTCAACCATCCAAATACATCCAATTTTCCAAAAATTTCGACATAACCTCCCTATTGTAAAATAATTACAAGTGCACAATATCGTAAACAAGTAATATAATGATGAATAAAGTATCGTTCCCTCTAAGATTTGTAACTAATTTCTAAATAATTACTAAAATTAAGTCAATATCTCAACCCGAATGACAACCCAACCCAACTCAAACTAATTCAGGTTTGGGTTTGGTTGAATTAAAGAGTTAGTTTGGTTCAGGTTGGGTTTTATTTTTCCAACCTGAACGGTTTGGGTTGGGTTGAGTTTTGACTTGAACCTGACCCAACCCAACCGGTTATGTCACGACTCACTATCTGTGATGTCATGGCCGGCAAGGAACCCCGGGTATATCCTCCATTGATACACCCTATATCCCGTCAGCCTTCTAATAACAAACCATAATCCTCAAACTTATATTAAGACATATGGACATAATCAAATCATTAATGTAAAAACATACACAAATGACAACCATAATTTTTTTTTTCTAAGTCCACAATGTCAAATATACAAAATAATACTTAATCATGATTACAACTCATCTAAGTGTTAAGTATAAGTATTAGGTGTTACATAGTACAATTTATCAAAATAAATGGAGAAAAGTACTAACACCTATGTCATAAAATATCGGGAAATGCCTCGCAGCTAAGCCTTTCCCTTCCCTTCCCCTTCCTATCCAAACCTGAAAGGATAAGAGTGAGGGGTGAGCTACAACAAGCTCAGTGAATGTTCTCTACAAGTGGCAACATATGTATGCATTTAAGTAAAACAATTCAAGATCATTAAAGCAGTTTAAATATCATGGATATAATCAAGGTTACATACATGCTCAATATAATGCATCATGTCATATCAAGACAATGCATATCATTTATGACATGCTCATGCAATCCTAAACACCTCCTAGGTAAGAATCAATACAAGGGCTTGAGTGCGCGACACCCATCGCCCAATCGACCTCTTACCCGTATTCTATTATAATTTCTAGGATTGTATGAATGATAAAATTCGCCCACCAAGACAAACACTATGCCTTGGCGAATCCTAACATACACAACCCATAAAAATCCTCTGCCAGGTCCACAATTAGGGATCATCACTAGACTCACGAGATTCCCCAAAGAAAATCTCAGCTAAGAGACTCAACCCAATTGCAACCCTATTAGACTTTGCTCAAATACATTTCATGGAACATTTAAGTCATGCATACTATATTAGGTAAGCATTTAAAATCATTCTATACTACAATGCCACATATAGAAGACAACAAGTAAGGAAACACTCACACTTGATTGGCTAGACCTAGCTAATCCAATCTGATCCAATAAAGCACTAGGATGACCACAATCACCTCAAGCACTTCAAATCCCCAATTAGCCTACTTGGGTTACTCAAATCAATTCAAATTCCTACATGAAACATAGTTTATACACATTACTGAAAATCAGTCCATAGGTGTGCTAAACAACCATGTTTAAACCCAATTTTATAGCCAATTAAGTTCCTAAAATGATTATACCTGTGAGTTAATTTCTATATTGCCCAATTCAACCATTTAATACCAAATTAAACTATACATAACCCAAATTGAATGCAATAGGTTGATCCCCCTTGATCCAAACACTATAATACATGACATTCAATTATATTAAGGGTCAATTTGACTAATTATCAAGTCAATTTCATCAATTGACTAAGTCCAAGTCAAAATCCTCAATTTGGGCAAAATCCCCAAATTACATGAAAATCACCAAATCACGTGGAGATTGCCAAATTACATGGCCTAGGCCAAAACTACTCTACAATAGGGTTTCCATTAATCAAAATCAGTAAATTAGAGTGTCATACCACCACATTTACCCATGCATTCCATACAAATCACATGCAATTTGAAATAGGAAACCCTAGGTCAAAATCTTAGTTTAGGTCAAATCCATGAAACCCCACCAATTTCTTGTTAGAAATTAAGGATTTTACCATTTATTGACTCCCAACACACTCTAGATTAACATATCTCAATTCCAAGACCTAAGTCCAACATTGATTTTCCACCACCCTCCTTAAATTTCGGGATTTATGGGTGAAAAACACTCATTAGGTGTTGGTTGAGGTTAGGGAAGGGCATTAGCATAAAAAACAAGCATAAAATGGCCTAAACAAGCAAACGCTAGGTCAAGTACCCTTAAAATTCGGGATTCATAGAAACCCTAGGTCGAAAATCATGCATGAAGGAAAGTGATAGAAGGAAGAAAAATGAGAAAGAATGAGGGAGATTTGATTACCTCGTGTGATTTTTAGGCAAAAATCACCAAAAAAACCCTAACTTCTCCCCTTTTCTCCTTTCCCCTTCTTTTTCTCCTCTCCAAGCTCCTTAAACTCTTTTCTAAGTGAAAATGAGCAAGTGAGCTAAAAAAAACGAGTTGGTTGCTTTTATAGAAAATTTTTGGGCCCACATGAAAAAAATACACTTAAATAAAAGGAACAATTTTCTTGTTGCAATTAATTTCACTTAACATCTTAACATCTTAACAGTTAAAAAGTTTTATGATTCAGTTACCAACATCATGGTAAAATCTCAGCTCAATCCAATGGTGGAATTACGATATCCAACTATTTGATCAAAACTGTGCTAGAAAATCTGCAAATTTGAGAAATAGGGTTTGGAGTCTTATACCTCACAGTAGACAAATCCGATCAAGATCTTCACCGTTCATAATGAAGATATATCAGAGAATAATGAGCTAAACAAATTTCAGCCCAATCGGACCATGGATCTAGGAGATCAACTAATTGATGTAATCGGTGACAGAAATTTCTTCCTCCATGGAGCGAGCTTCACTGATCCAAAACACCTTTTCGACGTGTTTCGACGCTGAACGGATCTCCGATCATTCCGAGACTTTACGCACATATTAAACAACTTAAAAGAATGTAAAGACACTCGAACCAACATGCGTCGAGCATCAAATACATATACGCATATATATACAGGTACTCTACGAGTCAAAATAACGTCATCCTAAGGTACGGGCGTTACACGTTACACCCTAATTTCTTGGAAAACAAGCTAACTTTAAGAAATCTCCAAAATCTTCATTGATCCTCTCATTTTTGCTCAAAACCATAAAAACTCCATTAAAGACCCAAGAAACCCATATAGATTCAAAAACTCTGAGCAAAGTAACTTGTTCAATAAGAAACTAATGAAGTTTTTTCTTGATATTGAGATATGAGTTGTTTTTCATGTTCTTCTTCTTTGGAGATTTGATCTTATTAGATGATTTAATGTTAGAGGAACATGAATGCCATGATTATTGGGTGTTTAAAGTTTGTCGCGACCCCTTTTTCGGTGACGTCACGACTGACACAGTACCCCAGATAATGTCACTACCCAACAAAATCTAAAGCACTGATAAGCCTCTACGCGGATAAATACATAATAAACACAAAACGCAACCTATATAGGACCAATATAATTGAACCAAAATAAAAATTCATCATCCAAAAGGACGAGATCAAATTCATCCAAAAATAATTATCACAAGATTCAATATCTACAGACATCCATATGGAACTCAACCAAGAGCCCATCACTGCAAGGGAGCCATATACAGTCTATTTTTTATATACATATATTCTGTGATAGTTATATATACAAGTTTCAAAGAACAAAATAATCAAAATAACAAAATTATGCACTCCCAAGTCCCCAAAAATACAAAACCTACATCCAAAAGTAGAAGAGGAAGGTCATTCACATGGTCAAGCCTTGTTTTTTCTTTTCGGATCTGAACTTGAGAAAAATAGGGGAAAATGGGCGAGCTCAACTAGCTCAATGAATACTTCTCACAATAATTTCTACATATGCATTTATATAAAAACACATGTACGCCATTGGAAATCACATTTATAACACAATGCATCAAGGAAAACATATTATACATGCTTCCAATTAAGCATAAGGATTTTGCATCGATTTCACAAAGAATATGCAAAAAAAGCTTCAACAAGAGGTCGCGTCAGGATGACACATGCCAACACTGCTCCTATTGCGCTATGGGTGCAGACCAGCGCATCACCCATCACAATCCTTCCAATTTACATACCTCGGGTAGGAAAGGTCATTTCCCCAAAGGACAAGTAAATGGAAAGAAAGCAAATGCCATTCCAATGCACAAAATCCATGATCATAACACAACGCACATATATAATAGGATGCATATTATTCAACAAGCCATTTTCATATAAATACAATGTCATAAATGGAGAAATAAGGTGAAAAATATTCACCACCAACAACGAGCCAATTACCCAAGCCAAAATCCCTCAAATTGGCCAATCAAACCACAATGACCTGAAATAAATCAAATATATACCATATGATCAAATTCGAGCCATACAAGCGTAATTACACAATTTCCAACTCTTATCACATCTAATCCACACCAAATTGGATTAGAACACCTATTGAGTCACAATTAATCAAATTCAATCCAATTGCCTCAAATTGGATAAATCTCTACAAGTGGCCAACATGGTCAATTGAACTAATCACCATGACATACCATGAGAATTATTCAATTGGCACTATAATTCATCTAAGAATGCCATTATCATCAACATAGCTCACATGCAAACTAATTACACATCTAAATCATTAGAATTCCATTAAAGCATATATACATGCTAAGTTCCAATTTAATAAGCTGAGCTCATCAATTCCATGAAAACTCACCATTAAAGCATGCATAAACACTCTAATTAATGGAATCTACTCTCAAGATTAATAGGTTAGAGTTTACAAATTTGAAACCCTAACATTACACCAAATTACAGCTCATGCATGTGATCAAAACACCAATTAAAAGTTGGAAATTAACCCAATAAGCAAAACTAGAAAGACAATGGGGTAGACATCTTACCTTGGGAGCAACCTTCACAAAACCCTAGCTCCTAATCCTTTAAAACCCCCAATTTTCTCCACTCCTCTCCTTTCTCCTTTCTCCTCTTCTTTCAACTGGAAATGATGAAATGAAGTGATTTGCTTTTATACACACACTGGGCCCACCTGCAGATTTTTTAAAAAAAACTGCCCAGACAGCGATGAGCGCTCTTCTCCCCAAGGGAGCACACTTCTCAGCTCATTTCCTGAGAAACAGCTCTTGCCTAGAATTAGGGAGCGCGCTTCTCTAAGTCACAGAAATTCTAATTTTCAGTTTCACGCAAGGAGCACACTTCTCCAGTAATGGAGCGCACTTCTCCAAAAACTGAAAACTTCTACTCTCGGTTTTACGCAAGGAGCGAGCTTCTCCCTTTAAGGAGCTCACTTCTGCTACCTAAAAACTAAAAAAATTTATACTTAGGTGCATTTTCACAAACCCATACACATTATCAACATAATAAACATGAAAATACACATAAATACATTGTATATACACAAAATACGAATATAGTACACATTCAATACATATACAAGCACCTAGGTGCATTTTCACAAACCCATACACATTATCAACATAATAAACATGAAAATACACATAAATACATTGTATATACACAAAATACGAATATAGTACACATTCAATACATATACAAGCACCTAGAGTTGAGTATTCTACGTCACCATGATGATGTGTTAATATTTTACATACCATTTATTTTATATTATAAATTAATTAAGTTTAATTTCATGCTTGAAATTATGAATTTTAATTAATTTGGGTTAACTTTGACAAATTATTGATTTTGTAGGGAATTGAAGAACTTTAGGGCAAAACAGTAATTACACATCAATAGTGGACTAAAAAAGGGTTTTATTGGCCTATTTGGATAATTGGAGGAGAACCCTCGGATTAAAATGAGAATTCAAGGGTTTAAATAAGTAATATAAAAAGAAAGAGGAAAAAAACCTTTAAAGGAGAGATCTCACATTTTGAAGGTTTTAGCTTAGTTTAATTTTCATTTTCACTTGGGGGAACTTGAAAAAATGGTGAATGGCAAGGGCTGAATTGAAGGAAACAAGAACAAGGAGGAGGATTGGAGAACCGGTAAGCCGACAACGGATTCAATTTGAAGCTTGGACGGTGCTTGCTTCTTGCTCATTCTTGACGTATTGCTACTGATTTGTTGCATGAATCTCATGAGGTGTTTGGACGGTGAAATAGTGTACAAAATGGGCTGAAACTTGAAGGTGGTGGGGCCTCAATTTGCGGCAAGATTATGGTGGCTTCTACGGTTGTTTTGGGCGGTTTTGATGGGTTGAGAATCAAGTAGTTGCTATCCAAATAGCTAAATTCAAATAGGGAGTGCTGCAACTTGTTTTGGGCGTTGGATGGCTTTCAATTAGGTGGGTGCTCTCGGTGGTGCTTAATGGAAGAACTAAATCACAAGAGGCCGGGAGCTTGATTTGCGGAATCAAAAGGAAGAGAGTTGCTGATTTGAGTGCATGAAGATGGGCTAAGGACGGTGCCACGTTGAAGATGGGGTCCGTTGGCTATGGAATTAAAGATTTGTGGGCTGATTTGCAAATGAAACTATGAAACATTGAAGACAAGAGACGTGAGGTGTCATTTTAATGGTGGGGCCGTGATCATATTGAAACAGTAATGGAAGAAGGAGGTGGCATGAGGTAGTTGTTTTTGATGGGTTAAATTGAAGACTCTAAATGGCTCTTAAGTGGAACCGTGGGGTTGATTTTGGCTTGCTTGGGCACTAAATTGGGTGGTAATTCAAGGTGAAAAGCAAGTAGGTGCTTTTCATTTTGGTGGTTGGACGGTGGAACAAAGATAGAAATATGGAGCTGCTAAAGGCATCATTTGGAGATGTATTTGGATGGTGTTTGGTTTTTTAATACAAGCTGGACATGACACTTTGTTTGAGCTGAAAATTTACACCAATTGGGAGCATCTCTTACCTTTTAATCTTGATTACATTTTTTCATTGTGAACAATGAATATGCCATTTGAATTGATACCTTTTGTTTCTATTTCAAGCATGCATTAATTTCATAAACTAGGGCATGATTGAGCTTAATTAATGACCATGAATTCTAATTGTATTGATTGAATGATTAGGTTGTTATATTATTGAGTTGCATTTTAATTCCTAATGTTTTTGAATGTTTGGCCAACACTCAATTGATATTAAATTAGTGTGCTATGGACTGAGAGGAGACGCACACTAAGTGTTTGATGAAATACAAACTATAGATTGCATGTAGGATAGAGGTATACTTCCATGATCTATGTGGTCTAATTAGAATTGCCAAAGAACTTAATGGCTTTGTAGGTATTACAACTCTCATAGAGATATAGTGGGTTGACATTTAGGGAGACTTTTAATGTTGCTCAAGAGAGATCATTAAATGAAAAAAGGTATTGGACCATCAATAAAAACAACCAAATCATTTATCATTAAATTGGAATTTTAGGCACATTAAGTAGGTGAAATCATCCCTTAGTGACCTTAGCTCCATTTAGTTTAATCTAAATCCCTCTTTCTTGTTTTCAAAATCTTTTTGCCGCATTCCCCACATTAATTTTGAATTTTCATTTTCTTAGATTCAATTTTGTTAATTAAATAACCTCATTGTTGATTTTTCAAATATAGTTAGATTCGACCAATTTCAACAATTAGCACTAATCTTTGTGGGACGATACTCTATTTCATCACGTTATTACTTGTGCGACCCGTTCACTTGCTGAAATTTTTAATTGTGAAATTAAATTCGCAATAAGTTTTTGGCACCGTTGCCGGAAATTGCTAATTGTGTCTAATTATTATTTGAATTTCTTTTTATTTAATTTAAAATTTTCTTGTGATTTTCAGGTACTTGGATTAGTGCATCATTATGGCAACATATGGTCAGTGGTCTGCACTAAATCTCTTTGATACTCCTGTTGAAGTCTGTTTTCTCTGTTGGGGTCAGCATTTGAGCACCGATTGTCAAGTGGGCAACCCATTTTTGTCATCTTGGTCAGAAGAAGTGCAAAATGTTCCAAATGTAAACTATCCTCAACACAATCAATTTTCTGACTCTTACAATCTATGGTGGAGCAATCACCTAAGCTTTTCATGGAATTACCAGCATGTGGTGATACCTCCTCCTTGCGTACATGTGAAGGGACAAGAGTTATCATGGGAGCACTTATTTGAGCAATACATAAAAAAGATGAATAGCATAATGGCAAAAATGGATTATAGAATGGAATTGCAAGATGAATTCTTCTTCATGAAAAATTGATCCAAGTTATTAACAACGAAGATGTAAAGAATATCGATAAACTTAAGGATGAGTATATTAAAAAAGTATACAACAAATAAATGTCTAATTGAAGGTTTTAATACTTGGTTCATCAAACCCATGAATGTGTTGGGAGCATTGCTGAGAATGAATGACATTACAAAGCCTTCTTAAAACCTTTCTTTCGTCTTAAACAATGTTTTTACTTGATGTTAGAGCCTTCAAATTTATCAAGCATATTCTTAAGCCAAAGGACGGGGAACCTATACTTGATGATATTCAAGCAATGCATCAACTTGACTTTGTAATATATCATGCGTTTTTGGGTTAGTTCAATGGTGTGGAAAGGTTTGGTAAATTTGTATTTGGAGTAAAATCAATGATATGGTGATTGTCACACATTAAAAGTAGCTTACCTAACAACTTGACTTAATGGGTATTGATGAATTCAGAAATTAATTGTAGCACCAATAACGTAAGGATTGAAACTTTTTCATTGTGTTCGTTGAAATGTTTTTTTTTTTTTTTTTTTTTTTTTTGAAATAGTTAGCACCACATTTTTTCTATTGAATTTACGAGAGGGTGCAGATAACTTAGTTTGAAGTAGTCAATGTGGTAGAATGTGATGGATATCCATAACAATAATGCCACAATTGACCTCTTCCTTGTGCTTAGTAACAAAAAATGGAATTTTACATTTAATCGATCAAACTTTATAAAAAGGGTGTTTTCTTTATTTTATTTTTTTGTGGAGTTGTGAAGTTTTTATGAAGGTTTGGAAAATAATAGATTTGCTACTTTCGTTATCGATAATCTTATCATAAACTTTTTTGTTAATAGAACATCAAGTTAATAAATGATCTGATGTTGAGTTGTTGGAAGGTGTTTGGCGGTGACTAAAAGCGTTGGATGGCATAAAAACCTGCTTCCCTCCATTCCCTTTAGCAATTTCAATCTTTATTAAGCTCATAACCTTCATCCTATAGCTTTGTACTTGCCGCTCCATCAACCTTGTCTATCATGTTGATCACTTTACTTTTTAAACATTCATTGGAGATGTCCCAGCAACTCTTTTGTTCACAACATTGATATTTGTGACATCTTCTTGCAAAATAATTACAATTGCACAATGTCGTAAATAAGTAATATAATGATAAATAGAGTATCGTTCTCTTAGAAATTTATAATTAATTTTTAGTTAATTACTAAACTTATTACAACCTAATCTTATCTAAACAATTATCAAAATTACTTATGAAATAAATCAAAAGAATCAAATTGCACTAAATAAAATTCAAATTCAACAAATCAAAAATTGTAAAGCCTAAATTTACAATTTTCCCTCACACTTCACCTAGAACTATTTATTTATTTTTTAATTAATTAATTAATTTGAGTTGTTAACCAAGAGCCCTAATTTATTTACAAGCCTCTTCCGATGATCAAATAAAAATATTTTGTCTAATAAAAGCACTATATTTTTATGTGAATTAAATTAAAACAAAATTAATCAAATTTTTACTCTTTTAATGGTTACATATGTCATGCAAGTATATTACTATCTTGTATAAACTCATGGTTTCCACCTTTTGATTATACGTCACTTTAATCGAGTTCAAAATCTAAAATCTCTCTCCAAAGTTTATTTAGATGTAACACATAAATCTAATTAATGACCAGTTAATTTGAAGCAATAAGCAAAAATTAAAGCAAACAACTCAAAATTAACTATAAACACCTAAAATTAACATAATAAATCTAAGTTACATGTGAGTTCCAATTGTAAACCTAGAAACTAATTGTTGAAGCCGATTTTGGCTGCTGGTGCCTTTTTTTAAACTTCAATGCAACTAGCGCTTGTTCACCCTTGTCGAGGACATACAAACCGCCCATCCTACTCTCGGTTGCCAGAATCCATCCTGTCCTCCAATCCTTGATCAAGGATTTTTTCGATGAGAACTCAAAATTGTTGGACTTTGGCTCAAACATGGATTCAATGTCGTATTAGAACATGGAGCATATATTTAGAAAGTAATTAGGACTTTCTAAATATAGATAAATGTTTTATGATCTAGTTGTATTTGAATAAGGAAACCGTATTAGTGTAGAATGAGGAATCTTTGTTAGTCACAGTTTTTAAATATTGTGACTGGAAAGTCTATATATAGGAGGTCCCTCATTGTTTATTGATAATTCCAACATGTGAGAGATTAAGAAGAAGGTGATGCTCATGCCAAGGGGAGACTTGCATATCCTTGGAAGCTTTGTGAAAGAGTGTAGAGTTTAGAACTTGTGCGGGTGACGCGGTTGGAGTTCTAGTTTTCTTTTGGGTATTATCTTTCTGTTCTTCTTCTTTATCAAAGTTTTAGATTTGTGTACTATTTGGTCTAGAAGTACTTGATGTGTTTAATTCCTCTGAGGTGCTTTTTAATTGATAGTTGATTGTTTTTGCATGTGGTTTTTTTCCTGATTTTGGGTTTTTCCATGTATATCTTCGAGTTGTGGGTGTTGATCTCTTTTGTACTTTTCTTTATTGAATCTATGAGATTGAAGGGTTTGAGTTTTTTTTCTAACAAATTGGTATCAAAGCTACGGTTCGAGTTGCACTTCAATTGATTTATTAAAGTGTGAAAAGATTTAGAGATGATGAAATATTGATTCAACTTAAAGTTTTAAGTGGAAAGGTTTAATGGAAGAAATAATTTTGGCTTGTGGACAATTCAAGTCTAAGACTTATTAATTCAGTTCGGGCGGCAAAAATTTAATGAAGGGGACATGTTGGGGGTGTGGGCAATTGGAGCACCTAAGGAAAGATTGTAAGAATTGGAAAGAAAAAGGAGCAAGTTCGGCAAACAAGAATATCGATGATGACGGTACCAATATGAATGTTTATGAATGTTGTCAAGTTCAACAGTGATTTTATTCTTATGGCATTTGTTAATGGTGAGAATTTACAGCATAAGGGCAATTGGGTGATTGATGCTGGTCCACCCAAGAGGGGGGTGAATTGGGTGCGATGGTCAATTTTAAAAATATCTTCCAATAACTTAGTGATTTACATGAGTGTATTGGAATTGGATGCAAAATAGAACACAGACTAAATTGCAAACGTGAGACACACAGATTTATAGTGGTTCGGCCAAGCCTATGTCCACTACCTAATCTCCCAATTAGGATTTTCTCAATCCACTAACTGATTCTCTTACGAGTGAGAACCAAACCGTTACAACTACCCTTTTACAGGTTAAACGCAAACCTATACTTTTACGGTCTAAGAATGAACTTATTTCTTTTTTTCGGGATGAGAAAAACCCATGTTCCTTTTACGGGATAAGGAAAAACCGTTTATCTTTTACAGGTTAAGAGATAACCTTACATGATTTCAATCCTGAAATCATTAAGTGAACTTATCTAGAAACACACCAGCATTACAACACAATAATGTTGGTTCTAACTGAGTAGAACACTTTACAATAAAGCTCAGTACATAACATTACAAAGATATGAAATATGAATACGTAATGCTAAGTTGAAATACACTTATAGTCCTTTACCTTTCAATGTTCGGTGTTGCTCAAGTGCATTTTCGAAAAGCATGAATGATGTAATATGAAAATCAGTGCTTCTTAAAAAATAATATGATACCAAATAAACAGTGATTTGAAAAAAATGAAGGGCTAGTGTAAATCATAGATACAGACAATTTTCAAAATAGATATAAAATATAAGTATGAAAACTTCTGATTTTGTGATCTGTAGTTAACGTAGCTATTGATATAGTTCAATACAATACTTAAGATATGAAATCAAGTACAACTGTATTTCTCATGAACTATTTCTCAAATTCTATTTCCAGCAAGATTGATACCAAATATGAATCAGTGTTGAGAATTTGAGTTGATACCAGATCAAATAGATTTTCAAACATATTATGAAAATAAGCTCAATATGAAAATCATTTGAATACATAAGGTATCAGTGAAAAATACTTTGAAAGTTTAGATAATGAAAAACATTTTGACACAGACTAACTTTCAAAAAATATTGACACAATACAAACAGATTGGCAAGTTGTTTGGTCCTAAGTGCTGGTCTTTATAGACTTAGTGGGACATAGTCGTTAGACATTTGAAGTTTAAATAATATGAACGTTTACATACAACGGCTAGAATGTTATATGAAAATGGAAACTGCAATTTTTACTAACATTCTGGTTCTTTTCAAATTTCATGAAAAAGGAAAGTTTTAGAAAAAACTTATTTCATGTATCAGAGACGATCTCTGATAAGTCTGTAAAGGACTCTGTGCAAAGGTCTATTCTGAAAAAGTAAACTTATGTAGTGTACTTGTTCGAACAGTGACGGTTGTTGAATTAGTGCCCTAAAGCATAATATCAACTTTGTCGTTTTGTTCCTTGAGGGCACTCATTACATATAAGCGTTCTGCTGAACACTTAAGTGGGGGCGCTACTAACTCGTAAATGTTCTGACTTACTTTGACACTTAAACGACTTAAACCTGAGGGCGCTAATGCACAGTTAGCATCCTGCTATGTTTTAAAATAATTCAATGTGTGAGGGCGCTACTATCCGATTAAGCATCTTGCTTTAAAACATAAAACAAAACATGAGGGCGCCACAACAATGTAAGCGTCTAACCAATTAAACACATTTTAAATAAGGCACAAACAGGCTGAAGGACAATCAACGTCTTGAAAGTTACTAAGTTGATTCCCAAAGGTGAGGGCACTCCTATCCAGGTAGCATTCTAATAGATTATTCAACTTATAACTATCAGCGTCCTCAAAGAGACATTCTTTGAAGAACTTAAAAAATCTTTCAGTGAGTTGATGCTGAGTCAGCTTCCTAATAACTTCAGAGGTTGACAAATAAAGAAAACTGCTATTATACAAGTAAACGTCCTGATATATTAGTTCAATTCAACCTTGATCGTTATCAGCGCCCTAATGAACTATCAGTGTCACGCCCTGACCGCAGCCAGAACGCGGGCGCACCACCGCAGTGGAGAACGCCAGCCCCGTATCTCACAATATTGTCATATCGCCATGTAGCAACCCAACCGCAGCTGGTCTACATCGAAACTATTATTTGTCTGCCACTATTCATGAATAGTGCAGGGCCTCCCTAGGAATCGAACTCAAGACCTCCCTTAAGGAGTTAGATTTCGCATTCCTAGTAGCCACTGAGCCATTTGAATAGTAGCAGACAAATAATAGTTTCGATATAGACCAGCTGCGGTTGGGTTGCTACATGGCGATATGAGAATATTGTGAGATACGGGGCTGGCGTTTTCCACTGCGGTGGTGCGCCCGCGTTCTGGCTGCTGTCAGGGCGTGACAATCAGCGTCCTGACTTATTAAGTTTAGGAGAGCACTGCTATTTCTTTAGCGTTCTGAAAGACTCTTTAAAAACAGTTTTGATTCGCGATTAAATATAGGATAAATGTGAATAAAAACTTGGTAAATTTTAAATTAAATATATAAAATTAAATCATTTGAAATACCGAAAAATGTAAGATCAAAACATGCAAGTATGCAAGTGGTTTGTGCATGGTTTTGAAAAACGTTTGAGCAATGTCGATTAGAGAAAGATATACCTTAAACACTTTATGTATCTCTCATAATTGTTAAAACTAACTCTTCATTATGAGATCTTCAATAAGAGCTTTGCACAGAGTTGAATGACTTGAATGTCGATCGAGAGATGTAGACTTGAAACTTGATCGAATCGTTCGAGTGAAGTGATCTTGAAATCAAGATGTGATCGTTGAAGTTCTTTTGATTGAAACAAACTTGACCGTTGGATGATCTTTGAGTTCTTTGATCGAGTCGTTCCTTGGCTTTTTGCTTTCTTTAGGTGCTTTGATAAAATCTTGATACACGCACGTGTCGCACCGAAAAGTACTTTGTTTGTGATCATCAAAATATACTTTATCACAATATATTTAGGGACGAGCTAAGTGATGAACCGTATAGGTTAACAATTGATACCGGGGCCACACATCATATATGTGTACACGAGGCATGGTTTGGCAAGTATACAAGGTGTACTGGTGGCTAGTTTGTGTCGATGGCTGATGGCTCCCAAAGGTCAATAATGGGAGTGGGTGAAATTCAGGTGAAGTTGTTTGACGGACGCGTTATTACACTTCATGATGTTCGACATGTGCCAAGTTTTAATCATAATCTGATTTCTCTTTCCAAGGTAGATTCTGAAGGTTTTTGGTATTCTGGTAAAGATGGAGTACAAAAAGTTTTCTGGAAGACCATTATAATCATAAAAGGTGTTCAAGATAGAAACTTGTACGTGTTGATAGACAAACCAAGATTAGCACATGGAGCAAGATATGGGTCTAAAAGGTTGATTCAAAAGTTGGTTCCAGTTGGCAAGTTCAAGGGTGACTTGGACTTGGGTGATTCTCAGTATTGAGTATCGTGGCCCATGAGGGGCAAAGGGGCAAAAACATGAGATTGAAGCAAATGAAGCATTGGTGTTTTTGCCAATGTAAAGATTGTTAGATCTTGGCTTAAACATAGATTCCTTGTTGTATTAGAACATGAAACATGTATTTAGAAAATAATTAAGACTTTCTAAATATAGATAAGTGTTTTATGATCTAGTTGTATTTGAATAAGGAAACCACATAAGTTTAGAATGAGGAATCCTTGTTAGTCACAGTTTCTAAATATTATGGCTGGAGAGTCTATATATAGGAGGTCCCTCATTATTTCTTAATAATCCTAACATGTGAGAGATTAAGAAGAAGGTGAAGTTCGTGCCAAGGGGAGGCTTACATATCCCTGGAAGCTTTGTGAAAGAATGTAGAGTTTAGAACTTGTGCGGGTGACGTGGTTGGAGTTTTAGTTTTCTCATGGGTATTCTCTTCCTGTTATTCTTTTTTATCAAAGTTTCATATCTGTGCACTATCTGGTGTAGAAGTACTTAAGATGTTTAATTTCTCTGAGGTACTTGTTAATTGATAGTGGATTGTTTTTGCCCATGATTTTTTTCCTTGAATTTGAGGTCTTTCCACGTATATCTTTCAGTTGTGGGTGTTGATTTTTATAGTTCTTTTCTTTATTGAATATGAGGTTCAAGCCATCCTTTTAGCGCCAAAATGTTGGTGTAAGATTTGACCAACACCAGTAGACGATGAGGTGGAGGGAAGATATTGATATGGAACTCGCCAGACTGCTGGAAGATCGCCAGAGATTGCTAATCTGAGTGAGAAAAGCAAGAGAGAATAGACTATCGTGCAGAACACCGGTGTGGTGCCGGCCAAAGACTCTCTGATGCCTAAGTTAGTTCAGAGCTTCGTAGAGTTAATAGTACTGAACTAGGCCGAGAATTGCCTACCTTCCCCTTAGGGGTTATGGTGTATTTATAGAGAGAATTGAAGGTCTTTGGCCTTGTAGTAGAGTTGTAGTAGGATCAAGAATCAATATTGTACTGAGAGAGCACATATGATTCCTAGTAGGACTAGTGGAGTCGGATAATCCTTGTCATAACTGAATCAGTAGAGAATCCTGAGTTTATCGTCGTGAATCTCGTGCCGTTGTTATCTGATGATTTGGCGGGTTCGCCCACTGATCGATACTACCGACCAGGTTGACCAGGTCTTGCGTTACTCGCACATCAGGGAAGAGGTCGGCATCCCTTATGCAGGGAAAAGGTCGGTACTACCTACAAATCGGTAGGTGACATCTTTGTTGATGTAACTACTCTCACCCAGTTTTGTTTTAATGATTACAAACAATATATCTATGATCACTAATCTCTTTGACGTAGTTGTTTCAGTGCTAACTGCTATATCAGATGGATTCAACTAGTCTGTCAAAGCATGTGGAAGGAACTGTATTGTACAAAGATTCAAGAGCTTCATGGTTGTATTTCTTATTTAGAATCTTAGTGATGTAAAGTAACATTTATATGTTCCAACCACAACATGATTTGCATTGTTTCAAAAATCATACATATAGTTTATCATACTCATGCATATACACTATTATATTATTAATCATGCATGCACACACATTAGTATGATAATTATGCAATCACATAGTTTAAATCATTTATCATTCATATATTTATTAGTAATTAACATGCATTCACTTTACCAACTTTACATGGTTTTATCGCTCTTACGTGTATTGTACGAAATGTTTTTATCATATGATTAGTCGATTGATTTACACGTATTTAACTTTGTCAATTGTACTTTAAACTTGTCAAAAATGTTAGTTTATGTATTCAACAATGTCCTAAACTCATAATGATCAAAAAATTGAGTTTGTTTCACTTCACAGTGAAAAAACACACTCCTTTCTTAAAGAACGCGCTCCTATAGATTTTTCCGAGACTCAATTTTTTTTTATTAGGGTTTATAGAACGCGCTCATGTGGCTTTTCCCGAGAGTCAGGATTTTTTGATCAGGGAAAAAGGAAAAAGGAACGCGCTCCTTCCTATAGGAATACACTCCTGCTGTTAAGGGCAAAATAGAAAAAATTGTAGAGTCAGTGGTTCTTGATTAAGGAACCCGTTTCTATGCCCAACAGACATATTGAGGAACACGCTCCTTAAGTAAGGAACGCGCTACTTAATTGGAGAGAAATCTAAGATTTTTCAGATTTCAAAACAGAAGCGTGCTCTTGCTTTAAGGAACGCGTTCCTATGCCTCAGTGTGGTGTTTTTCTATAAATACCACACTTGCTCATTTGTTGAGCAACTTTTGCAAAACTTAGAGAACTTGTGCATTTTTCATCTCAGTCTTTCTACAAGCCTACAACAAGTTCTTGAGCGTAAGCCTATTTTATAGCAAAAGTTCACCTACCTTTGTTCATTTGATTCATACTTCCGAAAAGTTCTCCAAATCTTTCATAACTTTGAGAAACTCGTACGTTTCAATAGAGCAAGTGTTCAAGACGTTTTTGAGTGTATCTGAAAGACACCCAAGAGGGGGGTGAATTGAGTGTTTTGGCCAAATAAGAGAATTTTTAATTTATCTTTTGTGTTCCTTAATTTGGTTGAAGCATTTTATCAAATAGATCATATATAATAATAAAATGCAGAAAATAAATGTAAAGAGACAAGCTTCGTGGTTCAGAAATCTATTTCCTACTTCCACGCCTAGAGAAACATTTTCTAGGATTTCACTATCTCGGATTCACTTAACGGGTGTGAATCAAACCAAAATCGTTGAGAAGGCCTTTCTACAGGTTCAAGGTGACCCTCTCTTTTTACGGGCTCAGGATGAACCTACAACATCATTTTGCGGGGTAAGGATGAACCGAACTTTGATTCCAATATTGGAATTTCAAGTGAACCACAATCACTTAACTTGATTTGTTCAAACTTGTTCTAAACACTTAGAACAAGTACAAATGCGCTCAATGATACAGATGAACTCAAACACAATGAAGAATGAGAGAGGTTGTTCCTTACCTAACAAACCTCGAAATACTTATAGAGCAATATAGTTTCTTCGTAGATCTCTCACTTACAAGTTTGAAGATAGTGCACAACAGAAAATAATGTGGAAGACAAAAACACATTGATTCGATCAAAAACAAAAGTACGTAATGTAGCTCGTGATCATGACCAAATTATCTGAAAGGTGAATGATCAAAACATTAGTATAACTTCATGAAAATCTCAGTTCTCCAATGGCGGTTGCCTCTTTTTTGGCTCAGTTGCAAAGAGTAAAGTTTGGAGAATGATATAAAAAGTTCTTAGTTTGAAAACAAGAGTTAAAGATTGTTTTTTATAACAAAACATGTTTCACAACCCTAAACCTATCATGAATGGCTAGGATTAGAAGTTTTAATCTTGCATTAGTGAAATCAATGGCCCACAAAACACACTAAAATAGGTTTTGTACAGCTAGAACACATTTTACTCAACTGAAACGCGTTTCACCAGACCCGAGAGTTATGCACACTCTTTGTCTTGTACCTGAAACGTGTTTCTTCTTGTTGGAGTGTGTTTCAACTTGTTCGAGGTAAATGAGACGTGTTTTTGCTACAGGAGTGTGTTCCACAGAGTAGGAGTGCATTCCACGGGTCTTGGGAATCGTGTACATATCCAGAATACAGCTTAAGGTTTATGAGCGATAAAACGATAGAAACCAAGTTAAACTATAATTAAATCTTCAAGTAAGACCAGAAATTTAAAAGCTTTTGAAAAATCTTCATGATATAAAAATGAATTTTGAAAAAACACAATAAAGACAAGTAGCTGATCAACACTGAAAGAAACCTACAATCTAAAATGATTTAAAGCAACTACATAATGAAACATTATTACAGTCCATTTGTTTTGATCTCCGATTGACTTCAGCTTGTCCTTTTTTGACTTCAACTTGACATTTGTTGACTTGCCACCTTGCCTTGACTTCTTGCACACCAAATGAATTCTCTTGACTTCAGCTTGACCATCCTTAATCCTGAACTTCAATTTTGCCTTTCACTAAGTAGTCATTTGCTTGAATCTTGCATTGGCCTTAAACTTGATCTTTTGTACTGAAATATACTCAATACAACTATTAACACCATAGTTATATTGTTTGTTAGCATCAAAACACTTAAAAGAATTTTAAGTGGAAAACTACTTAGGCCAACAATCTCCCCCTTTTTGATGATGACAAACAATATGCATTCAATACTAAAGAATATGCATGATATATAATCAAGATGAAGTACATATGAACACATAGATGATGTCATATCACAAGACACATCATGAGAATCAAGAGCGAGAAGCACATGGAGAAATGTAATGGTAATGAGGCAATGTGAAAAATAACCTAGTTATAATAGTATTTTGAAGATGCATGTTCTAGCCAATGTTAGGAACATATGGAAGCATATGAGATATAAATGTTTTCCAAGGCATCCAAACATGAATACATTGCATGGCAAAGAGGGATTCGTAAAGAAGTGAAGCACAAACAATTCATTCTCATGATATTTAAGCATGAGCAAGATTTTAATTATGGAGTGAAGCCTAAAATAAGCATATGCTATATCATGTAGTGATCAATTTAGCAGTAGCATATACTATATTTCATACACTAGGCAAAGATAATCTTAATTAAAACATGGCCTAGAGAGCATGATTCTAATGAGATGCAAAAAGTAAATTTAAAGCTCAAGGCATTCATTATAAATCTAAATCCAAAGCATTTGATGCATAAATAATTATATGATTCAATCCATGCATCCAAATTCAAATGTATATGGAAAGGTAATGCCAAAAGATAATTGTGATTAGCATAGGAAATTTATTTCCAAGAAGTTAGGCATATGTAAAAAATACGAGATTATGCACATACCCTATAGAAAAGTTTCAAAGTGATTCATCTAAGGAGTATGATACATGAGGCATAGAGCATTGAATCATGAATATGTATATAAATCATGTATATAAATCATGCATGTGAAGAGATTTTATAAAGGCTAGGACAAGCATGATCATAACATGAATGAGATAGCATAGGCAAATTAAATATAAAATATAATGCAAGGCCTAGCTATGTATAGATACCTAAAGGTTTTCATGAAATGTGTGCATCTATGAATACGTAGTATTCAAAATGATTTTGAAAATAATGAGAGTGTCATGACTTTGAACCATTTTGATTTTCAAAATACATTGCTCAAAAATGTATCAAGCTCATAGATATATAGGCATTCATAAAGAGAAGTTTTGAAAATGCAGGCCTATTATATCCTAGAATGGGCAATATGTTTAAATTAGAAAATTGGCATATGAAGACCATACATATTGCGTTCCTTTTCTAATCCCTAGCATGAGAATATATATAAAGATTTAGGTGCATCATGCTCAAAAATACTAGATGGAAAAAGGAAATTTACACATTCAAAGGACCAAAGTCATTCATTGATGTTGCAAGATAACTGCATTAAGTTCTATACATCAATGATAAAACTCCATACATCATACATATCACCAAGAATAACATACTCATTTAAGCATACATCATGCCCAAAGATTGTGACTTATCCTGTTATGTAGCACGTAAGCATACCAAAGAAAATGTCAATCTCCATACACATGTCAAGCCATCCATACACCAAACACACCATCAAACAAAAATACATGAACAACACATGCATAGATAGGAATCCTAAACAATATTCTATGTAAGTACATCAGAAAATCCTAGACAAGAATATCTAAAACAAACCACATGCACAAAAGTCCTAACCAAAGTAGTCTAGACTAGGGCATCTAGACTCCAATCAATGCCATTTTCATTTTCTTCTTCACTTTCTTTTTCTTTCAAATCCTTGTCTTTCGAAGCATCGAGTTTGTCCATAGAGGCTTGCAACTTAGTCATTTCTTTTTGCATCCTTTTTATATCTTTTTTCAGTACTTTTAGGTCTTTGGTATTGTTCTCATAATGTCCAAGAATCCTTAATAACAACATAACATGTAAGGTCTCTGATGATAATAAAGATGAACCTGTCTCATCATGTGGGAGAGAAGGAAGATCATTTTCAGAGAATGTATTTTCATTTTCTTTATCTTCTTCCATTTGATCAACTTCTTCATTTTCTTCTTCAGCAGCTTCAAGGACATCTTCTTCTTTCCTTATCCACTGTGAAGTGTTTTTATTGTACTTGTAACCCATTAACTTCACATTTGATTCTCAAATTACGTTAAATATGGATCCTTCTGATATATCTCTCTCAGCTTTCAAATCTACTCTATGACGTGTAAACAGCTTGGTGAGGAAGGTAAGTTGTGGTGGATTTTGGATTGTTTTTAATTTTTGTTAAAAAGAAACTTTTAATTCTATCTTTTCAATTTCACCGCAATTTTTATTTTATTTTATATTTCTTAAAGTTTAATTTGATTTGACTAAGTCAGCAACCAATGAATTTATGCTCCAAATAATTTTACTTAATGATTTAATCCCTCTAATTTTGGTATTTTTAAGTTCAAAATTTTACCCAAATAATTTTTCATTTTAAAAATGATCCATATTTCAATTTTGATTAAAAATTATTATCTTTTAAGTGTGGATGAAACACTTTTTAACATTGAGAAGAATTTTAGTTCATAAAATTTTATACCTGAAAATTTGATCAATATTTATTATCTCCAAGAGTTAATTTATCCTTTTAAATTTTAAATATTTTATCTATCTTATTTTTATTTTAAAGCATTTGTAAATATTTTAAAGATTACCTAATTTTGTTTAAAATTTATTATTCAATTTATTTTCATTATTTAATTTTAATGATCTTGCAAATTTTTAAGCTTACTTTTTTTAATTAATTTTAATTTTGTTTATTTAATTTTCTTTTAAAACATTTTTACATTTAGATTTTCACAAATTTATTCAATTATTTTCCTAAGGTTGAAATTCTAATTTAAACTATCCACTAGAAATGAATTGAGATAATGAACGACAAATTTGAAGTACATGTCACTTGAACTATTCAATTATTTTGTACTTGCACATGATATATGTCATTTAATCCTAAAGTACAAGAGATATGGACATTTAAGAATAATCATTAATTCCAGTTCATTATCTAAAACATGAGCATATAAAAATGTATGAGTTATGAAAATTTAATTTTCAATAAGCTCACATTAATAATTTTTAATCATGCTCAAATATCCCATAAAGTGTTAAATGGATGTGATTTCATAATGTTATGAACTAAGCACAGTCAATTTAAGCACAAACATACATTTCTCATGATATGACAAGTTCATAGTGTATGCTTTGAAGATATAACTTATAACCATGTTCACATATGTGAATGAAAGCAATAAGTTTTAACATAAAAGAAACACTTCCAAGCACTCATTCAGCAACATAATTAAAACATATTGTATCATGCTCAAAATTTTCTCAAGATTATTGAAGCACACACACCGTTTAAGACAAGTATACAGTTTCCATGATATGTGTCACGACGCCCCTGACATAGGCTGACGTCATGACCGGCACAGTGTACTATACACTGTACATACCCATATACAATATACAATACACTGTCAGCCTCAACGGACATTCACAATAATTCCCAAAATTTATAGAGATTTTGACAGCATCTCCCCATAAAATGGACAATTCACATTTTTTCCTAATATACCTCAAATCAAATCCAATATATATATAATCATTCCATTCAATTCACAAATCAAATTCTCACCTGATAAATATATATGATCATCTCATTTCATCATCACAAGCATTGTGTAATCCAAAATATCAAATCAAAATCCATATTTTCTTACAACCCATCTATGTGGTAATATAGATATGTAGGATGTGATATATATTCATTTGAAAATAAAGAAAATATAATCCATTTCCTTCGCATACACGTACAATAACAAAATAAGAATGTAAATCACGTATCTACTCTTGTGCTTTTCCTTTTAACTCTGTACGTGAAATATTGAAGGAAATGGAGTGAGCAAACAAAAGCTCAGTGAATATATTTCTTGATATGACAATTATATGCATTTAGGGAAATATGAAATTTAAAATCATTTCAAACAATTATTAAACACATGCATCATTCAACGAATATATTCTACATGTTACCACATAAATTTCATGAGTTTTCAAGAAAACAATCCATCCTTTTCCACGAAATCCACAATCTCCCTCCTTCAAGGCAAGAGAGTGGGTCTAACCCTTGTATTACCGTTACAAGGTAGCCAAAATCTCTCATTACCCAATTCACAGTCATTTCAAGGATCTCCAATCCTTATTAGGACAGGCCTACTGACAATGAAGTTACACATAACACTCATCCGGGTCCTAACGAAATGACACCAACTTGCCTTTGCAAGTCTCACATGCTCCAATGCTAAAAAGAAATCATTTATGAATGCAAATTAAAACACAATGCAACAATATATGCATAGCATATTTACATTCAAACATTACATATATTTAAAATGCCATACAAGAACCAAAATCAAGAAAATATACTCACAGTACAAGACTTTTTAATTTAATTACAATCACCGTCGCTTTCGAGTCCAGCTCCTATTTAAATCCAACTAACTCGACCTGTCACAACCACTCCATAATCCAATTTCATTTATTCATATCTATTTACATATTTAATTTCTCAACTCACTTCAAATCACCAATAATAAAGATCAATCTTAAAAATATTATACACATTTTGTGACTTTAAATTCCAACTCAATTTAGGACTCATAAGTAGTTGAAGAAACTATTATATCGTTTCTGTGGTCAATCTAGAACAGTGAAAATAGATTTTCAAGTCATATTTTTACTAGTTCTCTGTTTTATTTTTCTCCTGGAACATATATCAATTTTATTAAAAATATAATACATTCCTAAAATTATTCTGTCCACATCGACACGTGTAAAATCTGTCATACTACCATTCTACTACCTTCAACAGGTATTTTACTAAGGTTTTACACGTTCGCGAAGGCATTCAAAGTCAATTTTACTCACAAAAATCATATATTTAGCTACTAAAAATATCAAAGCATATCCAAAAATCATGATCTTAACATCGAAACGTCCAAAATTCAGTTATCTACGATTCTATGATCTCAAACCGGAGTTTCATTGGATTTTAATTCCATTTTAGTCACTAGATATGATCATAGTACTATTCACCTCACTATTCACATCAGTGTTCATTGGAAACATGGAAATTTTTACTAAAATTGTCAAACGGTCTCCAAAAATCATGAAATTAGCATCAATGGACTAGCAACAATGCATTCTACCATTCTATAGCCTTAAACTGGAGTTTCATTGGGTTTTTATATGATTCGAAAGGTTTTCAATATAGCTCTAACTTCCAACAACTTCCAACGGCTATAAAAATTCCAAATAAACAATTAAATGAAATCAAACCACATATTCGGGGCTCCTACAGTGTAGGGAGTGTTTTTCCACCTTTCGAACAAATTTTCATCAAAGTTAGGTCAAAACCCCAATTTTGAAAACGCCATAAAACGGTTCCCATAGCAAAAATTAATCCGAAAGACTCGTTACATCTAGCTTAGGTATCAATTTTACGAAGAACTAAAGTGAAAATCACTTACCACGAGTCCCGATTTGACGCGAATCCCGCGTTTCCCCTTCGTTCTTTCCTTTCTCTTCTCGGTTCTTCTTTTATTTCCTTTTCTCTCCTGCAACTTCTTTTCCTTCTTTTTATTTTTATTTTTTTCTTTTTGGACGTTAGATTAGATTAGAATGAGATGATAAATAGATATGGAAATGATCCTATGCACCTCATCTAACTTAATAAAGCAACTTCTCCATCTTAATATTTAACTTTCATTCATTAAATCATCTTATTCATTAATTCATTAAATCATACTATAATCCACATATTTAATTAACCAACCCCATAAATTAATCAATTTAATTCAACTCTATTTTTTTGACTTGTAAGCACCCATATAGGATGATCCCATATGTATCATCTTTATTTAATCTAGCATGAATTTTCATATACACATATATTTACCTCTTACGTATACCATACGTGTATTATACATCTTGATATACGCATATTTCAACGTACGTATTTAATTAAAACTACGGGGTGTTAAAATCTCCCCAACTTAAGAAATTTCGTCCTCGAAATTTAGAATCAAGGAATATTCCTCAAGTGATACTCAATCCCAGAAAACTGCTCCCGCATGTTATATTTCCGCTCCCATGTTTGCTCTTCTTGATACGTGGTATCCTCCCCAACTTAGAGTTGAGTTATATCCATAACATATATGGAATCCGAATGACATTTCCTCAACTTCAATATATAGAAACTCTAATACCCTGTATTTCACACAAAAGAAAAGAAATCTCGTTTGGGCAGAAATGCCAGGACGGTCAGGCGCCAAATCTCCTATATAAGGAGCTCTCTCGTCCTCATTTTTCTCACACCAAATCACCTTCTCTAGTGATTTTTTCTCCTCTTTTCACTAATTATGAGTTCTTGTCTGTTTGAGATTCTCAGTGCGATACGACGAAGTTCTATCCGGAGGAAAGCGCCAAATCTGAAAAAGAAGAAGTTCTTATCTGAAGGTGGGGAACGAAACATAGGTTTGCATGTTTAATAACTTTTATTATAGTTTACATTCAATTATTATTATATCTACTGTTCATTTACACTGCATTATGTCATATAGTGTTTATACTGTCGCACTTATGCCTGTATATTTGGAATTCATGTATTACACTGTTATAAAGTCGGATTTGTGGTCAATCTGGCTCAACTAGACTCGGTCTTGTCCTCAGTAACTTTAAATTGTGAACGAGAGGCAGCGGGCTGCTCTAGGCGATTGGTATTTAAGCAGACCTTGTGTCTCACCTCTCAACTGGGGACTGATCTAGTTGGTCTTATTGAAAGCTATCATCTTAAATAAGTAATATTGAATGTCCTAACCTTGCACGTCGTGATACCAACTCTGATAAGGATCACCAAACGTTGCCAAAGTCAGTCTAAATTTCAAAAAAAGACCAGACCTGTAGACTAAACCAGTTCATGCATTGGCATCATACATATCACCACCTAGGGATGTATGTGGTTTATGATTCATAGAATAGTTAGGAGCATTGCTCGCTATTCATTATATTTCTCTGGAGAGGGACGTACAATGAGAACCTGGCTACGCCTGGGAAGGGACATCAGTACGTTAATCCAGAGCATTGTTCATGAGGAGGGACGTATAGTGAGAACCTGGCTACGCTTGGGGAAGGACCTCAGTACGTGAACTCAGGCGATGTACGTTCATCAAACCATTACGAGACGGTGTCATGCATACATACATATTGATTGATTATGATGCTCTAATGTGTATTTAAGATATTTGATATTGAAGTATGCTTTATTAATTGTTATACTCACGAATTATTTTACCCACTGAGCGCGTTAAGCTCACTCCATTAATATCCAATTTTTCACAGGAAATCGGGGTGGACTGGGTGCAGGGTTATGGGGCCCACATTTTGTACCCTTTGTATTATTCATTGGGGATTTTGGGGAGTATGTTCCCTTGACCATTTGATGTACAAAATATTCTGAATTAAATGAAATCAGATTTGTACTGTATTTTATATTTCTGTTGTGCGCTCTGTTATTACTATTGTTATTATTCCAAATGCGCGCCCTGTCCGCGAGTGTACCGCCGGTTTAGGCACGTCCGGGCGGGGTGTGACAGAAACTATTCTGAACACTTATCAACTGTGACAGTAGAGAAAATCGGTAAGCCAATGGACCTATCTTATCAAGGATCTCTAATGGTCCAACAAATCGCGGTGCGAGCTTTCCTTTCATCCCAAATCTCATTTGGCCTCTCTGTGGTAAGACCCTTAGCAAAACTGAGTCAGCCACACTAAATGTCAAGGCCTATATACCAACCTTGTGTATTTAATAATATCATGTGGCACCAATAACAATAACTCCATACTTTCAAATCAACAAGTTGGAGATCTATAAGGCTTACTATCAAACCTTTAGAGTGCAATCATTATACTATTATCATAGTTGTTTATACACACAAGTTTATACAAAAAATATTCCTTCCAACTTCCACCAAAATTCAAGTATACCAGACCCGAGCATGCTCACAAGCATCAAAATCACTCTCTCAGTCTATCAACCGGTCTGAGAATAAAATATCACACTGAGAAGGAGATGAGTACCAAATCGAGTTTGCATCATATATCAGATCTCGACACAATCTTCGGATCTTAATCCGACATGACAAATATCTGAGTACTCCCATAGAATCTCCCTATCTCACACATATACAATATGCTCAGTCTATCAATAGAATTCTGGTGTTCATTAGAAGAATACATAGACTTATCAGTCCACTAATGGTTATCCAAATGGTATCATTTCTACCCATAACCCATAAGAGACCATTTGAATCCCATCTTCATTTAATATAATCCATATTACCAATTCCATAATCTTTCATACTGATATCATACTCGTCTCATCATAAATCTTACTCTCTGAATATGAATATCAATCAGTTGAACATGCATCTGAGCACAAATATCAACACATGGAGTAATAGAGAGTATACTCATAACTGTAACTCTCACTCACAATGTTCATTTATGGCTCACTGATAGTTACTACTCCAGTTTCAGCCTGTTTCCTGCTCAATGTCTCAGCAACATATTGACCTTTCCTAGGATAATAAGTCAATATAAAATCAAATCCTTCGGGAATTCTTGCCACATTTATTACCTCATATTCAGTTTCTTTCCGCTCGAATAATTACTTCAGACTCTTAAAATCTGAAGATAATGTGACCTTTTTATTATAGAAGCAATGCTCTCATTATTTCAAAATAACTACCAACAAATTTCTATTCACTCTCAGGATAGTTATTCCTGTGCACTACCAAATATCTGGAGACACAAGTAATTAACTTATCCTTTTGTATCAATGCACAACCTAGATCTGGACGTGATATTCATCAATCACAATTACTTCCAGGTTCTGGAAATAGTAATAACATTTAATACTGTGAGAGCTTTCCCATGCACAACGGTCCACACATTATATAAAATTCATCTGGTTTAGTTTCGTGAGTGGAACAGATAGCTTCAAGGATCTTTCCACGCACTTTCTATAACATACAACTAAGACCAGGGAACTTCTTATTTCCATCATTTAAATTAGTTTTAACAGTTCTATGATCACTTTGACCTTCCCAGCATCCTTAAAGATACTATTTAAACTAGTCACGTGATCCAAAAATTCTCATCTTAAGTATATTCAAAACTCATATTCACCGAGCTTGGCACTCAATCGGTGCTCTCTCAGTGACTACATGATAATTTCGAGGTGCTATTCATGCTCCTCTCATTTCTTGGGACATTTGCATATATCATCATCGAAGACTATGTGATAATCAGGATATGGTTCATATACCCACTGCATCAATCCTATAAACGTGATTGACACATTAATCAAGGTTATTAAAATTTAATAATATCTATATGTTGTCTTAAAACAGTCTGCATTACATCCTTTTCTCGAATTCTTAACTGATGGTGCCTAAATCTAAAAATGATCTTAAAGAAAATTTGGCTCCATTTAGTTAATCGAATTCGACCATCTATCCATGGTAAAGGATATTTATTCTTTATTGTTACCATGCTCAGTTCACAGTAATTCATACTTAAACATATTTCACTATACCTTCTTTCCATATTATCACAAATGCTCTCCAAGGTGACATATCGAGGATAATAAATCTGTTGCTCATTAACACATTTACCTACACCTTAAATTCTCACAATTCCTCAGGTACTCTTTATATGAAAAAATGGAGATACATATTATACTGGCGTCAGTTTATATGCTATCAATCTCCTGTCCAGGTAGCAATTTTAATACGTCATCAGAGAATACTTCAACATACCAGCTCACCACATGAATTTTATTCAACTGCATGCCTTATTGTGTTACTCTAAATGACTTTGTACTAGCCATGTTCTCCATTTCCTCATCAATAACTATCTTATCTTAGATAGAAGATTTTGAGGGTATAAATTTCTCAAGACTCAAAATGAGAATTTTCCACTTATTCAGAATATTACTTCTTTTCGGAGAGACGCTCCACCTGACATGAGAGGTGACCAGCCAATCATACCCAACAAAGCATCCAATTCCAAAAAATTCATATTCTAAAGTCCATACTTAGTTGATGACCCTCATATTTATTACACATAATATTTGTTGACCATATCAAGGTAGATTCTTTCTCCTGTAGGCATACTCACAATCAATGATATGAAGATAATACAATCTGTTTACCATATCACCAAAGATAAAGGACCAGGTAGATCCAACAATGCATCAGAATATACACAATAACAAAATGTTGATCATACCTGTTATCAACGTCTTACTAATCTTTGGATCTGGTCTTGCATTTACTTTAATTTATTCTCTAAAATCTGGTGGAGTCACATTGATAAAAATATTGGGGCATTCCATATCGACTAACTGGAGATTAATACATCCTGTGTCTTTTTTATTTTATTTTTATCAGATTGATAATAAACAATTATTGGTCGAGATACAATGTACGCAGTCTGTGACTCCTGCTCAGGCAATGGAAACCACTTCTGGTTTTCATAATTCGTTAACATCACTTCCCTTTTTTCCATTATTATCGGGTCAGGTACTAACAAAATTAGAGTCACGAATACTGCCAAAATCTCAGCCTTACTCAATGTTTAACTCATCTTGAATTTCATATTATTGCCCCAACATTTCCTTACATTACTTAGTTCTCCTTTTTACCTAACACTAGTGTTAACAATTTCACCACAGCTTTGGCTAACCCAAAATTTATAGGCTGCCTCATAACTTGCGCATATAGTTATAACCCAACAATTATCAAACCTGCCATATAGGATCCTAAAGTTTATTTTAGATCCTTATCATTCTCAGAGTCCTTAACCCAATTTTCTCTTATCGCTTATCATCAGGTAGCTTAAACTTAGCTAACTTGCTTTATCATTTTCAGAGACTTAATCACTCTTTAAGATGGTCTCCAAGCAGAGTAGCAAATTCTTTACTACGTCTAATATTTGTCAGTTAAGATAGGAGAGTCTCTTCTCCTGAAAGTTTCCATAACTTTCACATATCTTTTCATTTCATCTGGCTTATCATTGAGACCTTCTATTTATTTTATTTTTACTTCAGTCTTAATTATATATGTTTTTATAGAAGTACTCACACCATTAGCACCCACATCTGGAGCTATCAATGGTTCAAGCCTCTGTCTTTCTCACATTACAATTTTGCCACAAGCTCATAAGTTGTGCATTTCGTTGTTGTTGGGTAGTTACTAGTCATATATAAGCTATATACTTTATTATCACTGGATTACTTCCAGTTCTTTTTCTTTCAACCTTCTGATCCTTTCGTGATCAGCAATTTTCATTATTAATCTTGACTGGTCTTTTTCGAATCTGGAATTCACCGACACAGGTGATTCTCATTCAAGATAACATATTGGATTAGGCTCAACCTCATAGGACTACCCATATATATATACCCATACAATCAATTATAATATCATAAAGCTTTTATCTTTTTAAGGATTTTAAACCTAAGCTCTGATACCAATATTGTCACGATGCCCCTGATGTAGGCTGACGTCATGACCGGCACAGTGTACTATACATTGTACATACCCATATACAATTTTCAATACACCGTCAACCTCAACGGACATTCACAATAATTCCCAAAATTTATAGAAATTTTGGCAGCATCTTCCTATAAAATGGACAATTCACATTTTTTCCTGATATACCACAAATCAAATCCAATATATATATATATATATATATATAATCATTTCATTCATTCCACAAATCAAATTCTCACCTGATAAATATATATGATCCTCTCATTTCATCATCACAAGCATTGTATAACCCAAAATATCAAATCAAAATCCATATTTTCTTACAACCCATCTATGTGATAATATAGATATGTAGGATGTGATATATATTCATTTGAAAATAAAGAAAATATAATCCATTTCCTTCGCATACATGTACATTAACAAAATAAGAATGTAAATCACCTATCTACTCTTGTGCTTTTCCTTTTAACTTTGTACCTGAAATATTGAAGGAAATGGAGTGAGCAAACAACAGCTCAGTGAATATATTTCTTGATATGGCAATTATATGCATTTAGGGAAATATGACATTTAAAATCATTTCAAACAATTATTAAACACATGCATCATTCAACGAATATATTCTACATGTCACAACATAAATTTTATGAGTTTTCAAGAAAACAATGCATCCTTTTCCACGAAATCCACAATCTCCCTCCTTCAAGGCAAGAGAGTGGGTCTAACCCTTGTATGACCGTTACAAGGTAGCCACAGCCTCTCATTGCCCAATTCACAGTCATTTCAGGGATCTCCAATCCTTGTTAGGATAGGCCTATTGACAATGAGGTTACGCATAACACTCATCCTGGATTAATTCCTAACAAAATGACACCAACTTGCCTTTGCAAGTCTCACATGCTCCATGCTAAAAAGAAATCATTTATGAATGCAAATTAAAACACAATGCAACAATATTTGCATAGCATATTTACATTCAAACATTTCATATATTTAAAATGCCATACAAGAACCAAAATCAAGAAAATATACTCACAGTACAAGACTTTTTGACTTAATTACAATCACCGTCGCTTTCGAATCCAACTCCAATTTAAATCCAACTAACTCGACCTGTTACAACCACTCCATAATCCAATTTCATTTATTCATATCTATTTACATATTTATATTCTCAACTCACTTCAAATCACCAATAATAAAGATCAACCTTAAAAATATTATACACATTCTGACTTTAAATTCCAACTCAATTTAGGACTCATAAGCAGTTGAAGAAACTACTATATCGTTTCTATGGTCAATCTAGAACAGTGAAAATAGATTTCCAAGTCATATTTTCACTAGTTCTCAGTTTTATTTTTCTCCTGGAATATATATCAATTTTATTAAAAATATAATACATTCCTAAAATTATTCTGTCCACATCGACACATGTAAAATCCGTCATACTACCATTCTACTACCTTCAACAGGTATTTTACTAAGGTTTTACACGTTCGCGGAGGCATTCAAAGTTAATTTTACTCACAAAAATCATATATTTAGCTACTAAAAATATCAAAGCATATCCAAAAATCATGATCTTAGCATCGAAACGTCCAAAATTCAGTTATCTACGATTCTATGATCTCAAACCGAAGTTTCATTGGATTTTAATTCCATTTTATTCACTGGATATGATCATAGTACTATTCACGTCACTATTCACATCAGTGTTCATTGGAAACATGTAAATTTTTACTAAAATTGTCAAACGGTCTCCAAAAATCATGAAATTAGCATCAATGGACTAGCAACAATGCATTCTACCATTCTATCGCCTTAAACTGGAGTCTCATCGGGTTTTTATATGATTCGAAAGATTTTCAATATAGCTCTAACTTCCAACAACTTTCAACGGCTATAAAAATTTCAAATAAACAAATAAATGAAATCAAACCACATATTCGGGGCTCCTACAGTGTAGGGAGTGTTTTTCCACCTTTCGAACAAATTTTCATCAAAGTTAGGTCAAAACCCCAATTTTGAAAACGTCATAAAACGGTTCCCACAGCAAAAATTAATCTGAAAGACTCGTTACATCTAGCTTAGATATCAATTTTACGAAGAACTAAAGTGAAAATCACTTACCACGAGTCCCGATTTGACGCGAATCCCGCGTTTCCTCTTCGTTCTTTCCTTTCTCTTCTCGGTTCTTCTTTCATTTCCTTTTCTCTCCTGCAACTTCTTTTCCTTCTTTTTATTTTTATTTTTATTTTTTTTCTTTTTGGACGTTAGATTAGATTAGAATGAGATGATAAGTAGATATGGAAATGATCCTATGCACCTCATCTAACTTAATAAAGCAACTTCTTCATCTTAATATTTAACTTTCATTCATTAAATCATCTTATTCATTAATTCATTAAATCATACTACAATCCACATATTTAATTAACCAACCCCATAAATTAATCAATTTAATTCAACTCCTTTTTTTTCAACTTGTTAGCACTCATATAGGATGATCCCATATGTATCATCTTTATTTAATCTAGCATGAATTTTCATATACGCATATATTTGCCTCTTACGTATACCATATGTGTAGTATACATCTCGATATACGCGTACTTTAACATATATATTTAATTAATACTACGGGGTGTTACAATATACGCGTACTTCAACGGATGTATTTACTTTAAATTTTGCGATTTTAGCATCAAGGAGCAATTCTTTTGGCACCCATGTCATTTTGTGATATTTATCCTTAAAAGGATTTCTATGGTTCTTATTGTTGGCCTAAGCGGTTCATCACTTAGCACACTCCTAAATATACTTTGATGAAGTATATTTTGAAGATTACAAACAAAATCGTTTTCGGTGCTAACGAGCTTCAATCGAGAACTTATCTCAGCACCTCAGGAAAGCAAAAAGCTAAAAAATGATTCGATCATGGAATTCAAGATGACATCATACGTTCAAGATCGTTCTAATCAAGGACTTCAAGATCATACTATACGCTGAACGGTTCGATCAGGAAATTCACGATGACATTATTCGATCAACGTTCACGACATTCAACTCAAGGAAAAAATTTATTTTGAAGATCTCATAATGATGAGTTGAATTTAAAGATTATGAGAAGGATACACAAAGTATTTAAGGTATCTTTCATCATTCGTTATTGCTCAAACGTTTTCCAAAACCATGCACAAATCACTTGCATATGTTTTTCAAAATTGCACATATTTCTTGCATGTTTTAACTCATACAATTTAAGATATTTCAAATGATTTAGTTTCCTATGTTTGACTTAATTTTTACCGAGATCTTAATCGTATTTATCGAGTTTTAATAAAAAATCAAAAACTATTTTTCAAGAATCTTTCAGGACGCTAATGATTTAGCAGCTCTCTCCTGACCTTGATAAGTTAGGACGCTAATGACTCATTAGGACGTTGATAACATTCAAGGTTGAATTGAACTAATTCATTAGGATGCTTACTTGTAAGTAGCAGCCTCCCTTTAGTCAACCTTTGAAAGTGTCAGGACGCTGATTGTAAATCAGCTCGTTGAATGTTTTGTTAATTCTTCAAACATCTTATCTTTGAGGATGTTGATAGTTATAAGCTGGAAAAACTATTAGGACTCTACCTGTATAAGAGCACCCTCATTTTTGGAACCAACTAAATAACTTTCAGGATGTTGATTGTCCTTCAACGTACTTAGTATTGTTTTAATTTTTTTTTTAAAATGTTAGGATGCTTACATAGTTATAGCACCCTTGTGTTTTGTATTTTTAAAAGGCAGGATGCTTACCCGAAAGTAGCGCCCTCATGTGTTTAAATGATTTAAAGCAAAACAGGACGCTAATTGTGCATTGGCGCCTTCAAGGTCTAGTCGTTTCTGTCGCAAAGCAAGTTAGGACGCTCACAACATAAGTTCCCTCAAGGAACAAAATGACAAAGTTAATATTATGCATCAGGGCGTTAATTCAACAACTGTCATTGCTCTGACGGGTACACTATTTCAGTTTACTTTTCAGAACGAATCTTTGCACAAAATCCTTTTCAGTCTTATCAGAGATTTTCTCTGATGCATGAATCAAGTTTCCTGAAATTTTCCTCATTCATGGAATTTAAAAAGAACTAGAATGTTAGTGAAAATTGCAGTTGCCATTTTCATATAACATTCTAGTCGTTGTGTGTAAACGTTCACCTTGAATTTTAAATTCAAGTATCTAACGGTTATTTCCTACTAAGTCTATAAATACCAACACTTTGAATCAAACAACTCCCCGATAATTTTTATTGCGCCAAAAACTTTTTGTATGTTAGTCATTTTTCAATCTTTCAAAAAGGTTTTCAACTGCTCTAGTTTTTCAAGGTATTTTTCACTGATACTTTTACTTATTCAAAAGATTTTCATTCTGAGCTTAAATTATATTATATATTTGAAAATCTATTTGAATTATATAGAACTGGTTTCTACTCAAATTCTCAGCACAGATATATACTTAATATCAATATTGCTGATCAAAGAATTTGAGAGATAGTTCGTGAGATACAGTTGTACTTGATTTCATATCTTAGTACTGTATCGAACTATTATAGTAGTTATGTTAACTACTGAATACCGAACCAAAAGTTTTCATGTTTATATATTTTATCTATTTTGAAAACCTTTTGTGTTATGTGTTTTACACTGGTCTTGCATTTCAACTGCAATGTTTTAAATGGTATCAAAAGTTTTCGAAGAAGCATTCAACTGATTTAAATGACATATAATTCACGCTTTTTCGAAACTGCACTTGAGCAATACTGAACATTGAAAGGTAAAAGACTGTAAGTGTATTCTCTCTTAGCATTACACACTCAAATTTACATATCTTTGTAATGTTATGTTTGTGAGCTTAATTGTAAAGCGTTCTACTCAGTTAGAACCAACATTATATTGTAATGTGGTATGCTGGTGTGTTTTGGAATGAAACAACCAGGACAAGTGAATGCAGTTCACTTAATGATTCCAAGTTTGGAACCATGTTTAGGTTCATCCTCACCTGCAAGTAGGATAACAGTTCTTCCTAATCTCGTAAAAGGAACATGGGTTCTTCCTCAGCCCGGAACAAGGAAATACGGTTCATCCTTAGCTCGTAAAAGGATAGGTTTGCCTTGAACCTATAAAAGGGCATGTGTAACGGTTTGGTTCTCACCCATAAGAGAATCAGTTAGTGGATTAAGAAAATCCTAATCGGGAGATTAGGTAGTGGACGTAGGCACGACCGAACCACTATAAATCTGTCTCTTGTGTCCTACTATTTCTTTACTCTATTTCGTTAAGTTCACTTACCTTTAGGTCCATGTTTTCAAGTATATAACTAAAACATTGGAAAAGTTTTAATTTGACCATATCTCCCAATTCACCCCCTCCCTCTTGGGTGCACCAACACCTATGGCATGTATTGGCTTATTTTCACACCCCACCCGGACGCTCCTAAACCGGCGGGACACTCACGGACGAGGCGCAAATGCATTATAACAATAACCGATTGCGCGGAAACGCGATTAAGTACAAGTCTGATTTCAATAATTTCAGAATATATTTCTACATGAAATAGTTAAGGGAACATTCTCCCAAAATCCCCAATGAATAATACAAAGGGTACAAAAATGTAGGCCCAAAACCTATACCCAGTTCACCCTAATCTCCTGTGAAAAATTGGATAACAACGGGGTGAGCTAAACGCTCAGTGGGTAAAATAGTTCGTGAATATAACAATTAATAAAGCAAACTTCATAATCAAATATCATAAATACACATCAGAGCATCATAATCAATCTAACATGTATGTATGCATGACACCGTCTCGTATTGGTTTCATGATTGTACGTCGCCTGAGTTCACGTACAAATGTTCCTCCCCATGAGTAGCCGGGTTCTCATTGTACGTCCCTCCTCAAGAACGACGCTCTGGATTCACGTACAGATGTCCCTCCCCAAGAGTAGCTGGGTTCTCATTGTAAGCCCCTCTCTAGAGAAATATAATGAATATGGAGCATTGCTTCTAACTATTCTATGAATCATAAACCACATACGTCCCTAGGTGGTGCTATGTATGATGCCAATGCATGAACTGGTCTGATCTTTACTTAACATTAGACAAGATTTGGCAACATTTGGTGATCCTTATCAGGGTCGATATCACCACGTGCAAGGTTAGGACATTCAGTATTACTTGTATAAGCTGATAGCTTTCACATAAGACAAACTAGATCAGTTTCCAATTGAGAGGTGAGACACGAGGTCTACTTAAATACCAATCGTCTAGGGTAGCACGCTTCCTCCCTTTCACTATTTAAAGTTACTGAGGACAAGACTGAGTCTGGTTGAGCCAGATTGACCACTAATCCGGCATAACAACAGTGTAATACATGAACTCTAAATATACAGGCATAAGTATGACAAGTATACAAATTATACGTAATAATGCAGTGTAAATGAATAGTAAATATAATGATAAGTGAATGTAAACTTTAATAAAAGTTATAAGACAAGAAAACCTATGTTTCGTTCCCCACCTTCAGATAAAAACTCCTTTGAGAACTGGCGCCTTCCCCTGAGCAGAATCACGTCGCACCGCACAAAGAGTCTCAAAAGAGAAGACAAAAATTCAAAATGAGTGAGAAAGAAGAGAAAAATCACAAGGAGAAGTGATTTTTGGTGTGAGAAATAAGGATGGGGGATTCCTTAAACAGGAAAAAGGGGTGCCCGAAGGTTCGGGCACCCCGCCCGAGTTTTTTTTTTGTGCAAACCTAGGGTATTACACTCTAACCCCTTAAAAGGATTTCACCCTCAAAATCAGTCCAAGTAGTCATGATGGCTATCAGCGTGAGATTCACTACCGTCGTCATCGTTCGCTACCTCAGGGTAGTGCCTGTAAGGTCCCTGAATAGCACTGTGGCCGGTGGAATCCTCAACATCATGAAACCATGGAGAGCAAATGGAGTCTGATTCATCCTCCGAAGGTTCCAACCTAACTGGGGGTAAACCAGGAAGGTCATTTAGAAAAAACTGTTGGGAATTCAAATATTACCGGGACATCGTGTACTTCGAGAGGGTACAGTGCTGGTGATTCATTTTTATCACCAAGGGATAGAACTCGAAGTTATGCCTTGAGAAGTGCAACAGTCGAGTTGTGTATCCATTTCCTCGTTCCATTAATCTTGGCAAACTCCCCCGTGGGCAAGGTTAACTGAACTTGCTTTTTCATACAATCAATCTTTGCATTCAGTGGTGCTAGCCAGTCCATGCCGAGGATGATGTCGAAGTCTTGAATGTCCATCACAAAAAGATCTGCATATATTATTTGTTCTGACATTTGAAGCTCACATCGAGAACACTGCAATTTCACGTCAGTACCAGATTCTAAAGGTGATGTGACATGTATTGTGATTTCTATGGGTTCAGGATGCAACCCTAAATGTCTTACCAATGCAGACGATATAAGAGAATGCGTAGCACCCGAATCGAACAAGACCTGTACCATTGTATTGAACAAGGAAAATGTACATTCGACTACAATTTTGTCTGGGAGGGGTTGTTGAGCGATTGCAAAAACTCTGCCCTGGTTCCGTTGCCCCTGGTTCTGCTGGTTTTGCCTGGGTTGGGCATTAGCAGCAGGTGGGGCTTGTTGGACTAGAACAACGGGAACGGGTTGCTAAAGGTGAGGACAAGCATTTCTTACATGGCCCTGCTGGCCGCAGTTGAAACACGTCAACCTCTGCTGCAGATGGTTCTGTTGGCCATTCTGATTGTGGTGCTGACCACCACCTCTTCCATTGCTGTTTCGACGGCCACCCCTTCCATTACGGCCTCCTCGACCATGATTGCGAAAACATTGATGGCCAGGGTTAGATTGTTCAGCCACAGGTGTCGTGGCCTCATTCTTCTGAGCAGGGGCTGGGAGGGCTAGGTTTTGATTATAGTAGGGCTTCTTCTTGTTGCCCTGCTGCGAGCCCTGTTGGGAAAAAGTTGCAGGCCATTTTCCCCTATTCAGTCTCTGCTCCTGCACAATCTTCTCCTGCTCAAAGCTCATGGCCTTGTCAACGACCTCCCTGTAAATCTTGAGATCCAAGATCGACAAGGCTTGTCGAATGTCAGGATGAAGCCCATTGTAGAATTTCTCAGTCTTATCTTGTTCCATTGAGATGGTGGAGAGAGAGTAGACCGATAATTCTTTAAACTTGACAGCATACTCCCTGACTGTCATGCCGACTTGGTATAGCTTGGTGAACTCCTGGCACTTTTGCCTCTTCACAGCGTCGAGGAAGTACTCATCAATAAACAATGACTCGAACTATTGCCAAGTCATGTCCGTGGTGTTGACCCTTGGGTCCTCCTTCACTGTTATCCACCATGTATTTGCTCCACCAATAAGTTAGTAGGACGCAAGTGGAATCTTTCGAGCCTCATCGACTCTCATTGCGTCGAGAGCCTTCTTCGACTCATTCAGCCATTTCTGCACCTCTTCCGCATCAATGGTGCCAACAAAAGTATGAGGTTGTAGCCTCTTATACTTCGTAATCTGGTCGGTTTGAGTCTCCGACCCAGATCTCACAGGTGCCTGAACAGTTACAACCTAATTGGTCGCGATCTCCCGAACAACCGTCTGAACAGTTACTTTCATCGCCTCGATAAATCCTACGAAAAAGACTTCCATACTCGAAGGCATGGCAAAGAATGTGGGTTGGGGTGGCACTGCCTGCCCAGACGTAGTGGCAGTGTTGGGTGTGGCCTGCGCTGTCGTCAGAGGCGGCGGTTCCTGATTCTGAATCTCAGGAGGTGTCTCCTCTGCTGAACGGACAGTACGTGGCCTTCCTCTCTTCCTGGTTTGCACTTTCTCACTTGCAAGGAGAAAATAAAACCATGATTTAGGAACTGTAGCCAAGTATAATGTTATGATATTCTCAGCAACAAATTCGAGAGTACTGCAATATAAAAACCACCTATCTTTCTAAGAATCAAAGAATCTTATGTGCCTCGTATATTTGGCCATGGTGTAAAACAAGGTTAGCATGTTTATATAATAAGTATAAAACTTTACAAGTATTTCAAATGTTTTGGTTTTGGTTTTTGTGAACATACATATATATTTTATTGAAAATCCATACGAGTCATAAAAATTCTAAGATTTTCCTCGGCAAATATCCTGATCTAACGTTCTATCGTAATCTTATGTATTCAAACCCTTTCGCTTAGTCTTTTTGATTATTATCCAAATTCGTGTGTCCTATACCACATGAATTTGGTAATAAGGGTTTCAACCAAATTAAGTTGTATGAACACGGTCTCTATAAAACATCGGCTGAAGAGGAGTTCACTAATAGTATGGTCCAAGTTTACTCGTCTCATACCGTGTAAACTTAGTGATAATGTTAGTAATGCAACTTTCCCCAAATGTTTCTTTTCACACAAGGTCATGGGTTTTCTTACTTCCACATTTTATTTAGTGTCCTCAAATTTTGTTGTGTCCCATACCACTCCAAAGTTAGTGATACAAAAGAAAGAATGGTTGTAAGTCGGCCCACCAAAGATAGTCTTAAACAAAACATTTTCATTCATATATAAAATAAATTTTTCCAATGCCAGTGATCATTCTTGATTTTCCTGCCTATTACCGCTCCTTTTAGACCTCTTGCTAGGTACAGAAAGACTACTAGAAGAAAGTTCAGAAGTCGCTCGCTGTTCTTTGACGTTTTGCATACGTGTTAACAAAGCATTTTGAGTATCCTCCATCCGAGCAATACTAGATACAATCACATTTAGCTGCTCGAATGGGTTAGTCGATTGCCTCATCAATGGTTGATAGGTCGACTGTCCCATAAGTGGAGGGTAGGCTGGAGGCATTGGTGGAAAGTATTGGCCGTACGGTTGACTCATAGGTGGGGGGTAGTTGTTTTGAATGTATGGGAATTCCCTAACTGGAACCCCTTGGACATTTGGATATGCTTGGGTCGAAAAAGTCTTGAAACAATGGGCTCATTGGGATATCCTGTCTTCCGAAATTTGGTGCCGCACAATTCTGTTGCGAGTTTTTCGTGAAGGATCGAACGGAGGCGGAGATCTCTATTGTCGATACTCCTCATAGTTATAACCTCCCTTTCGAACAGTTCCGTGCGTTTGGTGGGAATTGGTTCTCGACTATTGGAAGTTGTTCTTTCACTTGAGGCCATTATCTTGCTGAAAGAAAGATAAACTTGTAAAATACACAAAATATATTCCTAACATGTTTAAGAATTATGCTTTGTCCGTTAGACAATATTTTCTATTTTTCTCTTGATGTTTATGTCATCATTTAATCTAAATTTATATGATATATATATATATATATATATATATATATATATATATATATATATATTTAATCATAACTATATATATAGTTTCCATAAGTTATAACTATATATATATTTGAATCTAAACTATATAAAAACTATATAGTTTTCTAGATATATATTTAATATAAATCTCAACTATCTATAAGTCATATATATATATATATATATATATATATATATATAGTTCTAAAGACATATATATCTAATAAAAATTTTCTTCCCTTAATTTGGTGGACTTGGGCGGGCCATGGACCTTACTCTCTGATACAATAAATGTCACTCCCCACCCCGGACACGCCTAAACCGGTGGGACACTCACGGACGGGGCACAAATGCATTATAACAATAACCGAGTGCACAGAAACACGATTAAGTACAAGTCTGATTTCATTAATTTCAGAATATATTTGTACATGAAATAGTTAAGGGAACATCCTCCCAAAATCCCCAATGAATAATACAAAGGGTACAAAAATGTGGGCCTAAAAACCTGCACCCAGTCCACCTTAATCTCCTGTGAAAATTTGGATAACAACGGGGTGAGCTAAATGCTCAGTGGGTAAAATAGTTCGTGAATATAAAAATTAATAAAGCAAACTTCATAATCAAATATCATAAATACACATCAGAGCATCATAATCAATCCAACATGTATGTATGCATGACACCGTCTTGTATTGGTTTCATAATTGTATGTTGCCTAAGTTCACTTACAAATGTCCCTTCCCAGGAGTAGCCAGGTTCTCATTGTACGTCCATATCCAGAGAAATATAATGAATAGTGAGCATTGCTTCTAACTATTCTATGAATCATAAACCACATACGTCCCTAAGTGGGGCTATGTATGATGTTAATGCATGAACTGGTCTGGTCTTTACTTAACATTCGATAGGATTTGGCAACGTTTGGTGGTCCTTATCAGGGTCGGTATCACCACGTGCAAGGTTAGGACATTCAGTATTACTTGTATAAGCTGATAGCTTTGACATAAGACCAACCAGATCAGTTTCCAGTTAAGAGGTGAGACACGAGGTCTACTTAAATACCAATCGTCTAGAGTAGCACGCTGCCTCCCGTTCACTATTTAAAGTTATTGAGGACAAGACTGAGTCTGGTTGAGCCAGATTGACCACTAATCCGGCATAGCAACAGTGTAATACATGAACTCTAAATATACAAGCATAAGTATGACAAATATAAACATTATACGCAATAATGCAATGTAAATGAATAATAGACATAATGATAAATGAATGTAAACTTTAATAAAATTTACAAGACACTCAAACCTATGTTTCGTTCCCCACCTTCAGATAAAAACTCCTTTGAGAACTGGCGTCTTCCCCCGAGCAGAACTGCGTCGCACATCACAGAGAGTCTTGAAAAAAGTCTCAAAAGATAAGACAAAAACTCAAAATGAGTGAGAGAGAGGAGAAAAATCATAAGGAGAAGTGATTTTTAGTGTGAGAAATGAGGATGGGGGTTCCTTCAATAGGAAAAAGGGGTGCCCGAAGGTTCAGGCACGCGCCTTAAGGTTTAGGCACCTTACTCGATTTTATTTTTATTTTTTTCTTGTGCAAACCTAGGGTATTACACTTATAAAGTCTATCGTTTTGTTTGCCCAATTATTTTTCTAAGTTGGAAGTCTCTTGTCTTTCTATTTGGAGTTCAAGTTTTAGACTCTCCTTTTCACTGGTAACTTTAGTTACTAATTGGGTCAACTCTTCTAGCCTCTCTTGAAGAATGATATTTTTATTGTCTAAATCCTCTTTTTCTTTAAGAACATTGTTGTAGTCATTTTGGAGAGTTTCCAACTCATCCATAGTTTTTGTTATCATGTTCTTGAGCATCTCATTCTTTTTTATGAGTTTGTCGAATTCTATTTGGAGGTTCTTATGCACAATAGAAAAATCATCAACATTGACATCATTTACATTAGTAGAACAATCATCAATATGAGAGATAAGACACGTATGTTCTACATTTTCTTTAATTTCACAAAAGGATGTGGAAACACATGAATCATCATAAATTTCTTCTAATTTGTTCAAAATGTCCATAGATGAGGCATATGAAGAAATTTTATCTATGTCCTTTTGGGAAAGGCTAGACATAAGTATATTTCTAACTAAATCATCAAGTCTAGCTAACCATTTTCTTTCCTATCCCATTTCTTCTTAAGTTTGGGGACTTCAACCCAATTTATGATCCTAATCGGCAGATATGGTCCATTTACAACCGTATTCCACATATCAAGTGATTGGGCCTTAAGGAATGCTCTCATTCTAATTCTCCCTGACTTAAAATTGTGGTCATTGAGCATAGGTGGAGTGAATGGGTTATCTCCTAAGTCGAAATCTATGGTATTGGCCATTTGATCTTTGGCTCAAGGATGTTATGCCTTAAATGGTGAGCACCCGCTTTGATACCAATTGAAAGACACCTAAAAGGGGAGGGGCGTGAAATTGGTGCTTTGGACAATTAAGATAATTTTTAATTTATCTTTTGTGTTCCTTAATTTGGTTGAGGCATTTTATCAAATAGATCATATATAATAATAAAATGCAGAAAATAAATGTAAAGAGACAAACATTTTTACGTGGTTCGAAAATCTATTTCGTACCTCCACGCTTAGAGAAACTTTTTCTAGGATTTCACTATCTCAGATTTACTTCACGAATGTGAATCAAATCGTTACAAAAGCCTTTTTTACAGGTTCAAGGTGATTCTATCCTTTTACGTGCTCAGGATGAACCTACAACATCTTTTTGCGGGGTAAGGATGAACTGAACTTTGATTCCAATATTGGAATCTCAACTAAACCACAATCACTTGACTTGATTTGTTCAAACTTGAATCAAATCAAGGAGAGTAACCACAAAGTGGTAATCTTGTTCTAAACATTTAGAACAAGTACAATTGCACTCAAAGATACAGATGAACTTAAACACAATGAAGAATGAGAGAGGTTGTTCCTTACCGAACAACCTCGAAATACTTACAGAGCAATATAGTTTCTTCCTAGATTTCTCAGCCACAGGTTTGAAGATAGTGCACAGCTGAAATAATGCGGAAGACAAAAACACCTCGATTCGATAAAAAACAAAAGTATGTGATGTAGCTCGTGATCATGATCGACTTATGTGTAAGGTGAATGATCAAAACATCAGTATAACTTCGTGAAAATCTCAGTTCTCCAATGGCGATTGCCTATTTTTTGGCTCAGTTGCAGAGAATAAAGTTTGGAGAATGATATAAAAAATTCTTAGTTTGAAAACAAGAGTTAATGATTGTTTTTTAAAGAAAAACATGTTTCACAACCCTAAGCCTATCATGAATGGCTAGGATTAGAATTTTTAATCTTGCATTAGTGAAATCAATGTCCCATAATGGTTGCTCAAGTTTAAAACTCGAAAATGAGCAAAAATGAAAAAAACAGGCTGGAGTGCGTTTCAGGAAAGTGGAGTGCGTTTCATGAAGCTCGAGAGAAAACAACAAACTTTCACACACTAGCTGAAACGCGTTTCACAAGACCCAAGACAAAAATGAGTAACTTTTGTCAACCCAGCTGGAACGCGTTTCAAAGAGCCTGAGGAAAAAACACACTAAAACTGGTTTTGTACAGCTGGAACGCGTTTCACTTAATTGAAACGCGTTTAATCAGACCCGAGAGTTATGCACACTTTTTTCCTTGTACCTGTAACGTGTTTGTCCTTGTTGGAGTGCGTTTCAGCTTGTCCGAGGTAAATGAGACATGTTTTTGCTATAGGAGTGTGTTCCACGGAGTAGGAGCACATTTCCCGGGTTCTTGGGAATCGTGTACATATCCAAAATACCGCTTAAGTTCTATGAGCGATTAAACAATAGAAACCAAGTTAAACCACGGTTAAATCTTCAAGTAAGATCATAAATTTAAAAGCTTTTGAAAAATCTTCATGATATAAAAATGAAATTTGATTCGACGAAAAAACACAATAAAGACAAGTGGTTGATTAACACTGAAAAAGAACCTATAACTTAGAGAGATTTAAAGCAACTACATAATGAAACATTATTAAAATCCATTTGTTCTGATTTTTGGTTGACTTCAGCTTATCCTCTGTTGACTTCAACTTGACCTTTGTTGACTTGCCACCTTGCCTTGACTTCTTGCACACCAAATGAATTCTCTTGACTTCAACTTGACCATCCTTGATCCTGAACTTCGGTTTTGCCTTTCACTATGTACTCATTTGCTTGAATCTTGCATTGGCCTTAAACTTGATCTTTGGTACTGAAATATACTCAATACAACTATTAACATCATAGTTAGGAGAATTCTAAGTAAAAAACCACTTAGGCCAACATTATCTACCCGTCTTGTTGAATCTTGATCAAGTTTGAACGTGGTATCTCTCATTCAACATCACTTTTTAAGAATCGTCGAGCTTCAACCTTACCCAAGTGGGGTAAAGTTTCTCTAACTCGATTCTTGTGATTTTGTTTGAGCAAATTAATTTTATGCTTAAGTTAATATCTTGAAAACTGATTTCATCTTGATTATTGTGTGTGAAACTCTATTTTGATCTTCATATTATTATATCTTGCTTAGTGGTTTCAAAAATATTTTGTAGCATCGATTCATGTGTTAAAGTTATATTATATTGAATCAATTTCATAGATCAACACTTGGTTTGCTTGATTCTTGAACTAAATTATTTACACTTTTAGAATCATCAAGTTTTGATCATCATCGTATATTGATTCATGTGCTTTAAACTTATCATTGTTAGAATCAATATCTTGATAGTTCTGCATATTCGATTATCAGTTTCATACCATATATATTTGAATCGATTGCATTTGAGAAAAAACTATTTCAACACATCACATCATTTAAATCATTGTGGTTGGAACAGTAGTGTATACTCAATCAATATTGTAAGCCTTACATTGTTGAGTGTGTTGTAGAACACATCTCTATCATTTGTAATCTTGATGTATCGTTGATGTGTTTGTCAACTTGGGACTTATACCATTTATTGTACGGCTTGTAACCACACCCGAATGTTGGTTACTGTGTGGCTTTTTAGCCAAGCCCTGGTGTAGGCTAGAGTGTGGCTTTCTAACCAAGCTCTTGTGTAAGTTAGCGTGAGTGGCTTTCTAACGAAACCCTTGTGTTGGTTAGTGTACAACTGTGAGCCAAGCTTTTGCGTTGGCTTCTATAAACGGATTTTAGTCACGCTCGTAAGTTGACTACCCAATAGTGTATTGAAAAATCTTGATCGTGGTAATTGCGAAGTGAACGTAGGTTCAATGGGAACCGAACCACTTTAAATCTCTATGTCCAAATTTATCTTTTCTGCATCTGTTTGTTTCGATTGTTACCTGTTGCACACTTTAATTTGTTTAATTATATTAACCGAAAGGTAATGCGAAAATCCGCCAAGTCCAATTCAACCCCCCTTTTGGACTATAATATTGGGCCAACAATCTTCCCAGGATTGGTATCCCTCTTGATCTTTTGTCGTTGGTTGTCCAAAATCTAGGTTGGTATTTCATAACCAAAAGACTGAGATAGGTTTAATAGGTGGTAAATGCAGTCAAACAATTGCTGACATGTTTTTCTACTCGGTGCACCAAGGATTTGGTCCATCACTAATGTAATACCCCTAAATTACACCAAAAAAAGAGAAATTCGGGAACCATTTTGGCTATAAAAAGCCCCCCTTTCATTTTCACACAACTCACCCTCTCTTCTCTCTTGCTCCTTGTTGGTTCATCACCCTCTTTAGTGATTTTCTCTCTCCTCTTTTTTAGACTCTCTCTTAGAGACTTCCTCGCTGTGCAAGGCGGTTCTGCTCGGGAAGAAACTCCAGTTCTAGAATGAGGTTTCATTTGAAGGTGGGGATGAAACATAGGTTTGCGTGTCTTTTGACTTTTATTAAAGTTTTCATTCATTTATCATTATGTCTATTATCCATCTACACTGCATTATTGCGTATAATGTTCATACATGCCATACTTATGCCTGTGTATTTGGAGTTCATGTATTACGTTGTTACTACGCCGGATTAGTGATCAATTTGACTCAACCAAACTTAGTCTTGTCCTCAGTAACTTTGAATAGTGAATGGGAGATAGCTTGCGGGTCTAGAAGATTGGTATTTAAACGGGCCTCGTGTCCCACCTCTCGTCTGGAGACTGGTTAGGTTGGTCTCATTTCAAAGTTATCTGCTTGTACAAGTGATACTGGACATCCTAACAACGCACGTGGTGATGCCGACCCTGATAAGGATCACCAGACATTTCCAAATCATGTCTAATGTTAGTAAAAACCGGACCTGTTCATGCATAGTCATCATACATAACCACCTACGGACGTAAGTGGTTTGTGATCCACAAAATAGTTATTAGAGCAATGCTCACTATTCTTGATGTTTTCCCTGGAGAGGGACGTACAATGTGAATTCAGGTTTACTTGAAGATGAACATCATTATGTGAATCCAGGGCTATGTACAATCGCAGAACCATTACAAGACGGTGTCATGCATTCATACATGTTGTATTGTTTATGATGCTATGTTGTGCATATGCGATGTTTGATTATGAAGACTTCTTTATTAGTTGTCGTATTCACGAACTATTTTACCCATTGGGCAATAACTCACCCCGCTGTTAACCAGTTTTACAGGAGACTAGGGTGGATTGGGTGGAGGTTTTTGGGCCCACATTTTGTACCCCTTGTTTATTTATAAGGAGATTTTGGGAGGATGTTCTCTCAATTATATTTTGTACAAAAATACATTCAGAAATTAATGAAATCAGACTTGTACTCAATTGTGTACCTGCGCACTCGGTAACTGTTATAATGTATTCGCGACCCGCCTGCGAGTGTTCCGCCGGTTTAGGCGCCTCCTGGCGGGGTGTGATATTTAATAGTATCAGAGAGAAAGGTCTACGCCTCTCCCCCCCCCCCCAAGTCCACCACTTAGGAGAATTTTTTTTATAACTATATAAATATATAGTTAAGATATGTTAGATATATATATATATATATAATCTGTTGAAAAATTTGAATTCAATGATGGCATAAACGTCAAGAGGAAAATAGAAAATATTGTCCAACGGACAAGGCATAAATCTTAAAAATGTTAGGAATATATTTTGTGTATTTTACAAGTTTTATCTTCCTTTCAGCAAGATAATGGCCTCTAGTGAAGGAACGACTTTCAGAAGTCGGGAACAAGTTTCCACAAGACTCACAGAACTTTACCAACAGAGGGTTGTATTAATGAGGAGTATCGACATGAAGAATCCTTGCCTCCGTCCTTCCCTTCATGAGTTTCACGACAAACTCATGAAGCTGAGTTGGTTGAATATAACAAATGTTGGGGGTGTTGTCTTCCTCAACTTGGTAAAGTTATTCTACGAAAACATGAATATTGTGGGACTCCAGGAGGAGGGAATTTGCCCTGTCTTGGAGATATTGATCGGGGGAGTAAAAATTTCTATTAGCGTCAAAACTATCTCGCGACTAATGGAAATCCCAATTGGAGACAAGATCATTGATCCACATGAACCCCAGACTATGGCAGAAATTGCTGAATCCAAGGAAAAGCTATTCAATTCCCTCAGCGAGAAGGCGTACACCCAAAAGACGTACGCCCACCTCCCAAACAATCTCCTTAAACCACCCCTTGCAGGCCTTGGGAAGATTGTAGTCGACAACATCTTGCCAAAGGTGGTGCCTAGAGGTTCAATGTTAAGGGCTCAGCTTCTTGTCCTATACTGCTTAGAAAAGGGAATTTCAGTCTCCCTACCTTACATCATCGTCTAGCAAATGGCGAGGGTAATCCAAAACCCTACAAAGAAGGAATACCTCGACTATGGAGCCTTAATCATGAAGATATTGAGTGAGGAAAACATCAATACCTTTGATGAATCTTCAACAAAGATTACTAAAGTCGTTGCACTATCCTCTTTGTCCAAAACCTTCATCATAAAAGGAGGGGTGACGAACGAGGAGTTATTTGGCGCTACCTCGGAGGAAAATAGCAAAAGGGCTAGCGATAACACTGAGGGTTATCCACAAAAAAGTCAGCACAAAATTCCTGTCAGAGAAACAACAAATAATGAACCAGGTCAAAACACTGAAATGGACCCAGACCCAGTTAATGATCCACAATCAACATTTCACCGAGGAAGAACTCTTTGGGAACCTAGTGGGAAACTTTGATCAACGCCAACCAAATCAGGATGGACGGGAGTTCCAACAAATCCACCTTCCTGGAACCTCCCAACCCAAGGCAATACGACATCTCAGGGGTTTTTAACTCCTAAGGTATCCTACCAGCCGAATCCACAATTCCCTGTGAACCAACAACAACAAAATTGTGCGGCACCAAATTTTGAAAGATAGGATATCTCGGTGAGTCCACTTTTCCAAAAATTTTCAACTCAGGCATATCCAACCATCCAAGAAGTCCCAGCTAGGGAATCGTCATATAATCAAACCAACTACCCTCTACCTATGAGTCAACCATACGGCCAATATTTTCTACCAATGCCTGCAACCTACCCTCCACCTATGGGACAGTCAACCTACCATCGGTCGATGGGACAACCGACTAACCCATTTGACCAGTTACATTTGTTAGTGTTTGGTTTTACTGAAATGAGTGAGGACCATAAAGCTTTGATAATGTGTGTGCAAAACTTAGAAGAATGGCAAAACACTTCTCAATGTTCTTCTAGTAGTCGTTTCGCATCTACCAGGAGATCTATGCGGAGTAGTAGGCAGGGAAATTAGAAAAATTACTGGCATTGTAAATATTTTCTTTTTATGAATGAAATATTTGTTTGAGACTATGATTGGTGGGCTGACTTACAACAATTGTTTTCTTTTGTATCACTAACTTTGGAGTAGTATGAGAGATAACAAAATTTGAAGATACTAAATAAAACGTGGAAGTAAGAAAACCCATGACCTTGTGTGGAAAAACATCTGGGGAAAGTTGAATTACTAACATTATCACTAAGTTTGCACGGTATGAGACGAGTAAACTTGGACGATACTGTTAGTGAACTCCTCTTCAGCCAATGTTTTGTAGACACCGTGTTCATATAACTTAACTTGGTTGAACCCCTTATTACCAAATTCACGTGATATGGGACATACGAATTTGAATAATAGTCGAAAAGACTAAGGGAAAGAGTTTGAACACGTAAGAATGCGATAGAACGTTTGATTAGGATATTTACGGAGGCAAATCTTAGAATCTCTATGACTCGTATGAATTTTCAAAAAATGTATGTATGTTCACAAAATCATACCCAAAACATGTGAAATACTTTCAAAATTTTACTTAGTATATGAACACTCTAACCTTGCTTTATACCATGGCCAAACATACGAGGCACATAATATTCTTTAATTCCTCATCAAAAACCTTACACCATACCTAAAAAAATAAGTGGTTTTACATTGCAGAACCCTTAAACTTATTGCTGAGAATATCATATCACTATACTTGGCTACGGTTCCTAAAGCAGAGTTTTATTTTTCTCCTTGCCAGTGAGAAAATGCAATCCAGAAAGAGAGGAATGCCACGCACAGTCCGTCCAGCAGAAGAGGCACCTACTGAGATACAAAATCAGGAACCGCCGCCTCCGAGGACAGAGCAGGCCACACACGACACTGCCACTACTTCTGGGTAGGCAGTGTCACCTCAGCCCACACCTTTTGTCATACCTGCGGGCATGAAACACTTTTTTGTCGAATTTATTGAGGCGATGAAAGTGACATTACAAACGACCGTCTGTGAGACCGCGACCAACTAGGTGATCACCGTACAGGCGCCTATATGATCTGGGTTGGAGAACCAAACCGAGCTGATCACGAAGTATAAGAGGCTACAACCCCTTACCTTTGCTGGCACCATTAATGCAGATGAAGCGCAAAAAATGGCTTCCTGAGTCGAAGAAGGCTCTCGAGGCTATGGAAGTCAATGACGGTCAAGAAATTCCACTAGCTTCCTACCAACTTGTTGGTGGAGCTAACACCTGGTAGATAATAGTGAAGAAAGACTCAAGGGTCAACGTAACGGACATGACTTGGCTAGAGTTCGAGTCATTATTCAATGATGAATACTTCCCTGGCACTGTGAAGAGGCAGAGGCGCCAGGAGTTTGCCAGACTCTACCAGGGTAGCATGACAGTCCATGAGTACGCTATCAGATTCAAAGAAGTATTGGTCTCTCTCTCCACCATCTCAACGGAGCGAGATAAGGCCGAAAAATTCTATAATGGTCTACATCCAGACATCCGATAAACCCTGTCTATCTTAGATCTCAAGAGTTACAGGGAGCTGATCAATATGGCCATGAACTTTGAGCAGGAGAAAACTTAGCAAGAATAGATGAAGAATAGGGGAAAACAACCTGCAACATTTTTCCAACAGGACAACAAGAAGAAGCCCTACTTTAATCAAAACCCAGCCCTTCCAGCCCCTGTACAAAAACATGAGGCCACGACATCTTCGGCTGAAACTTCTAACCCTAGCAATAAGAATTTTCACAATCATAACCGAGGAGGCCGCAATAGCAGGGGTGGCCACCGAAATTGCAACGACAGAGGTGGTGGCCAGCAACACCACAATCAGCACAGCCAATAGAACCAACAACACCACAATCAACACGACCAATAGAACCAGCAACAAGCACCGCAACAACATAGGCTAACTTGTTTCAACTACGGCCAGCAGGGCCATGTAAAAAGTGTCTGCCCCCACCCTTCACAACCGCGATAGCCTGTTCCCGCAGTCCCAGTCCAACAAAACTCACCTGCTGCTAACGCCCAGCCCAAGCAGACCCAGCAGAATCAGGGACAAAGACAACAGGGTAGAGCATTTGTCATCGCTCAACAACCCCTCCCAAATAACAATGTAGTCGAAGGTACATTTTTCTTGTTCAATACAATGGTGCATGTCTTATTTGATTCGGGTGCTACACACTCCTTTATATCTTCTGCATTGGTAAGACATTTAAGGTTGCAACCTGAACCCATAGACATCACAATCTATGTCTCAACACCATTAGGATCTGGTACTGATGTGAAATTCAAGTATTCTCGATGTGAACTTTAAATGTCAAAACATATAGTTTATGAAGATCTTTTAGTGATAGACATAGAAGACTTCGACATCATCCTCGGCATGGACTGGCTCGCACCACTGAATGCAAATATCGATTGTTTGAAGAAGCAAGTTCAATTAACCTTGCCCACTGGGGAGTTTGTCAAAATTCAGGGAACGCAAAAATGGATACACAACTCAATTGTCACACTCCTCAAGGCACAGCTCCGAGTCCTATCCCTTGGTGATGACAATGAATCATCATCATTGTACCTTCTCGAAGTACATGATATCCTGGTTATATCTGAATTTCCAACGATTTTTCTAAATGACCTTCCTGGTCTACCTCTAGTTCGAAAATTCAATTTTGAGATCAAACTCATACCAGGGATTTGACCCAACTCAATTCCACCATACAGAATGTCCAATGTCGAGCTGGTTGAGTTGGACAAACAGCTGAAGGAATTGGAGAGGTCAGGCTTCATAAAAAAAAGTTCATCAACCTACGGCACTCCAGTTCGTTTGTTAGCAAAAATGATGGTTCGTTACGACTTTGCATCGACTATAGCAAGTTGAATAACGCCACCATCAAGAACATATACCCATTACCCAGGATCGATGACTTGTTCGACCAACTTAGAGATACCAAATACTTCTCTAAGATTGATTTACGATTCGCCTATCATCAACTTCGGATCAAAGAGTCAGACATAAATAAAATGACTTTTAGAACTCGGTACGGTCATTTTGAGTTCTTGGTCATGCCGTTCGGTTTAACAAATGCACCTGCAGCGTTCATGGATTTGATGAACCGCATATTCATAGACCGATTCATGGTGGTCTTTGTAGATGATATCTTGATATATTCTTCAACTGAGGAAGACCATAAGATACATCTGAGGATTGTCCTTCGAACCTTAAGAAGCCATCAGTTGTATGCAAAGTTGAGTAAGTGGGAATTTTAGGCGAAGAGAGTTCAATTCCTAGGTCATGTGGTTTCAGGCAATGGCATTGAAGTGGATCCTTCAAAGGTTGAAGCGGTTTCAAACTAGAAGCAACCTACCACAGTTACTCAAATTCAGAGTTTTCTTGGTTTGGTTGGATACTACAAATGCTTCATCAAGGACTTCTCAAAGATTGTTGAACCTATGACCAGGCTCACTCGGAAAGACGTGCGATTCATCTGGAATCCCGCCTGTGAATCGTCATTTTAGGAATTGAAGAAGTGCCTCATGACAACACCGGTACTAATCACTCCAAGAAATGGAGTTGGGTTTTCACTATACACCGACGCCTCTCTCCAAGGCTTAGGTGCAGTACTAATGCAAGAAGGCCAAGTTGTTGCATATGCTTCTAGGCAACTAAAGATTCATGAGGGTAATTACCGAACCCATGACCTGGAACTTGCAGCTGTCGTATTCGCACTGAAGTTATGGCGTCACTACCTATACGGTGAATGGTTTGAGGTATTCTCGGATCACAAGAGTCTCAAGTACATCTACACTCAGAGAGACCTAAACCTCCGCGAAAGACAAAGGTTGGAATTTTTGAAAGATTATGACTTTCAACTCCAATGCCATCCTGGGAAAGCCAATGTTATGGCTGATGCCCTGAGTAGAAAATCTTATGTTGCTTGTACTCTTAACTTTGAAATGGGGAAGTTGGCTACGGAGATGGACAATTTTAACTTACAGCTCGTCGAGGAGGGAGGAAGATTACGACTCTCTCAATTATCAGCCAACTCTTAGCTTATTTTTTTAGCAGCTCAAGCCAACGACCCCATGTTAATGGTGAAAAGAGAACTCTACTCAGCGGACATGACCTTCCTCACTGGTCGGTCTCAAATGACAGGGGCAATTTTCTACAAAAAACGTCTCTGTCTACCAAAAGATCCTGAAGTTCGAAAAGAAGTGCTCACTGAAATGCATTTGTCACACCCTGGGTTGCACAGCGTGCCCCCTACCCAGGTGCGGGCGCACCCCCTCGGGGCGAACGCCTAGCCATTATGGATCCATAATATTGTCCCATCTCGGCCAGCCACGCCACACAAGGACGCCGGTCACCGAGATCATTTATCCCCCTGCACAATCCACAGCACAGGGAGGGCCTCCCCCAAGTTCGAACTCGCAACCTCTTCCTCATAAGGTTAGATTTCGCAACTTGAGTATCCATTAAACTATTGGCTCAATGGATACTCAAGTTGCGAAATCTAACCTTATGAGGAAGAGGTTGCGAGTTCGAACTTGGGGGAGGCCCTCCCTGTGCTGTGGATTGTGCAGGGGGATAAATGATCTCGGTGACCGGCGTCCTTGGGTGGCGTGGCTAGCCGAGATGGGACCATATTATGGATCCATAATGGCTAGGCGTTCGCCCCGAGGGGGTGCGCCCGCACCTGGGTAGGGGGCACGCTGTGCAACCCAGGGTGTGACAAAAAGGTCTTATGTATGGTTCAATGGATACTCAAGTTGCGAAATCTAACCTTATGAGGAAGAGGTTGCGAGTTCGAACTTGGGGGAGGCCCTCCCTGTGCTGTGGATTGTGCAGGGGGATAAATGATCTCGGTGACCGGCGTCCTTGGGTGGCGTGGCTGGCCGAGATGGGACAATATTATGGATCCATAATGGCTAGGCGTTCGCCCCGAGGGGGTGCGCCCGCACCTGGGTAGGGGGCACGCTATCATAAGGCCTTTTTGTCACACCCTGGGTTGCACAGTGTGCCCCCTACCCAGGTGCGGGCACACCACCGCAGTGGAGAACGCCTAGCCATTATGGATCCATAATATTGTCCCATCTCGGCCAGCCACGCCACCCAAGGACGCCGGACACCGAGATCATTTATCCCCCTGCACAATCCACAGCACAGGGAGGGCCTCCCCCAAGTTCGAACTCGCAACCTCTTCCTTATAAGGTTAGATTTCGTAACTTGAGTATCCATTATTGGTTCAATGTATACTCAAGTTGCGAAATCTAACCTTATAAGGAAGAGGTTGCGAGTTCGAACTTGGGGGAGGCCCTCCCTGTGCTGTGGATTGTGCAGGGGGATAAATGATCTCGGTGTCCGGCGTCCTTGGGTGGCGTGGCTGGCCGAGATGGGACAATATTATGGATCCATAATGGCTAGGCGTTCTCCACTGCGGTGGTACGCCCGCACCTGGGTAGGGGGCACGCTGTGCAACCCAGGGTGTGACAGCATTGCTCGAGGTTTTCTATGCATCCTGAGGGAGACAAGATGTACAAGGATGTCAGGTGACAATTCTGGTTCTCTGGTATGAAGAAGGTTATTGCAGATTTCGTTGCTCGATATCTCATTTGCCAACAAGTTAAGGCAGAATGTATACTTCCTTCTGGACTTCTCCAGCATTACCTATTAGAAAATGGAAGTGAGAGAACATTGCAATGGATTTTGTTACGGCCTTGCCTCGAAATAATAAAAAGCAAGATGCAATCTGGGTTATCATTGACAGACTTACAAAGTCTGCACACTTTTTACCAATAAAATTCACGGATAACCCCGCCAAGCTAGCCGAATTGTATGAAAGAGATATCGTACGCTTCAATGGCATACCACTCATGATCGTCTCTGATCGAGACCCTCGATTCACATCAAAATTTTGGCAAAGCTTCCAGAGTAGAATGAGCTCGAAGATCACCATAAGCACAACTTTTCACCCACAAAACGACGAGCAATCAGAGTGCTTAATCCAAATCTTGTAGGATATGTTATGATGTTGCATTTTGGACTTTCATGACGGATGGGCAAAACACTTACATTTGGCTGACTTTGCATACAACAACAACTACCAAACCAGTATCGGCATGACACCATACGAGGCTAACTATGGTCGCCCTTGCAGATTTTCGGTATGCTGGTTAGATATGGCAGATCGACCACAATTGGGACCAGAACTAATTCAAGAGACTTCTGAGAAGATTACACTAGTAAAGGAGTGACTTCGTGTAGCACAAAGTCGACATAAGAGCTATGCCGACAAGCAGAGACAACTTCTAGAATTTGACAAGGGGGACTTGGTTTTTCTAAAAGTTCAGCCAACAAAAGGTGTCAAACGCTTCAAGGTCAAGGGAAAGCTCTCTCCACGATATATTGGCCCATTTCAGATCATTGAACGTATTGGCAAACTAGCCTATCGTCTATCCCTTCCCTCATCCATGTCTAAGGTTCATGACGTTTTCCATGTATACATGCTTCGAAAGTATCGTCCTGACCCTTCACATATCATCCATCTGGTTAAAGTCCGGGTTGAAAAAGGAAACAAATATCAAGAGAGAGTGATACAGATTCTTGATAGGAAAACTCAAGAACTGAGACAACGTAGCATTCCACTTGTAAAGGTACTTTGGGATCACCACGGAGTAGAGGAAGCAACTTGGGAGCTAGAAGAAACAATTAAACTGAAATACCCCGAATTGCTTTTTAGTAATAGTTGATCATGTGATGCATTGTACTATTTCACTAATCAATGAAATTATAGAACTTCTTTCACAATATCTTAATATATTGTTTCATTTAATTAACCCATGCAAATGTTTGAAAACAACACAGACGGGAGTAATGAATCATACACTTCATGAGCTGCTTGGCAACCAGTGGAGACTCCTTCAAGTTCTGAGATAACCCGCAACTACTTTGCATCACCAACTCCATCACCTCAACGGTAGCGATCCTTATCGCCAGAGCGCGTATGGCTATATCGTAACAATAGTGACGTGGGCTCGTGTGCACCTTTTTCCCAGACGCAAGGCGCAGAGGTACGCGCCTTTCTCTTGCATATGTTTTTTTTTTTTTTGAATAACATTAAACAACTACTAATATATAAGTAAATAATTAAATAACATTATTACATATCTTAAAATACAATTACAGGTTATAAGTTATAACTTAAAGCAATATTGTCTTACCCTAAATCTAAAAGCAAAAGAAAGCAAACAATCTTCTTTTTTCATTCTTTCTCCTTCCAATGGCAGCAGGGAGTGGAGAGTATGAAGGGGAATCAACCAATTAGGTACGTTCTTCTTTTTTCTTCTTCTTTTTCTTTTTTTTTTCTTCTTCTAGTTCTTTTCTTCATGTCCTACACCTGCAACCCTGTTTTTTTTCCCTCTTCTTCTTCTTCTTCCTTCTTTCTTTCCTCTTCGGGTTCTTTTCTTCTCATCTTGCACCTGCAACCCCATTTTTTTTAATGGTTTTGCAACTTCTTCTTCTTCATGTCCTTTTCATCTTCTTCTTCATCCTCCCCTGCTTTTTTTTTAATTTTATTTTATTTTTATTTTTCTGGGTGGCTTGCTGTTGCTGTTGTTGTTACACAAGAGAGGAAGGGAGAAGGATGGGGTGGGGGAAGAAAATAAAAAAATTAATGAACAAATTATATGATGTTATGCAACTTATGTGTTATGAATCTTTTGATATGACATAAATTTATTTTTTTTAATGTCTAGTTTGCTTATCTTTTGAATTTATCGTTCATTGATTAATATAAATTTATGAAAAAATGGTTTTGCATTTTTGCACCTTGCGTCACTCTGGCGCGCGCCTCGCCTTGCGCCTTGCGCTTCAAGCGTCAGAAGGATCCCTTGCCTTGAGTGCGCTTTGCGCCCTGAATAACATTGGTGGTTATAAACTGGCTAAATTTTCAACCTTGCCTTTTATGGTTAAAATACTTCTATTTCTCTTGCACCATTTGATTTAATTCATTCGGATGTGTGGGGACTTGCCCTTGTAGCCACAAAGGGGGAGTCAAGATATTATGTTTCTTTTATTGATGATCAGACTCAGTATTATCATGGTTCGAAAATTCTCCGAAATTCGGCGAACTTCTACTAATTATTTCTCTTTTTTTACCATCGAAGTGCGAAGTGGATGTAAAATAAAAAATACAAAAATTTGCCGAAATATTTCGATAAAATTCGACAAAATTCAATAAACTTCAATAAAATTTCTATTTTTCAATTCAAAAATGCAAAAATTCGACAAAAAATTCGATAAAATTCGACAAAGAAGTAAAAAAATGTTATTTCATTAATAAAAACAAAAAAAATATCAATAATTATGTATTATTTTCAACTTCATCAACTAACATAGCAATATAAATTTTAAAAAATAATTTAATAAGCTAACAAATTATGTAGTTTATGGGATATGCTTTACCAAAAAGAGAAGAAAAGAAGCAAAAAAATAAATAAATAAAGTTGAAATAAGATAAAAACTTAAAAATAAATTAAAAACGTTTCCAAAGCCATCTTCTTTTAGTTAACTCTTATAAAACAAGATTAAAAAATAATACATTTAAATAATAAACTAATAAATTAAGCATGGTGGGATTCAAACTAGCAAAGTATATGGTTGAGAAGCAAGCCACCAAAAAACTAAATATCAAAACAAAAAAAATAAATTAAGACCAAAGGCCGCCATTTCAAATTCATCAACCCACTTAATAAGATTGATTTTGTTAGGTCACTTATTGGTATTTTTATGAATTAAAAGTGTTTATTTATATTAGTTTTTTAGCTTATACTACAATAAATCTATATATTTAAGCATATATAAAACAATTCTGTGAACTTCTCTAATTAGGAGATTTTTACAAAAATTCTCCATGTTAAATTAAACTTCTCTAAATTAATTCCAATTTTCAAGTGACCGAAGTCAAGTTGAAATCGAATTTTCGATCCTTGGATGTGCGTTAAACAATGTTAATGTAAAAACACATGTTTCAACCGATTATATTTATACTTTTATATGTGAAAAGTATCTATTTATGTTTGTTTTCATAATTTCTAATAGTAATTATGCATATTTTAACATCTATATAGAAATTCTTTAAACTTCTCTAAGTTGGCAAATTTTTACAATAATTCTCCAAGACTTCTCAAACTTCTCCGAATTAATTCTGATTTTTAAAGGTCGAAGTGTCGGGCGAAATTGAAATTTCAAACCTTGGGTATTATTGGGTTTATCTAATAAAGCATCATTCTGATTTTTTCAACATATATATTGCCTTTTGTGCTCTTGTTAAAACATAACATTCAACTATCATTAAGTGTTTTAGGTGTGATTTGGGTGGGGAGTACACTTCAACTGATTTTTTTTTAATATACTTGCTTCTTATTGGACTATACATCAATCTTTTTGCACAAACACCCCACAACAAAATGGTGTTGCTGAAAGAAAAAATAGGCACATTATTGAAACTACTTGCTCTTTTCTTTTATCTGCTAGTGTTGCAACTGAGTTTTAGGGAGATACAGTTCTCAGTGACGTTCACCTAATTAATAAAATCCCAACATCCCACACTTTAGATCTCTCTCCATTTGAGAAGTTATATGGTCGTGCTCCAGACTATTTTTATTTGAGAGTCTTTGGATGTATTTGTTTTTGTTCTTCAACCTCATGTTGAGTGCAATAAGTTTTCTTTGCGCTTAGCTATTTGTGTCTTCCTTGGTTATGGTGAGGGGCAAAAAGGATATCATTGTTTTGATCCTGCTGCACAAAAATTGTATGTTTCTCATCATGTTTTATTCCTTGAACATATTCTCTTCTTTTTTATTCCTATCATTACTCACTGTCACTAAGTTTGATCTTATTTGCATAGATCTATTTTCAGATGATAATGATAGTTTACATTCTCCCATAGCCTCTTCTATAGATAATCCTGCACTTACTCTTATTTACTTGTTCGTCCTTTTCCTAGCCATTTCTCTCGCAGGGATAAAGGTATGAATTCTACTGGTTCTGATGTACCACTCACAAATGCTTTAGATGCTCGACCCTCAACCGATAAGGGTATTTCCTCTCTCCTTACGACAACCCAAGCACCTTCTGAGATTGTGGATCATCTTCCCTCTCGTTATCCGCAACGTATTCATAAGTCTACCCTGTTGCCAAATTTTTCTTATTCATGTTATTCACGTTCATTTTCTTCTTTCCTAGCATCTATTCATAATCTTTCTAAGCTTCTCTCCTATAAGGAGGCAACTCTTAACCCTTTATGGCAGCAGGCTATAACTGAGGAACTTTCTATTTTACATAAGATGACAACTTGGAATTTGCTACCTCTCTATCCTGGTAAACTATTTTAGGTTCTCTTTGGGTTTACAAGATCAAAAGCAAGTTTGATGGTTCAGTTGATAGATACAAGGCAAGACTAGCTGCAAAATGGTTTACTCAAGTACGGTATAGATTACGAGGAGACTTTTGCCCTAGTTGCAAATATGACAACTGTTCACACTCTTATTGCAGGAGCTTCTATTTGTCAGCAGCCTCTTTCTCAAATGGATGTAAAGAATGTTTTTTTGAATGGGGACCTTAAAGAAGAGGTATATATGGAACCTCCTCCGAGTGTTGATCATTGTTGGCCCAGGTGTGTCTAAGAGGGGGGGAATTGGACAAAAAAATAGGTTATTACCTTTCTTAAAAACAATTTACAAATTAAAGTAGGTTATGGTAGTTTGCATAAAGTAACAGTAAATGATAAACAACAACCACAGTACACAAGAGATTTATAGTGTGCGGTCGCGCCTACATTCACTACCAAACCTCTTCAGTTAGGATTTTGTCCAAACTCCACTAACTGATTCTCTCATGGGTGAGAATCAAACCATTACAACCTTCTCAACTTCACGGGTGTGAGAAAAACCGTTACAACCTGAGCAACAGTTGCTCTAACCAACTGACACACACAGTCACTTAATGAACTGAAATACAAGTAGAGTTTTGATTCTTTTACCAAGAATCAACGAAATACTTACAGATCTTTGTATTGAACCTCAAGTGGCACTGATTCAGCAGTAGATATGAAATGAAGAACATCTGAAAAATAAGAGGTTCCTAGCTCCTCTTTTCCTTCGATGGATTTCAAAAGATTTGAAATGTAAAATCAGTAAATCAAGAAGAAAAGATGTATCAGAGTTTTTCACAAGATTTGCAAGAGTTTTTACGCAAGCAATTTCAAAAATTATCTTCTATTGTTGTATGCTCTTCTTAACGACTCAAAGTGCAATGTATATAGACAACACTTGAATTTCGATATTCGAAAAAGTCTTTTGGCACTCAAACTGGTTTTAAATCAAACGGTCAAATTTATTTCATGGAAATGGATTGATTCAGTCTGTGCCACAACACCTGAATCCTCTGTGCATTCATGAAAATAGAAAGTTTAAAAAATATGCACAGGCTGACATCTTTATCAACTTTATGACAGTGTTACATGAGCGTCTTAATGCATCGTGAGCGTCCTGATGCAACATATTAACATTCGTTGTTTCTGTCTTTGAGGGTGCTCATACATTGTGAGCGTCCTGATGGACTTTGAAAACCCAGAAAACGATGAGGGCGTTAAGGCTTGAGTAGCTTCTTGACAGGTTTAAAACATTAAAAACCCAGAAGTGCATAAGCACGCTAATGCATGATTAGCATCCTGACATTCAGTTGTCAGTTTCATCAGGTTGGCTCTATGAGGGCGTTCCTAAATGAGTAGTGTCCTAACATGAAGGAACATAATCCAACCCATACGCCATCAGCATCCTGACACTTCACTAACGTTCTGACATGCTGGCTTGTCACTAAGTAACTAGCCATTGCATGAGCGTCCTGAGGGAACACTTAAAACTGATTTTTGATATTTTTCAAATTTTCAAAACTCAATTAACCAGTTTAAAGCTTGACAAATTTGGATCAAAATAACCACTGAAAGATTCATAAAAAATGATAAAAAACCAATCGAAAAACTTTCAAAATCATTTTCTCTCTGAAGAAAATATGAGAAATACATGCAAATATGCATAGTAAAGAATGACTTGTTGAATGATATGACACCTAAGATTCGACAATCCTAGATGATTTTAATAACATAAAAATTGTACTTCAAACGATCATGGTCTTCAATCTGATTATGAACTTGATGACTCTTTCACTGTCCATCATCTAACTTGAGCAAATCTCCATGCATATTTAAATGTGCAATGTATATAATAATATCTTAATAGGAATGTGGTTTGTAATCATCAAAACATCTTCTCTCATATGGGACATGAGGTAATTGGATTAATAATCTCTCATTTTTTTATGATTTCAAACACATTACCGTAGGCCTTGAAGCAAACTAAGAATGATATGAATGCGTGATCCTACAATGAGTAAGAATGACATGAATGACATGCAATATTAATGTTTTCCTTGTTTTCATATGGTAAGAGTTTCGCACCAAGGAAAATATTGTCTCCATATTCTCCTCTTGATTTCATGGATAATGTGATGCTTCAAGAGATATTACTTCTCCCCCTTTTGAAAACATCAAAAAGAGTGAAGTGTCCATATAGTACTTCTCCCCTTGAATGAGGTAAGCATTAAAGTATCATAGGTCATATTCAGAGAACATCCCAAGTTCTTGCCTGATATGAGCAAACTGGTCCTTCGATAAGGCTTTAATGAAAATATCTGCCAATTGTTCTTTTGTTCCAATGTGAGTAAGTTCAACATCACCATTTTTCACATGATCTCTTAAGAAATGATGTCTTATTTGAATGTGTTTAGTTCGAGAGTGCAATACGAGATTCTTTGATATGTTAATAGCACTTGCATTATCACATAGAATTTCAACACAATCAACAAAGATTTGGTATTCCTGAAGTTGTTTCATGTATAACACTTGAGAACAACAACTTCCAACTGCAACATATTCTGCTTCAGCTGTGGATAATGCCACTGAGTGTTGCTTTTTGCAAAACTAGAAAATTAAAGAATTTCCGAGAAAGTGACAAAATCCAAAGGTACTTTTTCTGTTAGTGAGACTCCCACTATAATCAGAGTCTACATAACTTCTCAGTTCAAATGACGTATCTTTGGAATACCAAATTCCTAAATCAGTTGTTCCATTTATGTATCTAAAAATTCTTTTGACACATTTTAAGTGTTATTCTTTAGGATCTGATTGAAATCTTGCACACAGACAGACACTGAACATGATATCAGGTCTACTTACAGGGAGTATCTATTGATTTCAAGTTATTCATTTGAAAATTTTTAATCATTTCCTTTGCATACTTTGATTTGCCTATAAATGTGCCATTTGACATTTGCTTAATCAGCAAACCAAGAAAGTATGTAAGTTCTCCCATCATACTCATTTCAAATTCTTCTTGCATTATTTTTGAAAACTCATCACACAATTCCTTGTTCGATGCACCAAATATGATATCATCCGCATATATCTGAACAATAAGCATATCATCATTGTGGTGTTTAATAAACAAGGTTGGATCAAGTTTTCCTTTTTGAAAATTATGATCTAAAAGAAATGAACTCAGTTTATCATACCAAGCTTTAGGAGCTTGTCTTAATCCATATAAGGCTTTGTGGAGTTTGAACACATGTTCCGAGTTGTGAGCATCCTCAAACCCTGGAGGTTATTCCATATATATCTCTTCATTGATATAACCATTTAAAAATGCACTTTTTACATCCATTTGGTATAAGGAAAAGTTTTTGTAACAAGCATAGACAAGTAGCATCCTTATTGCCTTTATTCTTGCTACTTGGGCAAAGGCTTCTTCGAAGTCTATACCTTTATCTTGATTGTACCTTTGTGCAACCAATCTGGCCTTATTTCGAACTATGATTCCTTATTCATTCTTTTTGTTCCTGAAAACCTATTCAGTTCCTATAATTGATTGATGAGATGGTCTAGGAACTAATTCCCATACTTTGTTTCTTACAGAGTGTCCTAATTCTTCTTGCATAGCAAGAATCCAGTTCTCATCTTTCAATGCATCTTCCACTTTAGTTGGTTCAATTTGAGATACAAAAGCAACAAACTCTTGATCTCTATGAATTGTAGCTCTAGAGGATTCACCCTTTGTTGGATCTCCTAGTATTTTCTCTTTGGGGTGACTTTGAAGTAATCTAGAGTTTTTTTATACTTCTAAAGGTTCGTCATGATCAGGTTCTATGTCTTGAGTTTTCTTGGGAGCAACATCATCATCAAGGTTCATTTGCCTAATCCCTTTTCCAAGACATTTCTTATTTTCACCTTCATCAAAGTTTACACAAATTGATTCTTCTACAGTTTTAGTGGCTTTGTTATAAACCCTGTAGGCTCTACTGTGAGAATAATATCCTAAAAAGATTCCAATGTCTGAATTAAGTTCAAACTTATCTAAATTGTCCTTATCATTAAGAATAAAAAACTTACATCCAAATACCTGAAAGTAACTGATGTTGGGTGTTCTACCTTTCCATAATTCATATGGAGTTTTGTTCAATTTTTTCCTAATTAGTATTTTGTTCATTACATAACATGCAATGTTAATAGCTTCTATCCAAAAATAATTCGCAGTATTATATTCACTAAGCATTGTTCTACACATTTCCTATAAAGTCCTATTCTTTCTTTCAACTACACCATTATGTTGAGGTGTTCTAGGAGCTGATAAATGATGAGTGTAACCTTGATTATTACAAAACTCTTCAAGATTTTTATAAACAAATTCTCTTTCTCTATTACTTCTAACTTTGTTTATTTTATATCCTTTTTCATTTTCAACTCTTTTACAAAATTTAATAAACAATTCACACACTTCAGACTTATGTGCTAGAAGGAATACCCAAGTGAATCTAGTAAAGTCAACAACAATTACAAACACATATGATTTACCTCCTAAGCTTTGAGTCTTGGTAGGTCCGAAAGGATCCATGTGAATCAATTCGAGAGCTCTAGTGGTAAATTGATAACTTTTGCTCTTAAATGATGATTCGGTATATATGCTTGCCCAATTGACATGGCTCACACACCTTGTCTTTTGAGTAAATTCCATTTGGAATACCCTTGGCAAGATCCATTTTGGCTAACCTAGATATGTTTTCCATACTAACATGAGCTAGTTTTCTATGCCAGAGCCATACATCATCACAAGATATAACACTCAAACATGTAACATTTTGCTTTTCCATGTCATCAAAATTTGTGCAATAAACATTTTTATGCCTATATGCTATGAATGCAATAGTCTTATCTGTATGCTTAATAATGTACCTATTTGCTTCAAAAGAAATATCATAACCCTTGTCACATAATTGACTTATGCTCAAGAGATTATGCTTCGGGCCTTTTACATAAAGTACATCAAAAATGGATAAGGAATCATTACCAATGGTTCCAATGCCTGCAATTTCACCTTTGTTGTTGTCTCCGAAGGTGGCATTCCCGCCTTTCTTTCTTTCATTCAATGCACAAGAACTTTGACTTATCACCAGTCATGTGTCTTGAGCATCCATTGTCCAGATACCATATATCTTCGTTTTTGCTCATCTACACAACATAAAATACTTTTAATTTTGGTACTCACGTTACTTTGGGTCCATGCATGTTAGCATCAATAAGAATGTTCTTTTCAACCCATGCAAATTTCTTTTTCTTTACAGTCATGACATTACATCTTAATATAGTATGACCTTCTCTATGACATTTGTGACATTTAGACCTCTTGGTTAGTAGAGTGTTATACTTTTTCTGCTTTGACCCTTGGGTGTAACCTAATCTAGTTTTTTCAAAAGCACATCTCTGTGATCCTAACATCATGTCAAACAATTTTTGACCATTTGTGAACTTGATCACAGTGTTGTTAAGGTTTTCATTTTTTTTTTGAGAGTTTTATTTTTTATTTTTTAGTTTTTCCTTCTTTCTTGTAAGTTGTTCATTATCTAATGATAACTCATCAATTTCTTCCTGTTGAAACTCTATCTCCTCCAGAGCTTCCTCTAGACACTTTTTAAGCTTTTCATTTTTCTTGGCCTCTTTACCAAATCTAAGTTTAATATCATGCATATGAGAATCAAGAATGATGTTTTCATCAAGTGGTTCAGATTTTACCTCGGTATTTGCCATGAAGCAAATTGCGGCTTTATGATCAAAATCTGAGTCGCTTTTGCTAGAGCTTGTGTCATCCCAAGTGGCTTTAAGAACCTTCTTGTTCTTTTTTTTTGAACTATAATTTTTCGTGTACCTGTTGGGACAATCACTTTTTACATGTCCAAGTTTGTTACAGCCGAAACATATGAGCTCAGTGGGTTTAGCTCCGAACTTCTTTCCCCTGTGGAATTTAGAACTTGAGCTACCATTTCCTTTCCTCCTAATCAACTTATTGAATTTCCTAGACAACATTGCTAAGTCCTCATCTGTGCTTTCACAATCTTAGGTGCTTTCGGACACGGTATCAACATTTGATGCTACGGTCTTCTTTTCTTTGTCCTCAACTTTGTTTTGGACTTGGTTATTCTCAATTTCATCTCATGGACCATTAATGAACCACAAAGTTCATCAAAGGTGTACTCGGCCAGATTTTTGGCTTCTTCAATAGCCATGGCCTTAGGTTCCCAAACTTTGAGTAAACCTTTAAGGAATTTTCTAACAGTTTCTTCTTGGTCATAAACCTTTCCCAAGGTTTTCATTTCATTCACATTCTTTGTGAATTGAGCAATGGCTTCAGCTATGGTTTCGGTCTCTTCCATCCTATAGGTTTCATAACTCTCAACTAACATTTGGAGCCTTGCCTTCTTCACTTGCAAAGTTCCCTCATGGGTTACTTCTAGTTTTCTCCAAATTTCTTGGGTTGTTTCACAAGCACTAACCTTATTGAACTCATCACTAGATAACCTACAAAACAGTATGTTCACGGCGGCTCGGTTATTCAACAACTCTCTCTTTTTTTCCTTAGCAGTCCACTCCTCTAGTTCCTTTGGAACAATCACAAAGTTGGTTGTTTTTGTAGGTGTTTGACAACCATTCATCACAACATCCCAAATTTCTGGATCTTGTGCTATAAGGTAGAACCTAATCCTAGTTTTCCAATGGAGATAGTTATCTCCTTTAAAAAGGGGTGGTCTATTTGTAGAGTTTCCTTCACCAAAAGTGGTTAAATCCTTAGCACTGTTTCCTGCCATGATTAACCAAAGATGGTTAGATACTTTGATGGATAACCTGTTCTGATACCAATTGTTGGCCCAAGTGTGTCCAAGAAGGGGGGAGGAGAATTGGACACAAAAATAGGTTATTACCTTTCTTAAAAACAGTTTATAAATTAAAACAGGTTATGGCAGTTTGCATAAAGTAACAGTAAATGATAAACAACAAGCACAATACACAAGAGATTTATAGTAGTTCACCCGCGCCTACGTCTACTACCTAACCTCCTAAATTAGGATTTTGTCCAAACTCCACTAATTGATTATCTTACGGGTGAGAATCAAACCGTTACAACTTTCTCAACTTCACGGGTGTGAGAAAAATCGTAAAAACCTGAGCAACACTTGCTCTAACCAAGTGACACACACAGTCACTTAATGAACTGAAATACAAGTATAGAGTTTTGATTCCTTTACCAAGAATCAACGAAATACTTACAAAGCTTTGTATTGAACCTTAGTTGGCACTGATTCAACAGTAGATATGAAATGAAGAACAATTGAAAAACAAGAGGTTCCTAGCTCCCCTTTTCCTTCGATGGATTTTGAAAGATTTGAAATGTAAAACCAGTAAATCCAGAAGAAAAGATGTATCAGAGTTTTTCACAAGATTTGCAAGAGTTTTGGCGCAAACAATTTCAAAAATTATCTTCTATTGTTGTATGCTCTTCTTAATGACTCAAAGTGCAATGTATATAAACAACACTTGAATTTTGATATTCAAAAAAGTCTTCTGGCGCTCAAACGATCAAATTATTTCATGGAAATGGATTGATTCAGTTTATGCCACAACACCTGAATCCTCTGTGCATTCATGAAAATAGAAAGTTCAAAAAATCTGCACAGGCTGACATCTTTATCAGATTTATGACAATGTTACATGAGCATCTTAATGCATCGTGAGCGTCGTGACGCAACATGTAAACATTTGTTCTTTTTGTCTTTGAGGGCGCTCATATATTGTGAGCGTCCAGATGGACTTTGAAACTTTGAAAACCCCAAAAAACGATGAGGGCGTTAATGCTTAAGTAGCGTCCTGACAGGTTTACAACATTAAAAACCCAGAAGCGCATAAGTGCGCTAACGCACGATCAACGTCCTTGACATTCAGTTGTCAGTTTCATTAGGTCGGTTCTATGAGGGTGCTTCTAAATGAGTACCGTCCTGACATGAACGAACATAATCCAACCCATAAGCCATCAGCGTCCTGACATGCTCGTCACTAAGTAATTGGTCATTGCATGAGCGTCCTGATGGAACACTTAAAACTGATTTTCGATATTTTTCAAATTTTCAAAACTCAATTAACCAGTTTAAAGCTCGACAAATTTGGATCAAAATAACCGTTGAAAGATTCATTAGAAATGATAAAAAACCAATTGAAAAACTTTCAAAATCGAATCGATCAAAATCATTTTCTCTTTGAAAAAATATGAGAAAAACATGCAAATATGCAGTAGAGAATGACTTGTTGAATCATATGACACCTAAGATTCTACAATCCTAGATGATTCTAATAACATAAAAATTGAACTTAAAATGGTCATGGTCTTCAATTTGATTGTGAACTTGATGAGTCTTCCACCATTCATCATTGAACTTGAGCGAATCTCCATGCATAATTAAATGTGCAATGTCTATAATAATATCTTAATAGAAATATGGTTTGTAATCATCAAAATATCTTCTCTCATACGAGACATGAGGGTAATTGGATTAACAATCGTAACCTTGGGAAGTATGCAGGCTCAAGAAAACATTATATGGTTTAAAACAAGCTCCTAGAGCTTGGTCTGAGAAGTTTTTTTTACAGCGATTGTCTCTTTTCATTTTAGGCCCAGTAATTCTGATTCAACTTTGTTTGTTCGGTCTATGTCTGCAGGAAGCATTCTTCTTCTCTTATATGTCATTGACATGATTATCATTGGTGATGATATGGATGAGATTGTAGAATTGAAGTTACCATTGGCCCGTCAGTTTGAGATGAAGGACTTGGGCCCTCTACGCTACTTTTTAGGCACATAGTTTTAAAAAGCCATTGAGGCTTACACCTTGAGGGTCGCCTCGCCTTGAGTGCGTCAAGGTTTAAGCCTCAGTGGTACCTTTTTGAGGCTTACTTGATTACATGAGGCTTATGCCTTGAGATTTACACCTTAAGTTTATGTGAGGCTTAACCTAATCCTCCTTTTTCTATTTATATTTTCCTATTCTTTTTCCAAAATATTTCAACTAATACTAGAATAAACACACTTTTTTTTTTTAAGTTCTAACCTTAATTATTTAGGAGCAATCCAAGTTCAAAAATTACAAGCCTAAACTCTAAATCTTTTACCTATTACATTTTTCTTTCCAAAACACTTCGAATGATATTAATATAAATACACTAGCTCCTTTTTCTTTCTAAAATTTGTAATATCAAGTATTAGGAGAACTACAAGTTTTGAATCTCAAAGCCTAAATTTTCATAAACTACATACACATTACCAAGTGAATTGCAAGGCACATCATAAGAACACGTTTAAAAACTTAAAAAGTTACTAAAGAATGTGAAAACTAGGAAGTGGTAAGATCGAATAGTGTTGTCTTTTATTTGTTAATTTTCTACAAGTTTTATTTTTTGATATATAAAAATATAACATTTGAAAAATCTTGGGTTGTAATATGTGCCTCATTAGCATATCAATAGCATTAATTATAATAAGCATTATTAAAAACAATGTTATGTGATAAGGTAAGTATATAAGAAAATAGCTCAAGTTTATTTATATTTCATGTTTATTTATTTATTAATGATATTGATTTTTTATAATTAATATAAAATCTTTTATGTATTCTTTTTGTGAGGTTTATATCTCATACCGCCTTAAGGCTTAAACCTTGTCTCATGAAGGGAAATCACATCAATTACGCCTCAAGAACTTTAAAACCTTGTTCATGCATACTCTGATGTTGATTGGGCTAGTGATCATATAAATCGGAAGTCGACTACAAGATTCTGCATTTTCTTCAGAGATTGTCATATTTCTTGGAAAAGCAAGAAACAGTCTATTGTTTCTAGGTTTTCTACTAAAGCTAAGTATGGTGCCATGACATCTACTACTATAAAGATTGTATGGTTGCGAAGATTAATTGTTGATATGGGTGTTTCTATTATTTCTTCCACTCCTATGTATGTGACAATTGGAGTGCTATTACATTGCCTTTTGTAACTCATCCCTACAGCTTTGCAAACTTCATTACGAAGTCACACTCTATTCAATGCTTCAGATTTCTTGTTGGCAATCTCTCGATGCTTTTTGCAACCACATCTTGAGTTTGAGAGGGGCTATTAGAGTAATATTATATATAGTTATTTTGGTAATTTTCTATTGGAGTAGGGCACTTTAGTAAATTTGCTACTAGGCTATTGAAGCTATGTATCTTCATTGTAATTACTCTCTTTTCTTTTTGGCAAATCCAATGAAACCCTAGCACTTTAGCTAGTTTTCCTTTCTTCTCTTCTCTTCTTCTTTGCATTATTATCAAGTTTTAGGAGGGATAATAAAGTAAGTTTTAATCGGACTAAAGCATAAAACAAGTTTGTCATAAATCAAAAGTATTCAATTGAAATTGATACCTCTCAATTGTTGTCTTCCTCCTTGTCCTCATATCTTTAGAAACAGAAACCTAAATAATTGTTCTCAAACAAAGAATGAAAAGAATTCCCTATATAATCCGTTGCTGAATCTTTAAATGGCCTTTTAGAACTCAGGTTCAAATTGGGTTTGTTATTAGACGCTTTCATCACCTTGGACTTAAGAGTCATGCTCACCAAAAGTAGACGGCCAAACAAGGTTCGAAACTTCGATTTCGCCCGACACTTCGACCTTTAAAAATCAAAATTAATTCGGGGAAGTTTGAGAAGTCTTGGAGAATTATTGTAAAAATTCGCCAACTTAGAGAAGTTTGAAGAATTTCTATATAGATGTTAAAATATGCATAATTACTATTAGAAATTATGAAAACAAACATAAATAGATACTTTTCACATATAAAAGTATAAATATAATCGGTTGAAACATGTGTTTTTACATTAACATTGTTTAACGCACATCCAAGGATCGAAAATTCGATTTCAACTTGACTTCGGTCATTGAAAATTGGAATTAATTTGGAGAAGTTTAATTTAACATGAAGAATTTTTATAAAAATTTCCTAATTAGAGAAGTTCAGAGAATTTTTTTATATATGCTTAAATATATAGATTTATTGTAGTATAAGCTAAAAAAATAATATAAATAAACACTTTTAAATCATAAAAATACCAATAAGTGACCTAACAAAATCAATCTTATTAAGTGGGTTGATGAATTTGAAATGGTGGCTTTTGGTCTTAATTTATTTTCTTTGTTTTGATATTTAGTTTTTTGGTGACTTGCTTCTCAACCATATACTTTGTTAGTTTGAATCCCACCATGCTTAATTTATTAGCTTATTATTTAAATGTATTATTTTTTAATCTTGTTTTATAAGAGTTAACTAAAAGAAGATGACTTTGAAAACTTTTTTAATTTATTTTTAAGTTTTTATCTTATTTCAACTTTATTTATTTATTTTTTTGCTTCTTTTCTTCTCTTTTTGGTAAAGTATATCCCGTAAACTACATAATTTGTTAGCTTATTAAATTATTTTTTAAAATTTATATTGCTATGTTGGTTGATGAAGTTGAAAATAATACATAATTATTGATATTTTTTTTTGTTTTTATTAATGAAATAACATTTTTTTACTTCTTTGTCGAATTTCATCGAACTTTGTTGAATTTTATCGAATTTTGTCGAATTTTATCGAATTTCTTGTCGAATTTTTGCATTTTTGAATTGAAAAATAGAAATTTTATTGAAGTTTATTGAATTTTGTCGAATTTTATCGAACTATTTCGGCGAATTTTTGTATTTTTTATTTTACATCCACTTTGCACTTCGATGGTAAAAAAAGAGAAATAATTCGTAGAAGTTCGCCGAATTTCGGAGAATTTTCGAACCATGCGGCCAAACTTTATAGCCTTCCGATTGCTAACTTGAAGCTAATGGTGTAACGCAATCTATGTCGTCTTAAAATTCAATTAAACTTTATTAGGTTTAATAGACTAAAAATGAGCTCATCTTTGGTGAAGCTTGAAAATTGTATCCCCCTTTTTCCACTCTTCTTGATAAGTAGAACATTAATTTTCCTTTGCAAAGAACTTGTTTAATAAAGTTGAAGGTTTTGATCACATAATTATTTTGAAAGAAAAATGAATAAGAACAATAATTCTTTTTAGTTGAAGTTTCTAAATTTGGTTATATCTGCAGGAAGCTGGATCAGAATTACTTGACAGGTCCCTTGCCTGCATTTCTTGGCAATTTAACTGCATTGGAAATATTGTAAGTTACTTTTGCTCTTGGAAAGCTTTAGACCTTACTTTTTCCATGTAGAATTAGCATACTTAACAATCTCTCCGTCTCTCTATAATATTCTTTTGCGTTGTGTTTGGTTGGGGGCTTTATTTGGGTGTGGGAAAATCATATTAGCTCAGTCAGCATCAATGCATTATCAGGTGTGATCCCTAAGGAACTTGGAAGACTTACTAAACTACGGATATTGTAAGTTATTGCCACTTTATTTTCTTTTTCTTCTACTTAAAGTGTCTACTATGAGAAGTTGCAGCTCATTGGTCAAATTTATGGTTGTTATTGCTGACTTCGACTTAATGATCTATAATCATTTGTTCTATTCATGCCATTTAACAGGAGTAACTTACCGTTCTTCCTTTTCTAGGGTATTTGGCTCAAATAACTTCTCTGGGACACTACCTCCAGAGCTGGGGACTTTAGTCAATCTTGAGGAGATGTAAGTTCTAATTTTTGTGTTTCATGAGCTTGAATTAGTTGGTGTTCTAGTTTCAAGAAAAGAAAAGCAATTTGATGCTATTCTTCAGAACCATTCATCCAAGCAAAGAAAAACTTTGCTATGCAAAATCACTTTCTGTGACAATGTAGAGTTTAAGTTTAGTATGGCATATTGCCCCAGAGGAAGAGCACTATAGCCTACCATCAACAAAGCACAGGAAAATGGCATGTCATGAAAAACCAACCTTCTGATTATAAACTTTAAAATTGATGGCCTTTGGAGTCTGGAGTTGCTAGGTGCTTGTTTCCTGTCACCCTTTCTCTAAAAATTCAGGTATTTTCATTTCTAAAGTTAAACCAAATGTTTCAATCTATGCGATTCAATGCTTTAAGAAAGTTGAGTATACCCAAAATGAATGGATTAATTCTTTTCCACTCATTTCAAGATCCTTGGAAAGTTTTTTATATTGAAAAACATATAACTATCTAAACTTCCTTTAAAAAGTCTACTTTTCTTGTGAATTGTGATGATTCACCACATGCATAATCTTGTATTGTCACAGCATGCCTATTACATTCATAAATCTTTCCCCGGTACACTTCTATTTCTGCTTCACACACAAGTTTGACAGGCATATGTGCTAAATTTCAGTTAGAAGTGGTTAGTGGCACCTTAGAGGATGAAGTGAATAATCTATCCATGCAAAACTTAAAAAGTCTATGTATGGGAAATAACTTGAGCATCAGTTGTCGACCAGTCTGTGTGCATTATCAAATGCACATCACTTCCTTGAAACCTTTAAAGTTCAGTAGAACACACTATTGTGGTGAACATAAACATATAAACAAGCACAGGAGCGAAATCTGACATTTTTTCTGTTGTACAGTTACATGGACAGTTCTGGAGTGAGTGGAGAGATTCCTTCTTCATTTGCCAACCTAGTAAACTTGCAAACCATGTAAGATCTTATGATAATGCCCATTTTTTATTATTTTTCATGCTAACCTTGTGCATGAAGATGTATCTTCTGTTCTGACCACACAACTTTTGGGTTTCAGGTGGGCATCGGACAACGCATTCACCGGGAAGTTGCCTGATTTCATTGGAATGTGGACAAGACTTGTTTCTTTGTAAGTTGAAGCTTTTATTTCTTGTTATGAGTGTTTTGTCTAATCATATATATAGCACTAGAAAGCAACATCGATATAAACTGTCTGCACTTTTTATATCCTTCGGAGCATGAAAAAGTCACTTTAAGCAAATTACTTGCTGCAATAATTCTTATCTTGCTTGTTCAACCAGAAAATTTCTTAGTCCTTGCGGCTCCAGAAATGGTTGGATCACTTATATCTATAGAATTTTCTTCATTTTTTGATGAGATGATGTCTTCACCTTTGAAATCAACAACCATGAAGCCTTATCCCAAATATTGCTAACAATGAAGGTCATCCTTATAAATCTTCAGTCTCTTTTGAAATTTTTACTCCGGTTGAGTTACTATATTATATAGGGCGACAATAGCCATAATTGTTCATTTTTTGCCCCATGTTTCTTAAGGCCATAAATATTGATCACTTTTGATTTTTTGAGTATGATGTTAATGGCAAAGGCGTTATTCCCTCAAAAGAAAGTCTATTCTGAAACTTTACATGTAAGCCAAATGCCCATACTAAAAATACTAGTCCCTGATCTTGACAATCAGAAAAGATAGGTTATGTTTTTAGTTTGAACACATTTCTTCATGTTTATGTAGGAGATTCCAAGGGAACAATTTCGAGGGTCCAATACCATCCAATTTTTCTAATTTGAGATTACTAACTGATCTGTGAGTGTTTCAACTCAGTATGTTAAACTCTCTTTCTTTTTATTACAACAGTATGACTAATTATCATATATTTTTTAGGCGAATAAGTGACTTGTCTAACACAAGTTCATCCTTGAATTTCATCAAGGACGTGAAGGATTTGAGCATTTTGTAAGATAATTTGTGCTTTATACAGGTCATGTGTTTGTAATAAATTCCTCTTTTCATATCCATGTTCCACTAAGACAAATTGAAACTCTTTCTGCAGAGTTTTGAGGAATAGTTTGATTTCTGATCGTATTCCATCCAGTATTGGCGAGTACCAAAAATTACAGAGGCTGTGAGTTGTTAATATGTTAAGATTGTTCGAAATTATAAGTAACTAATCTATATTAATAAGTTCTGAGAAGAAACGCTCCATTTTTGTTTCCTTGAAGGTAAATCTTGTTTCTTTTTTCTGCTCTCATCATAGATGAAATTACTTATGCAGGGACCTCAGCTTCAACAATTTAACTGGACCAATTCCAAGCTCTTTGTTCAATTTGAGTTTTCTCTCTTACTTGTAAGGAATCTAATGCCCAACATCATAACTACCTGACTATATACACGGACTTGTCTTCAGTTTTTGAAGTGTATTCTGGCTTCATATTGCTGCCTTACTAGGTTTCTTGGAAACAATGGCTTATCTGGTGGTCTTCCTCTTGAAAAGAGTTCAACACTTCTCAATCTGTATGTTCTTCTTACTTGCATTCATTGAGGATCTCCAGTTTGAATATTAATTTTATATGAAACAACTGCTGTAATTTAAGAAAACTTCCTGCTTCTTCCTCCCTTCTTGCATGTGTGAACTTGACAGACATGCAGCATAGTTGGACTTGAAATCTGAAATCGATCACCTGAAGTTTTTCATTCTATTGAAGTTAAACCCTAATGTATTTTGGAAGTTCAAGAACTAGCATCACTTTATAGGCTTGTCTTACTTTTGAATAAATCATTTTAATAAGTATCCATTACTTCACTCATGTATTTATGAGCTCTACAGTGGTTTATACTTATTAAATTTGTTTTGCATATCATACAAATAAAATACATTGAATTGTTTATATTAATTTGCAGAGATTTGTCATACAATGAACTGTCTGGAACTTTTCCTTCTTGGGTGACCCAGCAGAATCTGCAACTGTAAGTCTGAACATGCGAATATTCTTCGATATGAACATATTCTTGGTTTTAATTACGATGCATACAATTATGCGTGTCTTTTGCAGTTAATAAAACTTTTTCAACAGTTATAGGTGTGACCCGAATAGTAAATTTCAGGAAATTGATGAAATTAAGATAATTCTGTTTTAGGTTGATTAAGGTTATTGACAAGACACACATTGTTGGTGTTTGTGAAGGGCACTATGTTTTAGATGCTCTGTTCCAACTCATAGGCCAATCGTTTTAAATCGCATTTGCTGGATGCATGGATACCTGTGGAACATGAAAAAATTATTAAAATAAATATCCTTGTGAAGCTAGTGTAGAGAGCTTAAAAGAGTGATGAGTAGAAAAAAAAAAGCAAGGATTATTTTTGTTAACAAGCATAGTGCTTTCTCTAGGCAATTACAATGAACTGCATAATTGGTTGAAAATAACAAGTTGGATTGAATAAGAATACTCTATAGTAATTTTCTATTAAAATATAATTGTTTGTTGGGTCGATTTGTTAAATAAAATGGATAATTCCTCCGGGAGGAGCTAATCAAGATATTTCATTATATTCACTCTAAGATTGCTCTATTTCATCTAGTACTTTGTAGGGATGAATCATACATGAATACAACATAGAATATATTCCCTTTGGGTATTTAAACTGAAAAAATGCCTTTGATTGACTAAATTCAATATGGCTCATCAGTGAGAAATACAATAAAAGATTTTCAAATACAACTAATATTCTGTTTTATTCCATTAATTTTCCTTAAATTTTATGTTCAAACTGTTAAACTGTTCATGTATAAAATGGAAATGTATTTAGTTAGACCTATTATCAGTATTTTCTTTTATTCATGTACTTTGAAGATTCTAGTCAATCTAATTGGGGGAATTGTTCGAGATTGATGATGAATTGGTCAATGTTGCTCGAAAATGTACTTGTTTTGAGTGCGTATTTGTTTTCTATCGATGTCTATGGATTGATTACAAGTTGTAATATGGTTGTTGGAGTAGTTATATGTCTTAAACTAATATTGAATGCAATTAATATGAATTTCGTAACATTTTCTAATAAATAATGAACCCTTAATGGTATCTTAGTCTTTGTGCTAGGTGTGTAAAAGTCATGCATAGTAAAAAGAATTAGAGTTTATCACAGTCATAAAATGAAACACTAGTTGGGCCTTGATGTTGTAGGAGAGTCCATTTCACAGTCTAATTGTTTTGGCATTGATCATAGTCATAAAATCTAGCCAATGAGCCAGTATAATCTTTTTTATTATTTTTGGAAAATTTTACTTCAGTACTAATTTTGTCGAATTAGGAAAGTTGATTGGTCAGTTAGTATATAAACTATTGTAAGACCAAGGCAAGCTGTTTTTGGAAGAAGAATAGTAGTTTTTGAGGTTTTACTCCTCCATTTTCTTTCTCAGTATTTTTTAGAATCAATGGGTTTGAGGAATTGTGATTTCATCTTTTTGATTTAATGCCTTATATCATTTGGTAGTAGAGTTATCATTCCATCACTTTGCCACCAGGGAGACAACAACGTAAAAATTAATTGGAGGACAGGATCAGACATGATTATTTTGTATAGATGCAACAATCAATTACACAACTTATGCAATAGGTTGCAACATTGATGCAAAATTAGCAGCAAAAATAGTAAAATGTTGTGTATAACAATGCAACAAAAATCAAAATGTTGTTATATGAAATCTGAATGGTGTTGTATGTAGTATTGTCAAGGCGTCAAAGTGATGCGTAGACAATTGGCCCTATCAAGACAAGGTGGCGCCTAGATGTCACCTAGATGAGGTCTAGGCCATGAAAATAATGTTTACATATAGCCCGCGCCTGCCCCCCCTCCGCCCTTAATTAGGTAATTAATTAGTTCTACTCATTTTTTTTTTGAGAAGAAATAATTTGTATTAAGTATAAACTAGTAAATTTAGTTCTACTCATACAAATCTTGTGTATCAAAAGATTAACTATATGCACTCTCAATTTTGTATCCACAAATTAAAAATTAAAAAAATATTTTAAAAAATAATACAAGTTGCCATTTCGTAAAATATATCGATTTAAATAGCCATGTTTGTTGTCATACTTGTGAAAGAAAGACATTTTTATAGCAATATAATAAAATAAATTAGAAAAAAGGAAAAAGAAAAAGATAACTTGTATAATGGAAATGTAAGTATAACTCTAGAATTAGAAGTTATGCTAATGTTTAAGCTATAAAATTACTTACGTAATAATTTGAAGAGAAAAATTACGTTTTATATATTTATACTAACCCCTTAAACTTAAAAAAAAAATTAAGGAGCCCCATTGTTTGCCTTACGTATGGCCTAGGTGATTTCATTGTAAATGTCCTAGGTGATGGACTAGTCATTGCGGCATTGTCAAAGTGTGATAAACCCAACAATATCGAATATATCCATCAATGAAAGATATAGTGTCACACCCCGCCCGAACGCGCCTAAACCGGCAGTACACTCACGGACGGGGCGCGCATTTGGAATTATAACAATGGCAGAGTACGCAGCGAAAACACAATATAGTACAAGTCTAATTTCATTAATTTCAGAATATAATTATACATGAATATAGTCAAGGGAACATTCTCCCTAACATCCCCAATGAATAATACAAAGGGTACAAAATGTGGGCCCAAAAACCTGCACCCAGTCCACCCTAATTTCCTGTGAAAAATTGGATAACAACGGGGTAAGCTACACGCTCAGTGGGTAAAATAGTTCATGAATATAACAATTAATAAAGCAAACTTCATAATAAAATATCTTAAATACACATCAGAGCATCATAATCAATCAATATGTATGTATGCATGACACCGTCTCGTATTAGTTTGATGATTTTACATCGCATGAGTTCACGTACAGATGTCCTTCCCCAGTCGTAGCCAGGTTCTCACTTTACGTCCCTCCTCAGGAACGATGCTCTGGATTCATGTACAGATGTCTTTCCCCAGGCGTAGCCAGGTTCTCATTGTACGTCCCTCTCCAGAGAAATATAATGAATAGCGAGCATTGCTTCTAACTATTCTATGAATCATAAACCACACGTCCCTAGGTGGTGATATGTATGATGCCAATGCATGAACTGGTCCGGTCTTTACTTAACATTTAGACAGGATTTGGCAACGTCTGGTGATCCTTATTAGGGTCGGTATCACCACGTGCAAGGTCAGGACATTCAGTATTACTTGTATAAGCTGATAGCTTTCAAATAAGGCCAACCAAATCAGTCTCCAGTTGAGAAGTGAAACACGAGGTCTACTTAAATACCAATTGTCTAGAGCAGCACGCTGCCTCCCGTTCACTATTTTAAGTTACTGAGGACAAGACTGAGTCTGGTTGAGCCAGATTGACCACTAATCCAGCATAGCAATGGTGTAATACGTGAATTCCAAATAAACAGGCATAGGTATGACAGTATAAACATTATATGATATAATGCAGTGTAAATGAATAGTAGACATAATAATAAATAAATGTAAACTTTAATAAAAGTTATAAGACATGCAAACCTATATTTCGTTTCCCACCTTCTGATAAGAACTTTCAGAACTGGAGCTTTTCCCCGGGCAGAACTGCGTTGCACCGCACAGAGAGTCTTGGACAGAGAGTGTCAAAAGACTAGAACTCCAAATGAGTGAGAAAGAGGAGGAAAAATCACAAGGAGAGATTTTGGTATGAGAAATGAGGAGGGGGAGAAGTTCCTTATATAGAGGTTTTGGCGCCTGAACGTTCGGGCATTTATGTCCTAACGAATTTTTTTTTTTTTTTGTGCAATCTTAGGGTATTACACTCTACCCCCCTTAAAAGGATTTCACCCTCGAAATCAATTCAAGTAGTCATGATGGTTATCTGCTTGAGATTCACTGCCGGCGTCATCGTTTGCTAGTTCAGGGTAGTGCCTGCATGGTCCCTGAATGGCACTGTGGCCGGTGGAATCCTCAACATCATGAAACTATGGAGAGCAAATGGAGTCGGATTCGTCCTCAGAAGATTCCAACCTTTGCTTAACAGATGGTGGTGTAGGGCGCTGGTTACATCGTTTGAGGGGAGGTAGGTTAAGCGGTGGAATGCTTTTTAGTGTTGTTGCTCGAATCCGGCCGCCTGACAATATTGGTAGAAGGTCCTGCCAAGATGAGGGCAAGAGATTGTTTTGGGCAAGATTGTTACGAAAAAGCCATGCTCGCTCTGGCGATATGGATCGTTGTCTGTGTGGTGATGGAGTTGGTGATGCAAAGTAGTTGTGACTTGACTCTGATTCTTGAGGAGTAGCCACAGGTTGCCAAGGAGGCCACTGCATGTGTGCATCACTATATCTATTGATATTATTTTCAGACATCTGCATAGTTATTCAAGTGAAACGATGTATTAAGATATTGGTAAACAAAGTTTCATCATTTTATTGATAAGTGAAATAGTACAAGTTATCACATCATCAGTTAGTACTAGAAAACAATTCAGGGTATTTCTGTTTAATTGTTGCTTCTAGTTCCCATGTTGCTTCCTCTACTCCGTGGTGATCCCAGAGCACTTTCACAAGTAGTATGCTACGTCGTTGTAGTTCTTGAGTTTTTCTATCCAAAATTTGTCTCGCTCTCTCCTGATACCTATTTCCTTCCTCAACCCGAACCTCGACTAGAGGGATGATATGCGAAGGATCAGGACGATACTTTCGAAGCATAGATACGTGAAAAACGTTATGAACCTTAGGCATGGACGATGGAAGGGACAGACGATAAGCAAGTTTTCCAATACGTTCAATGATCTGAAATGGGCCGATATATCGTGAGGAGAGCTTTCCTTTGATCCCAAAGCATTTGACACCTCTTGTGGGCTGAACTTTTAGAAAAACCAAGTCCCCCTTATCAAATTCTAGAGGCTGCATCCGCATGTCAGCATAGCTCTTCTGTCGACTTTGTGCAACACGAAGTCGTTCCTTTACTAGTGTGATCTTCTCAGAAGTCTCTTGAACTAGTTCAGGGCCCAACTGTGATCGATCTGCCATATCTAACCAGCATACCGGAGATCTGCAAAGGCGACTATAGAGAGCCTCATACGGTGCCATGCCGATACTAGTTTGGTAGTTGTTGTTGTATGCAAGCTGGGCTAAATGTAAGTACTTTGTCCATCCGTCATTAAAGTCCAAAATGCAACATCGTAGCATGTCTTCTAAGATTTGGATAAGACGCTCTGATTGCCCATTAGTCTGAGGGTAAAAGGTTGTGCTCATGGTGATCTTAGAGCCCATTCTACTCTGAAAGCTTTGCCAAAACTTTGATGTGAATCGAGGGTCTCGATCAGAGACGATCGTGAGTGGTATGCCATGGAGGCGTACTATCTCTCTTTCATATAGTTCGGCAAGCTTGGCGGGGTTATCCGTGAACTTTATTGGCAAGAAGTGTGCAGACTTTGTAAGTCTGTCAATGATAAACCAGATAGCATCTTGCCCTTTATTATTTTGAGGCAAGGCCGTAACAAAATCTATTGCGATGTTCTCCCACTTCCATTCTCCAATAGGTAACGGTTGGAGAAGTCCAGAGGGAAGTCTTCGTTCTGCCTTAACTTGCTGGCAAACGAGACATCGAGCAACGAAGTGTGCAATCTCCTTCTTCATTCCAGAAACCAGAATTGTCGCTTGACATCCTTTTACATCTTGTCACCCCCTGGATGCATAGCGAACCTTGAACAGTGCATCTCAGTGAGTACTTCTTTTCGAACCTCAGGATCGTTCGGTAGACAGAGACATTTTTTATAGAAAGTGGCCCCGTCTTCAGAGACCGACTAGTGAGGAAGGTCTTGTCCGCTGAGTAGAAGTTCTCGTTTCTCCATTAACATAGGGTTGTTGGCTTGAGCTGCTGAAATCTTTCGAACTAGCTCAGAGTTGGCTGATAATTGAGAAAGTCGTGATCTTGGTCCCTCCTCGATCAGTTGGAGGTTAAAATTCTCCAACTCTGTAGCCAACTTTCCCATTTCGAAGTTAAGAGTGCAAGCAACATAAGATTTTTTACTCAGGGCATCAGCCACAACATTGGCCTTACCGGGATGGTACTGGAGTTGAAATTCATAATCTTTCAAGAATTCCAACCATCGTCTTTGGCGGAGGTTTAGGTCTCTCTGGGTGTAAATGTACTTAAGACTCTTGTGATCCGAGAACACCTCAAACCGTTCACCGTATAGGTAGTGACGCCATAATTTCAGTGCAAATACGACAGCTGCAAGTTCCAAGTCATGTGTTGGGTAATTACCCTTATGAATCTTCAGTTGTCTCGAGGCATACGCAACAACTTGGCCTTCTTGCATTAGTACGACACCTAAGCCTTGGAGAGAGGAGTCGGCGTATATTGAAAATCCAAGTGTATTTCTTGAAGTGATTAGTACTGGTGCTGTCGTGAGGTGCTTCTTCAATTCCTAAAATGATGTTTCACAAGTGGGATTCCAGATGAATCGCACGTCTTTCCGAGTGAGCTTTGTCATAGGTTCAGCAATCTTTGAGAAGTCCTTGATGAAGCGTCTGTAATAGCCTTCCAAACCAAGAAAACTCCTAATCTAAGTAACAATGGTAGGCTGCTTCCAGTTTAAAACTGCTTCAACCTTAGAAGGATCCACCTCAATGTTATTGCCTGAAACTACATGGCCTAGGAATTGAACTCACTTCGCCCAAAATTCGCATTTACTCAACTTTGCATACAACTGGTGGCGTCTCAAGGTCTGGAGCATGATCTTCAGATGTATCTTATGGTCTTCCTCGATTGAGGAATATATCAAGATATCGTTCACAAAAACCACCACAAATCGGTGATATTTTCAGCAACAAGTTTGAGAGTACTGCAATATATATAAAAAAAGAACCACCTATTTTTCTAAGTATAGTGTAAGGTTTTTGTTGGCACGTTCCAGGTAGGTGGATTTGCTTGAGCACTTTGTCTATCTTGATTTGGTTGAGGTTGATTTAGGTTGGCAAATAAATCTTCCTCAGTGAATAGTCGATCGGTTGGATCATTATTCGGGGCTGGGTTTGACGGAGGATTCTGGTTTGGCTCGTTATTTGGTACTTCCTTGACAGGAATCTTGCGTCGACTTTTTCGATGACAACGTCCATGTTCGTCTCTCATTCTTCAGCATTTCCTAACGTCACGCCAAATACTTCCTCGTCAGTTACCCCTCCACTTGTGACATATGTCTTGAAAATAGAGGATGTTGTAACCGCCTCAGTAATCTGCTTCGAAGACTCATCAAAAGTGTTGACGTTTGCCTCGTATAACATCCTCATGATTAGGACTCCATAGCCGAGGAATTCCTTTCTTAAAGGGTTTTGAATCACCCTCAACATTTGTTGGATGATGATGTGAGGTAGGGAGACCTTAATCTTCTTCTCTATGCAGTATAGTACAAGAAGTTGAGCCCTTGACATAATGCCTCTAGTCCCTCGTTCTGGCAAGATGTTGCCGAAAACGATCTTTCCAAGGCTGGCAAGAGATGGTTTAAGGAGATTGTTTGGGAGGTGGGTGTACGCCGATTGGGTGTACGGTTCTTTGGCAAGGAAATTGAACAACTGTTCATTGGACTCTGCGATCTCTGCGATCTCTGCAACTGTCTGGGGTTCGTGTGGATCAATGATTCTATCTTCAATCGGGATCTCCATAAGTCGTGCAATAATTTCGACGTTGATAGAAATTTTTATTCCCCTAACTGTTGTCTCCAAAACAGGGTTGATCCCATCTTCTTGAAGTCTCACGCAATTCATGGCTTCGTAGAAGGATTTCATCAAGTTGTAAGAGACATAACCCTCAACTTTTGTTATGTTCAACCACCCCAGTGTTGCGAGTTTTTCGTGAAGGATCGGACGGAGGTGGAGATCTCTGTTGTCGATACTCCTCATAGTCATAACCTCCCTTGTAAACAATTCTTTGAGTCTTGTGGGAATTGGTTCCCTACTACCGGAGGTTGTTCCTTCACTTGTGACCATTATTTTTCTGAAAGGAAAATAAATTTGTGAAAGACACAAAATATATTCCAAATATTTTTTAGATTTATGCTTTGTCCGTTGGACAATATTTTCTATTTTTCTCTTGATGTTTATGTCATCATTAAGTCCAATTTCTTCCATTAGCAATAATGGTATATATATATATCTCATATATACATAGATATATAGATATATATATTTAATCATAACTATATATATAGTTTTCATAAATCATAACTATATATAATTCATATATATATATATATATATATATATATATATATATAGTTCTAGAGATATATATATCTAATAAATAAATTTTCATCCAAATTTTCCTTTAGCAATATGGTATATATATATCTCATATATACATGGTTATATAGATATATATATTTAATCATAACTATATATATAGTTTTCATAAATCATAACTATATATATATTTATCTAAACTATATAAAAACTATATAGTTTTCTAGATATATATTTAATATAAATCTCAACCATATATAATTCATTTATATATAGGTCTAGAGATATATATATCTAATAAAATTGTTCTTCCCTAATTTGGTGGACTTGGGTGGGCCGTGGACCGTACGCTTTGATACCATTAAATGTCACACCCCGCCCGGAGGCGCCTAAACCGGCGCTACACTCACGGACGGGGCGCGCATTTGGAATTATAACAATGGCAGAGTACGCAGCGGAAACACAATATAGTACAAGTCTGATTTTATTAATTTCAGAATATAATTGTACATGAATATAGTCAAGGGAACATTCTCCCTAACATCCCAATGAATAATACAAAGGGTACAAAATGTGGGCCCAAAAACCTACACCCAATTCACCCTAATTTCCTGTGAAAAATTGGATAACAACGGGGTGAGCTACACGCTCAGTGGGTAAAATAGTTCGTGAATATAACAATTAATAAAGCAAACTTCATAATAAAATATCTTAAATACACATTAGAACATCATATTCAATCAATATGTATGTATGCATGACACCGTCTCGTATTGGTTTGATGATTGTGCATCGCCTGAGTTCACGTACAAATGCCCTTCCCCAGGCGTAGCCAGGTTCTCATTGTACGTCCCTCTTCGGAGAAATATAATGAATAGCGAGCATTGCTCCTAACTATTCTATGAATCATAAACCACACACGTCCCTAGGTGGTGATATGTATGATGCCAATGCATGAACTGGTCTGCATGAACTGGTCCGGTCTTTACTTAACATTTAGACAGGATTTGGCAACGTCTGGTGATCCTTATTAGGGTCGGTATCACCACGTGCAAGGTCAGGACATTCAGTATTACTTGTATAAGCTGATAGCTTTCAAATAAGGCCAACCAAATCAGTCTCCAGTTGAGAGGTGAGACACGATGTCTACTTAAATACTAATTGTCTAGAGCAGCACGCTGCCTCCCGTTCACTATTTAAAGTTACTGAGGACAAGACTCAGTCTGGTTGAGTCAAATTGACCACTAATCCGACATAGCAATGGTGTAATTCGTGAATTCCAAATATACAGGCATATGTATGACAGTATAAATATTATATGATATAATGCAGTGTAAATGAATAGTAAACATAATAATAAATGAATGTAAACTTTAATAAAAGTTATAAGACACACAAACCTATGTTTCGTTCCCCACCTTCTGATAAGAACTTCTTTCAGAACTGGCGCTTTCCCCCGGGCAGAACTGCTTTGCACCGCACAGAGAGTCTCAAAAGACTAAAACTCCAAATGAGTGAGAAAGAGGAGGAAAAATCACAAGGAGAGTGATTTTGGTGTGAGAAATGAGGGGGGGGAGGAATTTCTTATATAGAGGTTTTGGCGCCTGAACGTTCGGGCATTTATGCCTAACGAATTTTTTTTTTTTTTTTTGTGTGCAATCCTAGGGTATTACATATAGTATCTGGAAACCCCATTGTTTATAGTTGCTGACCCTTCATCCTTGTTAGTTCATGTGTTTTTTGGAAATTAAATTATCTGGTACCCATTTTTGTACTCCTAGGAGATAAGCAAAGCACTGCGCTTTCCTATTTTCTTTGTAGTAGTCATGAATTTTGTGCGTGCCTTCTTCCTTTTCATTTTGCTTTTTAATAAAAATGTAGGAATTTGTAGCTGCTCGCTATTCGATTCATGATTTTCTGTTGTTCATCTTTTTTAAATATAAAAACTTTCTATTATTGTTCTTGATGATCTAGAGGACTAATATAACGCATAGCACATAAAGCATTTTATTTCATTAGTACAAGTTTAGGTCTACAATTCGTGAAGCATGTTAGCCCTCGCCCACTACGAACATGCACACATATGCAAAATAATCTGAGCGTAAGTATTCTAAATAATTATTTAGGAATTTATGAATAGTATGTTAATGCACTTGGCCATGTTAAAAACCGTGCATGTGTCCATGAATTTGGTTTCTGTTAATTATTACCAAACCTTGTAATGAGGAGATGAGTCTAAGAATTCTCTTTCAAATTCTTTTGTATGAAAATCCAATGTGTATCTTTTAAGATGATAAATTATGTTTACCAATGAGATATGGTACAGTTCCAAGACTAGTTAAACTCTGTAAGCTCCAATCATCGCAACTAGATGAAGACCTAGAGTTGCTTAGAGATCTAGCATCTTTTTTCTTGGTGATCATAATTCAGTTCCTTTGGTTGCATTTATTTTCTTTATTTTAAGTGTTATCAGTAACAGGAATCATTCTTCACTTGAGTTCCTTGCACCATGAATCATGCAGGAACTTGGTTGCTAACAATTTCAGATTTGATTCTTCAAACATGAAGTGAGCAGCTGTAAGCATAATTAAAACAGCGTGTGCCCACGGCATGGACTTGGCATTTTTCCTGCTCTACAAATTTAGATTTGTCATTTAAGCTTCCAATGTCCATTTGTAAAATCTTTAAACATGATTTCTTCTTGTGGATTCAGTGTTCTTGGCCCAAGATTAAATTGCCTGCAGAGACATTTTCCTTGCACTAGGGATTCTCCAAGCAGTAAGTAACCTTCAATTTCTTTCTAGCAACATATTGGGAAAATTTACTGGCTTACTACTGCACTCTTCATTCAGCAATAATTCCTGCTTATGCAATTAAGTCAATATATATCAATCTTCATTCACTCATCTATTTAATTCTTGAGTGCGAACTAGGACTATTAGCCAATTAAAAAAAAAGGTAAAAGCAAGAATATCATAATGTAGACACAAAAAAGAAGGTCATAATGACCTGACAATATATTTGCACCAATACTGTTAGGAGTGGAGTGGAAAATTAGTGAAACTAGGTTAATATTAGGTATTCTTTTTATTAATAAATTATCACTTTTAATAAAAATGATAAATTATTTCATGTTTAATAAAATAATAATTTTTTAATAAAAAGAATACCTAATATTTTTAAATAAAAATAATATGTATTTGCACCAATGACCTGAATGTTTCATGACTTACAACTATGAAATCTAAATTTTATAGCTAAATGAGATTTTAGCTACAAAACTTGCTTGGTAGTCAAAAATTTCATTGTCATCCGGATGCAGTACATGACCATTCTAGATTTCTATTTCTATTTTTAGTTTCCTACTTTGACTAGGTTTCTGACTTTCTATTTTGTTATTTCATATTCCTTCTCTAACTTTCCATTCTTGTAATCAGACTGGGATTCCTATTTCTATTTTCTTTCTATTTTTCAGCAGTAGGCATGTTATTTAAGCACATTAGAATTAATGAAAATCAGATTTCTGCGTTTATTCTTCTAATTTCACTTACAAGCTTGTGTTCTTTGTTGAGAAATTCCTCTCAATGCTATTCCACTGCACCAATTGGTATCAGCGCAAGGATTTCACCTCGGTTTGATGGCCGAAATTGGTTCACATGGGAAATGAACCACCGACGACAAACGATGGGTTGAAGAAGACGATCAACAATTTGAAGAAATCGATGAGTGACTTGGGAAAATCAAGCAACGACTCAGTGGACTCGAAGATACCCTTTGAAACCTTCTGCAGATGGTGGCTGCGATGGTTCTCGAAGGAAGACAAGATCATAGAGCTACACAATTAGACCCAAGTGGGGGGCAGACGGTAGCAATCGGCGAGACTTCCGACGTCGTCCCGGTGGCCAACAACCTCGAAGACACGGTCTGGCCCAGAGCGAAGCAGTCCCGGGCATGGAGGAATTTCCCATAGGCACGATTCACGCACCACATCTTCAGCCGGTCTCGTTTCATGTTTATGACAGGGGTAACCGCAGAGTTTTTGGGCAACGCGACTATGGTTTCGTAACTGAGGACGATTCATTCGAAGAAGAAGATAATATCGATGTTGCCAACAAAGCCTTCGCGCATGGCCGAAATTGACAAGCTTTTAAGATGAGGATGGATTTGCCCACTTTTGATGGTCGATTATACATCGAGGACTTCCTCGATTGGATTCGTAATGTTGAAATTTTTTTCGATTATTTGGAGATCCCGGAAGATCGACAAGTTAAACTAGTGGCATACAAGTTGAAAGGAGGAGCCTCGACTTGGTGGGAATAGAGTTCAATCGACAACGACAAGGTAAGCAACGTGTTTGAACATGGGCAAAGATGAAACGGTTGCTTCAGCAACACTTTCTTCTTCTTGACTATGCGCAATTTTTGTATCAACAATATCAAAATTGCAGACATGAGAACCGTGGCGTTACTGATTATACAGAGGAATTTTATCGGTTGGGTGGTCGTTGCAATTTGTTAGAAACAATGGATCAACGGTGGCTTGCTACATTGGAGGCTCGAAGTTAGCCATTCAAGATAGATTAGCTCTCCAAGTGTTCGTAACTTACATGTTTTGGTGGTTTAATTGAAAGATTTTGTTGCTGCCGCAGAAGCAACAGTCTAAGCCTCTGAGTTTTGGTAACTTGACTAGCAGTCTCTTTATTGTTGCATCAGTATCTGAGTCTCTAGAGCAAGTCAAAGAACCGGATTGATGCAGTCACAAAAAACTCGAGTTTTCTTCAAGTGGAGGGGATTGATGCAGTACACGGCCATTCTAGATTTCTATTTCCTTATTTCTATTTCTATTTTTAGTTTCCTACTTTGACTAGGTTTCTGACTTTTTATTTTGTTATTTCATATTCTTTCTCTAAGGTTCCATTCTTGTAATTTGACTAGGATTCCTATTTCTATTTTCTTTCTATATTTCAGCAATAGGCACGTTATTTAAGAACATTAGAATTAATGAAAATTTGATTTTTGCGTTTATTCTTCTAATTTCACTTACAAGCTTGTGTTCTTTGTTGAGAGTTTCCTCTCAACGCTATTCTGTTGCACCACATCTGCTACATACTTAAATTTCATAGCTAAATACTATTGTAGCTACGAAATCAATTTTGTCGCTAAATATTTTGTAGCTAAATCCCCTATTTGTTGTAGTGAGGTTTAATTTTTGTTATTATTTTAAAAAAAAAAAAAAAAAAAAAAGAAAAGGAAAGAAGACAACTTGCAATGAATTCAAGTGAAATTTTATTGTTGTTCATCTCTCCTAATTCAATAGCTATATTGACTATGTTATGTACTCCACTTCTTCTCTATACCTAAATTCCCTAATGGAAACTTCCAATTTCTCGTGGTTATAGTTCATTATTGTGTTTCTGCATAATTTAGGTGATCTGGTATTTGAAAATATTCTCTTTTTCTTTCTGTTTTTTTTTTTTCAAAGAACATTCTGTTTGTTATATATATGATCATACTATATACATGAAGCCAATGATTTTTTTCCTTTTTTAGTGTCACCTCCTACAAGTCCCAACAATGACAGGGTAAGTCTTTGGGTGCTAAACATTCGTCATATTTTCCAATAAACTTGATGGACACATTACATGGGATGTTGAGTAACTTGCTAAAAAAAATAATACTATTATATTTTACTATTTGTTAGTTCCTTGTCAGTTTGATACTTGGTTGGCATTTTAATTCTAGCATATACGTTGTTATTTCATATTTATCACTCAATTAATAATTTTTTATGTTTTATGCTCTAAATTGTTACTTGCTACGAAATAATATAAGGAAGATGTCTTTTATGTGATAACCAAGGTATAACCCAAGAAAGGGGTGAATTGGGTCACAAACAATTAGTTTGAAAGTTATCTTGGAATTCCTAACCTATTGGTGGATTGACACAATTGTAACTTGGATTATAATTTAGTCTATTTCAATGTCATTTTAGTCCCGTTCTTGAAACAACTACCTTATTTGATATCATCCCAAATGATCTTTAAAATTCTTCAAGCCTTAGGATTTCTTGATGCTTTGGGAGTGGCAGATGCCTTTTAATTGTAAATAAAGTAGATATAGTATCAGTTATCTTGGAACTCTGAGCATGAACTTATGCATTACAAGATCATATATGTACACACAACATCACCAACATGTCGATTATTTAGAATACAGTGTACGAGTTGGAGAATATTTCATTGTTTGTTTTTACCTGTTCCTCGCTTGCAGATTCAAGCTTTGCAATAAAATGTGGTGGTAGAGAGATGAGATCTACTGAAGGAATACAATTTGAGACTGAAAAATCAGCTCTTGGTCCAGCATCATACTATGTGACTGATTCCAGTAGATGGGCCGTTAGCAATGCTGGAATGTTTGCTGAAAGGCGTGATCAAGTGTACACCCAAAGCACTTTAGATCAAATTGTAGGTACTTCGGACTCAGATCTGTTTCAGACGGCAAGGATATCACCAGGATCACTAAGGTACTATGGCTTAGGTCTTCAGAATGGAATTTACACTGTAAACATGCAATTTGCAGAGATAGCTTATCCTGATGAAAACGCAAGTACTTGGCAGAGTCTTGGTAGGCGTATATTCAATATTTATCTGCAGGTATGTGTATTAATGCCATATTATGAAGTGATTCTCCCAATCAAAGGACGACTTTTTTATTTCTCTGATTCTCATTTTTTGACTGTTGCTTCTTTAAAATTTGTTGTTTATCTACATCCTATTCTGAAACTCAAGGCAAGCAATGACATAACAAGTATTGTACACTTTCAACTAGGAATAACTGGAAAGCTTTCGTATGCTAAAAGGTTTGCTTTTAGAGTTTCCAATATTCAGTTAATTCTAATATATTACCTATGATAGTTGAAAAATGTCAGTACATCCTGCACATTCTTTTTGTCTCCATCATGCTAAACTAAAAGCTTTCTGTTTCCTAAGATATTAAAAACTTTGTTTTGTTTTAATTCCTGATTGGAATCACTACTTATAACGCATAAACTGAACCTTGTAGATAAATTATAATTACATGAAAAAAATTAGATGACATGGAGACAATTTCCGAGCATAATTATATTAGATCTTGAGGTCAGATTTACAAATTACTTTCAGTACATCTTTGTATAAAAACGAGTGAAGATAACCAAATATCTTTCCCTACTGAGAAATGTCTTTCATGTATCACTGGCACTGCATTTAGAATTATTTTTTGACAACCGCAACAATTTGGTTTTGAAATCAATTTGTTTGTATGATAGGGAAATTTGCAAGTGAAGGACTTTAATATTAGAAAGGAGGCAGGTGGGGCCTCAAACAGAGCTGTTAGGAGGGATTTTAAAGTTAACGTATCAGAGAACGTTCTTGAAATTCATCTATTTTGGGCTGGAAAAGGGACTTGCTGCATACCTGTCCAAGGTTATTATGGACCATCCATTTCAGCCATCAGTGTCTCCTGGTAATTTTCAAATAACATAGCCCATAAAGATTGTTGTATTGTTTCATTACTTTCTCAACTGATCTCTGATGGATTTCCAGACCTTCCTCCAACTTCAACAAAGAAAAGGATTGGTTTGATTGTTGGTATCACTGTTTCTGTTGGGATTGTGAGCATTGTATCTGTTCTTCTGATATTTTACCTGATGAAGAGGAAAAGGTCAAGCACCAGAGAGGAGGAAGGTGAAGACTATTTTCACAATCAATTAAATATTTAGATTCAATGCCAAAAAGTATAACTATATCTTCGTAAACAGTATGAAATGTCACAGCTTGCTCACTGTTCTCCGTGCAAAAACTCTCCATTTTGAATTTCATAAATATATTGGCAGTATGTATGTCCACTTAATTTTGCTACATAAGTGGATAAATTTGAGAAAAGAAACATAAAAAAAAATAACCCAATGGCATATTAGAGCCTATAACCAAGATTTTTTCCACTGAATTTCCAGAGTTTCTTGGAATGGAAAACATGCCAAACACTTTCACATATGTTGAATTGAGGACTGCTACTGGAGACTTCAATCCTGAAAATAAACTAGGAGAGGGTGGGTTCGGACCCGTCTACAAGGTAAAATTTAATTTTGTATTGGTACAATAAGACACTGCTAAGTTTTACTGAAAGAGTGGCATTACAGGGAAAGCTTCCTGATGGGAGGTTAGTGGCTGTTAAGAAACTCTTAGTAACATCTCACCAAGGGAAGAATCAGTTTGTTACAGAGATTGCAACCATTTCAGCAGTGCGACATCGCAACCTTGTGAAACTGCAAGGATGTTGCATCAAACGAGATAACCGACTCCTGGTTTATGAGTATCTCGAAAACAAGAGCCTTGATCAGGCACTCTTTGGTACTAACTTGTGTGACACTATTTACATTCATCTAGTTGTAATTTTAGTTGCTAGTTCAATTTTTTTTTTCTTTTTGGTCTTGCAGGAAAGAGTGGTTTACATCTGGATTGGCCAACCCGATTCAGTATATGCTTAGGGTCAGCAAGAGGTCTAGCTTATCTCCATGAGGAATCAAGGCCCAGGATAGTGCACAGGGATGTGAAATCTAGTAATATATTGCTTGATGCTGATCTTAACCTCAAAATTTCAGATTTTGGTTTGGCCAAGTTGTACGATGACAAGAAGACCCATATAAGCACTCGAGTTGCAGGAACAATGTAAGTTACTCTCTCACATTTTCCTCAACCAATATTTGTAATTTTTTTGAGTTTCTTATCCATATTAACAAGTAATATTTTGGGTGTTTTATGAAGTGGATATCTTGCGCCTGAGTATGCTATGCGTGGGCATCTAACAGAGAAGGCCGACGTGTTTGGATTCGGGGTTGTTGCTTTGGAGATCCTTAGTGGGCGACCTAATTCTGACACAAGCTTGGATCCTGAAAACACATATCTTCTTGAAGTGGTATGGCAAAGATCAACACATTTGTGTTTCTGTTTATTTTATGCATAAATTATGGTCAGTGTAACCATTTCACAATCCATTTAGGCTTGGAATCTGCATGAAGAGAATCGCGAATTGGAACTGGTAGATGCAACATTAACTGATTTTGACGAAGGAGAGGCAATTAGAATGTTTTGAGTTGCTCTTTCGTGCTCTCAGACATCACCTATGCTGCGCCCTTCCATGTCGAGGGCAGTGTCCATGTTGACAGGTGACGTTGAAGTGAGCACTGTCATATCAAAGCCTAGTTACTTGACTGAGTTGCAGTTTGACGACATAAGTGGCTTCATGGAGGATGGAACTTCAAAATCGTTGAAATTCAAAGCTGATAACAGCACCCAATACGACACATTATCAAGTCCAGGTACTGCATCGGTCGCAAATCTGTCACCAATCAGTGCCAGTCAACCAATCCTCAATGTCCATTGGTGAAGGAAGAGAAATTTCCTTCCTCATTGATGTTTTTCACTTACATGATAATCATATTTTGCTGTGTATTCTCACATATAGGGTTTGGTGAGCATGCCATTGTATTTCTACAAGTTGCCTCTCCCAAATTCTCATACTTTCCTTGTGCATTTTTACTTCTTAGTAATCAGATTATACATTTTGGATTTCTTAGAATAAGTTATTTTCTTGCGCCAGTTTCTGATCTTTGAAATTGTGGCTCGTGAATAACTCATGAATAAAGAGAGAAGAAGAATAGAGAAATATAAAAGCAATTTAATGACAATATGCAAATGTTAAGAAAGAGAGTTGAACCAAAGACTTCTAACAAACTAGAGTGTATGATGCCTCGTTAGATAATCACTAAACTAAAAAGTTATCACTAATATGTAGAGGTCCAAAAACACATACATATAAAGCTATCATTAACACAGAAATTGGATTTTTAACAGATTACTATAATATACATATATGTCTAAATACAATTGTTGTGGATATAAATACATTTAATACAAATCTTATCATCAAAACTATTTTGAGCTATTCCTAACCCTCAAGTTGGAGCTATTCCTAAACCTCCATGCTTGAGTTCACATCCAAGCTTGCTTGCCAAGAACTCCTCTTCTCCATGCTACAAATAATGGGAGCAGAATATAATGCACAGACCATAAAACAGAGAGAACATAAAACAGAGAAACTCAAGTAAGTTTATTCATATTAAAATGGTCAATTTGTAGACAACACAACCAACTAAAAAATAACAACGGTAACAAGATAAACTTGCGGAGAACAAGTCTCAAGACCAAGTACCTGTCTTAGTTTCAAAAAGGTAACCAATTTGAGGGGCTTGGTACATATATCAGCAACTTGATCTTCACTCTTGCAGTAAACAAGATCAATAGTTGCGTCCTTTACGTGATCTCGCAAGAAAAAGCATCGCACATCGATATGCTTGCATCTTCAATGTAGAACAGGATTTTTGGACAATTTAATTGTAGAACCATTGTCACAAAAAAATCAAGGTTGGACCTTCTTGCTGAAACTGAAATGCTTCAAGAATGTTTCGCAACCACAAAGCTTGACATGCACAGGATGTGGCAGCAGCGAATCCTGCTTCAGTGGTTGAGAGAGTAACAAGTGGATGCTTCTTTGAAGACCATGAAACAGCGGCAGTACCTAGCATAAAGACATATCCGGAGGTACTTTGTCCATCCTCTGTATCGTCAGCATAATCACTATCGGTAAATCCAGAAAAATCTGATTTTGCTCCCTTTTGGTAAAAAAGCCCAAAATCAGTGGTACCTTTCAAGTATTCCTAGAATCCTCTTGGCAGCCTCATTAGGATCCTCCATAAACTTGCTAATTAAACTTACAACATACATGATATCAGGTCTTGTGGCTGTCAAGTAAAGCAAGCTTCCCACTATTTGCTTGTAAAAAGTATTGTCAACTTGTCTTCCATTTGAATTCCTTACAAGCTTCAAGCCTTTTTCAGCGGGAGTGGTGACCGGGTTACAATGCTTCATGTTAAACCTGTCTAGAAGATCTTCCACATATTTCTTTTGAGAAATAAAAATGCCAGCTTCAGATTGCTCTACTTCTATACCAAGAAAACGGTGGATCGTACCAAGATCAAACATTTCAAACTCCAAGCATCATAGATTGTTTAAATTTGCCAAACATGATGCCATCATTTTGTTGGGAAAAACCGATGGTTGTAAAGAAATAATTCTACAATCCCAGGACAATTTCCCAAACTAAAATACAACAAAAATAACACCAACAATTTTAGCGTGGAAAACCCTCCAAAGATGAGGTAAAAACCACGGGACCCGTAAGCCGCTTAAGAAACTTCCACTATAATCAAATGGGATTACAAACTTCACCCTTAGGTGGATCTCTCACAAATATACACTTACTATGTATCTTCAATTTGTGGATAACACTTCACAAATTGGCTCACACTTTTTCTTCTCAAAGAAACTCTCTTTGAGGCTCTCTAGATCTCTTGAATTAGATCTCTCTGAATATTTGATCTCTCTCAGATGATATTCAAGAATGAAATTAGGGCTCTATTTATAGGAGTTTAAACAGGGGCTTTTCTGTAATTGATTTGGTCCTTCCCACGTGAAGTCTGCAGCTTGCCCCACGTGAAGTCCGTGCAACCTGCCCACGTGAAGTGTGTTGTAGTTCCCATGCAGTCCACATTTTCTTCGCGCCCACGTGAAACGTGTTATTGTTCCCATGCATGAGTTTTATTTTTGTTTAATGAGATGATGAGGTGGACCCCATCAAATCTCCCCCTCCACCTCATGTGGAACAGGGCTCCTCCACACCGGCAATCTCTCTACATATAGCAAGCTTTTCTCTGGTCAGGGACTTCGTCATCATATCTGCCCCGTTGTCATTAGTGTGGATCTTCTCAACTTGCAGCAGTTTATTTTTCAGCACATCACGAATCCAATGATATCTCACGTCGATGTGCTTGGACCTTGAATGGAAGGTTGAGTTTTTGCTGAGGTGTATGGCGCTCTGACTGTCGCAATAAAGAACATATTTTTCTTGGTTCTGCTGCAATTCTTGTAGGAACTTTTTCATCCACAAGATCTCCTTACAACCTTCAGTGATTGCAATATACTCTGCTTCTGTGGTACTCAAGGCAATACACTTTTGTAACCGTGATTGCCATGAGACAGCTCCCCCTGCAAAAGTTATTAGGTACCCGGATATCGACTTTCTCGTATCCACGTCGCCAGCCATATCTGAATCTGTAAATCCTTCTAATATAGATTTACCATTACCAAAACATAAACAATGACTAGAAGTACCTCTAAGATACCTGAGTATCCATTTGACTGCTGTCCAATGTTCCTTTCCAGGATTTGATAGAAATCGGCTCACTACACCAACAGCATGAGCAATGTCTGGTCTGGTGCATACCATAGCATACATTAGACTGCCAACTACCGATGCATAAGGTACCTTGCTTATCTCTGATTTCTCTTCTTCGCTTGAAGGACACTGGCTCGAATTAAGCTTGAAGTGGCTTGCCAGTGGAGAACTAACAGGTTTAGCTTTGCTCATGTTGAACCGCTCTAAAACTTTCTCAATATACTTTTCTTGAGATAGCCAAAGTTTCTTGTTCTTCCTGTCACGAACAATCTTCATGCCAAGGATTTGTTTTGCGGGTCCTAAGTCTTTCATGGCAAAAGACTTGCTCAACTCTTTCTTTAACGTGTTAATCTTGCCAATATCTTGGCCTACAATTAACATATCATCAACATAAAGCAAAAGAATAATAAAATCACCATCAGAGAATTTCTTGATGAAGACGCAGTGATCAGCTGTCGTTCGGTTGTACTCCGTTTGCTCCATGAACGAGTCAAACTTTTTATACCACTGCCTCGGTGCCTGTTTCAAACCATACAGACTTTTCTTTAGCCTGCATACCAGTTTCTCTTTTCTTTTGGCTTGGAAACCTTCGGGCTGCTCCATATAGATTTCCTCGTCAAGATCACCGTGTAAGAATGCGGTTTTTACATCAAGTTGTTCAACCTCCAGATTAAGACTAGCTGCCAAGCCAAGAACAACTCGGATTGAAGACATTTTTACCACCGGTGAGAAGATTTCATCGAAGTCAACGCCTTTCTTTTGTCCGAATCCTTTCACAACCAATCTTGCTTTGTATCGAGGTTGCGAGCTACCTTCTTCGCTTTTGATTTTGTACACCCACTTATTCTTGAGGGCTTTCTTTCCCTGCGGTAATTTCACCAAGTCAAATGTGTGGTTCTCATGCAGAGATTTCATTTCTTCCTGCATGGCTTTTATCCACTCAGTCTTATGCTGGTCAGTGATAGCTTCGGTATAGCTTTCTGGTTCTCCCCCGTCAGTGAGCATGACATAGTCGCTAGGAGGATATCTTTGACTTGGTTGTCGCTCTCTGGTAGATCTCCTTAGCTGTGCTTCTGGTTGGACTTGTTCAGGAACTTGTTCAGGAATTTGTTCAGGAACTTGTTCTTGTTCTGAACTTTGAGCTGGTGGAACATTATCATCAGTATCTGGTGCAGCTTCCTTGTCATCTGAATTTGTTGATGGAGAGACTGGTTCCAGATTCACTGGAAGTTCTTCTGATTGTGGCTTCTCAGGTTTCTGAAAATCCTCGATCGTCTGATCTTCAAGAAACACCACGTCTCTGCTTCTGACAATCCTTTTGTTGACAGGATCCCAAAGTCTGTAGCCGAATTCTTCATGGGAATATCCCACAAAGATACACTGCTTCGCTTTTCCATCCAGCTTGGACCTCTCGTCTCTAGGGATGTGAACAAATGCTCTGCAGCCGAATACTTTCAAGTGTTTGTAAGAAACGTCTTTCCCCGTCCAAACTTTTTCTGGTACATCGTAGTTCAGTGGAACTGATGGAGAAAGGTTGATTAAATCGACCGCTGTCCTCATTGCCTCCCCCCAATAGGAGTTTGGCAGTTTTGCATTTGAGAGCATACATCTGACTCTTTCACAAATGGTTCTGTTCATCCTCTCTGCGACACCGTTGTGTTGAGGTGTCTTTGGTACCGATTTTTCCAGCCTGATGCCGAAATTTTTGCAGTACTCTTCGAATGATCCTCGATACTCACCGCCATTGTCTGATCGTACACACTTCAATCGTCTGCCAGTTTCTCTCTCAACTTTTACATGAAATTGCTTGAAAACTTCCTGCACTTGATCTTTAGTTTTCAAAGCAAAGGCCCACACTTTTCTAGAGTGATCATCAATAAAAGTCACAAAATAGTGAGCACCTCCTAGTGTCTTACAACTCATTGTACAGACATCTGTGTGTATTAAATCTAGAATATTTGCCTTTCTAGATGGTGAGGAACTACGAAATGCAACTCTATGTTGTTTACCCATAATACAATCAACACAAGTACGTAAAGATGTACCTGTCATTCCTGGCAAGTGCTCCTTCTTGGAAAGAATTCTGAGACCCTTTTCACTCATGTGGCCGAGCCGCTTATGCCATAACTCGGTGGGAACTTCTTTCCTCATGGTATTTACTTCTTCTTTACACAGCTTGGCTTCTGTGTGGTAGAGTGATGCATCTTTCTTGCCTCTAGCTACTACCAAGTTTCCTTTGGTGAGCTTCCATTTTCCTTCACCAAAGTTATTATTGTAGCCATCGTCATCAAGCATTCCGGTGGAGATCAAATTGAGGCGGATATCAGGAACATGCCTCACATCTTTCAAGAGTAACCTGTATCCAAGGTTAGTTTCTAAATAAATATTACCGATGCCGATAATTTTGGATGCATCATCATTTCCCATCCTCACTCGTCCGAAATCACCTTGCGTGTAGGCTGAGAAGAAATCTCGTCGTGAGGTGACATGGTAGGACGCGCCTGAGTCAACTACCCATGTAGAGTCTTGACTTGCAAGGTTGACATAATCAGCATCTCTAACAATGACGACTTCTTCAGTAAGAGTTGCGGTGTCATTTGTTCGGGTTTCTGCTCCTTGATTTCTGGATCGTTCTGCCTTTAACTTTCGACATTCTCGAATGAAGTGTCCGGGCTTGCCGCAGTGATGACACTTCTTGTCATGCCACGATCTGGACTTTGAGCGTCCTCTTTGCTGACTTTGGTTATGAGGATTTCTGCTTTTACTTCTTCCGTGCCATTCTTGCTTGCCTTGTTTTTCCATGACAAGTGCTTCACTTTCAGGAGTATAACCATTGTCTTTTCGTCGAGACTCTTCGTTCAGCATTCTGTCTTTTACCATCTCCATGGTAAGCTTTCCGCCAGGAGCTGAGTTACTAACTGACACAGCTAGAGTGTCCCAACTTTTTGGTAGAGAACTCAGCAACAACAACACTTGTAGCTCGTCATCTACGATCATCATCATAGAGTTGAGTTGATCTACAATGCCTTGGAACTCACTCATGTGTTCCGATACGCTGCTTCCATCTTTATACTTCACATTGACTAATCGTCGTATCGGATTAGCTTTATTCTGTACGGTTGTCCTCGCATACATTGTCTCCAACTTTTGCCAAAGAACGTAAGCATTGTGTTCATTAGCAAAATTTTGAAAAATGCTTTTGTCGATCCATTGTCTGATTTGAGCAGCACATTTTCGGTTTAGCACGGCCCAGTCAGCTTCTGTGCTGGTTGTTTTTGGTGTCTTGTCATCTGTTGAAGTTGTAGTCACGGCTTCCTCCTTCGGCATTATAATCGGCTTCCACAGATCTTTAATGTATAAAAGATCCTCCATCTTCGGCTTCCAAATTGCATAATTAAATGCAGTCAACTTGATCATATTGCCTGTGTTCATATTGCCTGTGCTCTCCTCCATTTGAGTCGTCAATCAACAGGTTTCGCGGAGCTTGACACTTCACCGGCGATGAATTTCCGACGATGAATAGTACTATGTGGATAGTACTCTGTGAATAGTGACTACTATTCCAAATAGTGACTGCCGACAAAATAGTACCGTATACGTGAATAGTATTGTACGTATGAACAGTACCTTCGCTGAAAACGACCAGGCTCTGATACCACTTTGTTGGGAAAAACCGATGGTTGTAAAGAAATAATTCTACAATCCCAGGACAATTTCCCAAACTAAAATACAACAAAAATAACACCAACAATTTTAGCGTGGAAAACCCTCCAAAGATGAGGTAAAAACCAAGGGACCCGTAAGCCGCTTAAGAAACTTCCACTATAATCAAATGGGATTACAAACTTCACCCTTAGGTGGATCTCTCACAAATATACACTTACTATGTATCTTCAATTTGTGGATAACACTTCACAAATTGGCTCACACTTTTTCTTCTCAAAGAAACTCTCTTTGAGGCTCTCTAGATCTCTTGAATTAGATCTCTCTGAATATTTGATCTCTCTCAGATGATATTCAAGAATGAAATTAGGGCTCTATTTATAGGAGTTTAAACAGGGGCTTTTCTGTAATTGATTTGGTCCTTCCCACGTGAAGTCTGCAGCTTGCCCCACGTGAAGCCCGTGCAACCTGCCCACGTGAAGTGTGTTGTAGTTCCCATGCAGTCCACATTTTCTTCGCGCCCACGTGAAACGTGTTATTGTTCCCATGCATGAGTTTTATTTTTGTTTAATGAGATGATGAGGTGGACCCCATCACATTTCCAGTATAAATTAAATCATCCACGTATAGGCACGCTATAAGAATTTTACCAACTCCAATCTTTGTGTTAAGTGTATGCTCTTATGGGCACTTTTGAAAACCTTCCTTTGAAAAATAAGCATCTATGCTACTATACAAAGCTCAAGCTCGTGGTGCTTGTTTTAGTCCATAGAGAGCCTTTTTTAATTTATAAACTTTATGCTCAAGTCCAAATTGCACATAACCAGGAGGTTGTTCAAGAAATACCTCTTCTTGCAAATCTCCATGTAAGAATGCTGGTTTCACATCTAGTTGAAATATAGGCCAAGAGTTCTGTGCGCCAATGTGTTGTATGTAAATCGAAAGTGTACGGTGTTAAGTTATAATATCCGATGAAAATCAAGTTATCGTCCTCAGAGATTGTTTAGTTACACTAATTATTTCGTTCCTAACTGTAATTTTATTTAGAAAATCAAAGTTGAATGATTAATAAACTAAAAATAGTAATTAAACAAGAAATATAATAAAACACAACAAATTATGAGAATTTAGATGAAAATCAATATGAGAAACGTCTAAACTTTCAATCTCTCCTCTCTATTAACTATGTCTAGAAATATGCGATATTCATCAATTTGAGTTATAGTTTATAAGTCAAAAACCTGAGATTTCTAATACCCTCTTTCGAGTGCCGCATTAGAGCATATTTTTAGAAAATTAAGTTCGATTTATCAATAAAACTCAAAAACTCATTCAGTCTATGATTTTCCCTAAGACTTCGTAAAACTCCATAGATCTATCGGTTTTATGGTCGTTTCATGTTATGCTTCTTATATTCTAACTCGAAAAACCCTCTATCGAGTGTTGCCTTTTAAGTCTAAGATCAATCAATCCGTGATCAAGGGATCAATAACATTAAGAATAGAAAAACATAAAAAACTAACAACTCTATTAATGAATCATTAAAAGTTTAAGAAAATGACATCGTATCTAGTTTGGATTGATCTACACCTCTAGATAGAGGATTTACTTTATAACTAAAGACATAAAAACATTCAACAATAGTTTGAACATGAATAAAAATAATAGACAACAAACTAGAATGGTGTAGAGAATGTTGAATAATCTTCCAAGTTGATCTTCTTCTCCACTTCGTTCCAACCGTAATCCTTTTGTTCTCTACTCTATGATGCTTTAGAAACCCTAAAGAATGATTTATATAGAGCCACAAGTTCATAGGATGTCGTATTGGAGAGTCCCAAGTCGAATAGGCAAAATTCGTGCAAATTAGCAACTTTCCATTTTCAATTACACCCCCGAGTGCCGCGGTGCCCAGTCACTGTCTCTTCCCAATCTCATCTTTGCTTGAAATTAACAATGTGGTACAAGAAATTCATTGTCACACCCCCTTATGTATATACACTCAATCCACATGAGACATACACATGTTGTAAATCGATTTTTATGTAAATCACGTTCCAACTTACTTTTGACATTTATACGTGTATTATACATTTTGATATACGCATACTTAAAACTACGGGGTGTTACATTCATGATCTCAAACATTCCCTCCAGACTATAGTTTTTAGCCATACCCCTAGAAAAATAATGCCGCAGCACACATGCTAGCAAATTTTGGATTAACTTTAGATGAAGAGTTAGTTTGGTTGGAGGAAGCTTCCCTTGGCTTAATCAAGTAGTCCAGGAGATGTTGTATCACTTTTGCCTTAATGGAGTTCCATTCTTTTTTTAAAAAAAAAAGCTTGTAAAAATATTGTATTTGCTTTCTTCATATAGATTTTTTTTTCTTAGAATTGTTTTAGCAAAATTTTAATGATGCATATTTTCTCAACATAGGATATTTAAGAGGGAATATCATAAAATATAGTTGAATAATTATCACTTTGAACATATTTTAGTTGGTAGATGGAAACTCGCTAAACGTCTGCCGAACTTCTCGAGTCCGAAAGTATTAGTCTTGTCGCGAAGTGGACGGGGACACTTCTTGAGTGTCGAGAAACTAGTCATAAAAAAAAATCACCATTTATCATCTTCCACAACATTTAATGATGTAAATATATTTGAATAATGTTTAATTATTTGTCTTGCATTACCTATAACGTACATATATGACTTTTCTTTAGGTCTCTTTCACTACTTTAGGAAGGCAATAAACAAGACATGTCTTGATTTATGAGAGGATGGACCATTGAATTTGAATGAGAAGTTTTTCTATAGTGAAAGTGAAAGGTGTAGGTTGCCAAAAATTTAGAACCATTTCGATGACTCCCAATAAAAATTGGATGTGAAAGTCTTTTAGCATTATTACGAAATTATCTATAAACGTATTTTATATAAAAATTTATTTAATAATTTTATATTAAAAAGTAGTGATAATTTAAAATTTTATAATAAAAATAACATACCGTAAATTAAAAAAATTTAATTTTATAAAAAAATTTAATAATATTGTTAAAATTTATATTTTTTTCATGAGTTTTTACTATGATGTATTTATCTATTTTACCGGTCCACCATCTCATTAAAGGGCTAATTTTCCTATGCGTTGGAAATATGAAGAAAAAATCTTTTCAACACCTTTTTAATCGCTTAAATGAGAATCGGGATGAAAAAATTATGATTGTTTAAAGTATTTTACCAATTGGTCAACTGTGGTCATTTTACCGATTGGTAAAGATTCTTTCCAATCATCGGTAAAATGACTATAACTTTTTTTGTTTTAATTTCAATTTTAGTGATTCAAAATGTGTTAAAAAGATAATAAAAAAAAATTAAAACGCTTTTCGAATTTCTCAAATCAGAGTCGAGATGAAAAAGTTATGGTTGTTTAACCTTTTTTTCCTATTGGTCAACTGTGATCAATATTTTTATCGATCGGTCAATATTTTTATCAATTACCGATAAAATAATTATAATTTTTTCGTTTTAACTCTGATTTGAATGACTTAAAATGTATTTAAAAGAAAAAGAAATCTTTTCAATTACTAAAATCAGAGTCGGAATAAAAAAAATTATAACTATTAAATTTTTTTTACTAATTGTTTAAACAGGAAGAATAAAGTGATTCATTTGTTAAGGACCTAAATGTAAATTTTAGAAATTAAGGGACTTAGTCCATGTAGCTAAAAGACCTAATTCCTAAAAATCCCTTAATAAAAGTGAGAATATAGGTCAAGGCACTTGTGAAAAAGATGCAGTATAAGATATTTTAGCCGCTGTGCGTGTTGGTTGTGGGGGTTTTTTCCTTGATTAGTATAATTAATTAAAATTATGACCCTAATACCAAAATTTTTAAAATTATGACCCATATACCCAATATTCAACAGTGTTTTTTTTTCACCTAGGCGTGGATTGAAATTTTTTTCTTTTTTTTTTTTGCCACGTAAAAAACGTCTTCCTAAAAAATGGCTTCAGTACAAATCTCATATGAGCTGGAGGCGTCTTCTAAGCTCTTTTTTTTTAAAGTAAGAAATTCTTAGGTTACAACCAATCTGTCGAGTATTTTTGTCGATCGCTACTGGGAACGACTCCCAATACCCTCTCAGGGACCCTCGAAACTGACAGAACCCTGCTCTCATGCCCCGGTGAGTTTTTTACCCCTCAACCGAAAGTTTTAGTTCAAATGAACTAAATTAACTTAAAAAATCCTTTTGACTCAACCGCGCCCAATCCGCTTGGTTTTATTTTTCGTCCGACACTTGGAGTGACTCTCAATACCCTGTTAGGGACCCCCGAAATAGTCAGAACACCGCTCTCATTCCCCCGGTGAATTTTTCACCCCCCCAACCGGAACTTTTAGTTCAAATGAACTTAATTGCACTTAAAAAACCCATTTAACTCAACCGCAGCCAATCCGCTGGGTTTTTTATTCGTCCAACACTTGGTGTGAGTCTCAATACCCTCTCAGGGACCCCTGAAATCGTCGGACAAAAAAAAAGCCAGGCGGATTGGCCGCGATTGAGTCAAAAGGGTTTTTTAAGTCGATTTAGTTCATTTGAACTAAAACTTCCGGTTGGAGGGTGAAAAATTCACCGGGGCATGGGAGCGGGGTTCCGTCAGTTCCGAAGGTCCCTAGCAAGGTATTGGGACTCGTTCCAAGTGTCGGACGAAAACAAAACTTGGCGGATTGGCCGAGGTTGAGTCAAAAGGGTTTTTTAAGTCGATTTAATTCATTTGAACTAAAAGTTTCGGTTGGAGGGTGAAAAATTCACTGGGGCATGGGAGCGGGGTTCCATCGGTTCCGGGGGTCCCTAGTAGGATATTGGGACTCGTTCAAAGTGTCGGACGAAAACAAAACCCGACGGATTGGCCACGGTTGAGTCAAAATGATTTTTTAAGTCGATTTAGTTTATTTGAACAAAAATTTTTGGTTAAAGGGTGAAAATTTCACTGGAGGATGGGAGCAGGGTTCCGGGGGTCCCTGGTAGGGTATTAGAACTTGTTTCATGTGTCAGGCGAATAAAATACCCTACGGATTGGCCGCGGTTGAGTCAAAAGGGTTTTCTAAGTGCAATTGAGTTCATTTGAACTAAAAGTTTCGGTTGGGGGTGAAAAATTCACCGGGGCATGATAGCGGGGTTTCGTCGGTTCTGGGGGTTCTTAGTAGGTATTGAGATTCGCTCCAAGTGTCAGACAAAAAAAATACCAGGAGGATTGGCCGCGGTTGAGTCAAAAGGGTTTTTTAAGTCAATTTAGTCCATTTGAACTAAAACTTCCAGTTGGAGGGTGAAAAATTCACCGGGGCATGGGAGCAGAGTTCCGTCGGTTTTGGGGGTCCCTAGGAGGGTATTGAGACTCGCTCCAAGTGTTAGACGAATAAAAATCTCGACGAATTGGCCGCGATTAAGTCAAAAGGGTTTTCAAAGCCGATTTAGTTTATTTGAATTAAAAGTTTCGATTGGGGTGTGAAAAATTCACTGGGGCATGAGAGCGGGGTTCTGTCGGTTCCGAGGGTCCCTGGGAGGGTATTGGGACTCACTTCAAGTGTCGGACGAATAAAAAACCCGACGGATTGGCCATGGTTAAGTCAAAAGAGTTTTCTAAGTCGATTTAGTTCATTTAAACTAAAAGTTCTGGTTGGAGGGTAAAAAATTCACCGGGACATAGAAACGGGGTTTCGACAGTTTCGTGGGTCCCTAGTAGGGTATTGAGATTCGCTCTAAGTGTCGGACAAATAAAATACTCGGTGGATTGGCTGTGGCCTAAAAACTTTTTACTTTAAAAAAAAAATAGCGATTTGAACTGAAATCATTTTTTAAGAAGACGCCTTTTACGTGACAAAAAAAAAAGAAAAAAATTTCAATTCGCGCCTTCGTTAAAAAAATAAATTTAAATGTTAGGTATATGGGTCATAATTTTAAAAAATTTAATATTAGGATTATAATTTTAATTAATTACACTAATCAAGAAAAAAAAAAGATATTTTTAAAATTATTAAAATTAAAGTCGAAATAAAAAAAATTATGACTATTTAAATTTTTTTACTAATTAATTAAACGCTAAGAATAAAATGATTCATTCATTAAAGACCAAAATGTTAATTTTAAAAATTAAGGGACCTGGTCCATGTAGCTACAAGACCTAATTTTGAGAACCTATAAGCAGGTGTGAAAAAGACGCAGGATATTTTAGGCGCTGTGCGTGCTGGTTTTGGTTGGTGCCGGAGAAAAAACGGTCCCATTAGTTCGACCATAAATTCCACCACACGCACACAGCCGCCTCGTACGAGGGACCCACCTCCCTTCCTGTCCGACTTCATCGTATTGCTGACGTGTCCGTATCTATTACGTGTACATGGGGTCCACAGATCGAGATGATAAAACTACAGGAGATCCAGCCCAAAGTATTTTGGTATAAACATCTCTTCTTCTCTGTTCTGGCCAGTACTCTCAGATCAGCACTGGTGTTTCAGTTTGCAAGCAGAAAGAATTGAAGATGAGAAAGTTGGAATGGAATTCTCCGTTTAAACCAGGATTCGCTCTATTCCTTGGTGTTATTTACTTGTTCTACCTGCTCGATCGATGCCAAGCTCAAGCTACTACGGATCCAACCGAAGGTAACCTACTTCACTATCGCAAACCTCTTTTTCCTTTCCTGATTTTGCATTAGTAACCGTTTTGATGAGATCGTTTTCATTAGTGGAGAAATGAGATGTTTCTCGATGATTATTCTAAGTCTTAGTCTCGAGTTAATTATTCTGAGTGATATATGTACTGATCGGAGTGTCTAGCTTTAGAAATTTCAATTAGATTGCAAGCGCTAGGTGCAGCCTCGATCGGACGCAGCTAGCGACGAGCATGCGATTCTTGTTTGAGAAACCTAGCTAGCTCGTGTCAACTGTACTAATTTGATCGATCGATCGATTGATCGGTCGGTCTCAACAAATCCGCCTCCTTCGGTTTCCTCTTCTCCTCTCTTCGTTTTCCTTTTTCCTCCGCTGTTAGTTATAAATTTTCCAAGGCTGATAAACTAAGATTTTTATTTTTTATTTTTTTGAGATCGAATCATCGAATTCGTGAGTTATGTGCAGAAAAGTATCGTATTTTTTTTTATTTTTTATTACTTGTTAGCTTCAAAAACAATTAAGTAAAAGAAATGAAAACGTTTCAACGGCGACATCGTTTTCGGCTGGAGGCACGATAATGCCCTGGTCATCATTGAAAATTGTAAACTCCCTCCTCCATTTCAACTTTCGCCGCCTGTCTTTCTCAATCCCGACTGTGTGCGTTGACACGTGCCTGTACATTAAAATGAAAAATTAAATTCGCACAAGTGTATAGGTCCCACTAATTAATGTGCCCTTCAACTAGTTCCTCGTCCAACAACTTCAATGTAGCGAATGACGTATCTTTTTTGTACTATCAAAATTTAAAATTATATATTTTTATTATTTAACTCTAAATGAAGATTTCTCAAAAAAAATAAAATAAATAAAAATTAAATTATGATTTGAAAACACACATCATCAGGGGCTGAAGACTTAAAATAAGGAAGAATTAGATAGACTTCGTTAATAGACTATCTACACTTTAATCATGAACATAATCTCATCCTAACATACATACATTCTTTCTATTTCAGCCAAAAATATAAAAATTTTAAACTATCTTTCTCCCAATCGTATTCCATCCTTCGTTCTTCTTTTTTTTCTCCTCTTCCATTTCTTCTTCTTCAAAACTCTTCCACAACCCTAATTTCTAACTTTAAAGCTCACCATTTTCATCTTCTTATCTTAGTTAAAAAAATATTGGAGTCAGAAAAATATCGTTTGGACTCCATTTGGAGCGAATCGTCACTCGTTATTTTTAAAATTTTTTTGACATTTGATCATTTGAATCGGTAAGAAATGCATGTTTTAATTATTATTTTTTATTTTTATTCATTTTTATTCATGAAAAAAAATATTTATGGATATTTTTCAATGTGTTTTGCGTGAAAAATCGACAAGAACGAAGCTCTTCACCATAGACGTGCTTCGTCCTAGGGTCACCATGGACGAACTTCGTCCTAGGGCTGACCCTCTTATTTTTTATTTTTTTTCATTATCACATATTATATTGCATTGAGATGCATTTCGTGACAATTTTGACATGTTTTTACCTATTTCTGGCTAAGTGGCACCGTTTTCCACTCATTACTCTCATGTGTACCGTATGGGGTATACCATCCCACTGTCCAAATGAGCTTAGACTAAGTGTAAATATGACAAAATTGTCATGAATTACATTCTAATGCAATATGGTATGTGAAACTGAAAAAAAGAAAAAAGAAAATAAGAGGGTCGGTCGGATATGACCAACCTTTACAAAGGAGGGTCGGAAGGCCATGGCCGACCCTTACAAATAAGTGTCGGCCATGGCCGACCGACCCTCCTGTACAAGGATCGGCCTCTCAAGGCCGACTTCATGATGATTTTTTAGAAAAAAAATAAAAAACGCACTTTTTTATTTGTACACAACAAAAACTTGCCTCCCCGTGATATTTTTTCAACGACTACGATATGTAAGGCACTCGAGATTGTCGAGAGAATTGCAATGTGGCGTTGAAATGGGGCTCGGAGAAGAAGAGGATGAACAGTGGGGTGTGGGTGAGAATAGGAGGTAAAAATTAGGATTTTGTTTTTTAATAAAAGGTCATTTTAGTAATTTCAGTTGAAGGAATTTAATGAATTATATAAAATAGGTGGAATGAGTTGTGGATAGTTCATATATGAAGTTTCTTTAGCTGCTCTCTTAAAATAATATGAATAAATTATTGAGAAAAATTTAATTTTTTATAATTTGAATATTAACTTCGTTCTCAAAATGTATCAAGCTCATGTAGTTAGTTTAGTTGAAAAAGAAATTACATCATATTAGAAATGATTGGAAAAAATTGTATTAAAGAGGAGGAGAGGTGAAACTAATGACATCAAGGTTTTTTAACCTTTATAAGTGATGACAGAAGCCTTGAAATTGAACAAATATATATATTGACAGTCACATAATTATTTTTTTGTTTATTTTAAAGTTTTAAAAACAATATTTTTTTTCCCTCTGTCGTCAAATAAGCTTTAATTGAAATGAGCTATATATTTCAGATATTAATGATAATATATTATAAATCTTCTTCAATATCACGTATATATACTTTAGCGTAGAGAATTATATTGTAAATTATGATTCTGTATTATGGGTTTGGCATGGTTAAGTAATAGAGCATTTGGTGGTGGTGTTGTTGGTGTGGATGCAGTGAAGGCGTTGAGCTCCATTTTTCAACAGTGGCAGATCTCAGCGGTGAGGTCGTGGAACCTTAGTGGAGAGCCGTGCAGCGGAGCGGCAATCGACACCACTGACATAGAGGCCCCGGATTTTAACCCTGGGATTAAATGCGATTGTTCTTACAACAGGAGCTCCACTTGCCACATTACTCAACTGTGCGTGCACTTTTCTCTCCTCTACCTATTATTTGTCTTTTCTACCTAGTATTATTGTTTGTCGTTTCTATTTTTTTTAATAATAATAATAATAATAATTATTATTATTATTAATAATACTAGTAACCCTCTTGTAGTACTTTAACAATAATATTAAAAAAAAGTGCATTTTAAAAATAAAATAAAAGAAACACATGTTCACCTCTTCCAAGCCCTACCCACCTCTAGTCAAATACATGGACACTTAGATGGAAAATTTTATATATTGACTATACACACGCCGTTCCCATCGCCTTCCACTTGTAGCCCTTTCTGTTTTTTATTCTTTCTATGTTGGAGGCGTTTGGTCCCTTTCGGCGCCACTTAGAAATCTCTAAGCACTAACTTACCTCTACTCACATCCATGTGCACTTGACATATAAAATCTTAATTTTTTTTATTAGGTGCCGCTATAAAATTTTCGTTAAACTTTATTATTCAATTATCTCAAACATATTCTCATGTAATTTTAAATCATCGCTAAAAACTATAAAATAATAAAGCAATATTAGAATTTTAATCAAAACTTTTCTTTTTTCCCATTTTTTAGGGCATGATCCTGATGCCATCACAATTTCCTGTTTGAAACCCTTTTTTTTTCATCTTCTTTTTACTTCTAAGTTTATGTTTCGTCTTTTCATTTCTCTTTATTTAACGCTTATAACGAATTCTTTAAAAAAAAAAAAAAAACCTCTTATAACAAACTCTCACATCTAACTAATCTATTTATAACAATATGTATCTATATCTATCATATTATAATAAATCTATTTAAAAGAGTTCAATGTGGCCATTTTTGCCAAACTTCTAAAACAACCCCTTCAAACTTATAGTTATATTTTATTTTTTAAATTAGTTGTAGGAGCAAAATTATAATTTTTAGTAGTTAAATAACTTCCATTCCCACTCTCTCTCTCTATCTCCTATTTTGTGCCTACAAATTATGTCTATATTTTACTCTTTTTTAAATTACAGATTTTCTTCTTTTTCTACTATTTTCTATTTTCAAACAAAACTTTATTTTAATTACAAAATAAAAAATTAAAATTTTTGCACGTGCTTACATACTAGTTCTATATATAAAAATACTTGGACACAGTAAAGCCTTTTTACCACAAACTGTCCAAAATGCCCTTCTTCCATTTCATAAGTTTTAAATTCTAATGCCCTTCAAAAATTTATAGATATTTTAAATTCTAATATATAATTTTAGTAATAAAAGGTGATGTAGTACTTCAACAATTTAACTTTTTTCCATGACTACTCCCACATTTCTTCCACTTTTTAAGGTTTTTATTAACATTTCCAATTTTGGCTTCTTTAGTTACAATACTTCACCTTATTTTAATTAATTTTTTTCTTTCATTGAAAAATATAAATTCTTTAAAAAAATAATAATACCAAAAAGAATACAAAATTTAAGATTTTGTTAAAAATAATAGAAATCATGTACAATGGACGTGCCATATACTATATATAAGAAAGTATTTTACATGCTTATGATGAAGTTTTTTTTTTCCAATTATTTCACAAATATTCTTCTGTTATTTTAAATAATCTTTCAATCATTATATATTAATAAAGAAGTAAATTTAAGCTAAACTTATTTCTTCTTTTATAGGCACAACACCACTTTTTTCTATTCGAAATTCATGTGATCTTATTTCCATCTTCTTTCAATTTAATATTCAAATTTCTTATTTTCAACTTTTCATTTAATTTTTTTCACAACCACTCACATTCATTTATCATAATGCATGCTCATTTTATGCCTCATAATAAAATATCCTTGTGCAATGCATGTATACATCTAAGTTTAATATGAATATTACTTTGAACCTACTTATTTTCATGTATGTTAATATTTATCTTTATATATGATGTATAAATCTTTGGGAAAGCATCTTTTGTTATAATTTTAATATTAAATCTTATCAAATTTATATATTTATTTACATATTATTTGGATTTATTTTTATATCTATAATGCAAATAACTAAGAACTCATTGTACAACTTTATTTTGTCATTTTTAGTTTTTATTTAGTTTTATGTTTAAGAGGTAAAATTGTGATTCACTTAAAATATATTTTGAATTTTCTAAATCAGTTTTTCTTACATTAATGACTATATTTTTCGTTTATTATTATTTTTAAACAATAATTGAGAACAAGTTTGGAAGAAAAGCAAAAACAAATTGAAATTTTTTGATCCACATGGGCACTACACGGATATCATATGGAAGCCACGTGAATTGCCATTTGGGCTTCCACATTGTAGCCCAAATCTGGCGGGTGATTGTGTAACCATCTACACCCAACGGTTACAGCGAACGTGGGGGTTGCATGGATTTTTAGATGGCTAGCTAAAGGTTAATGATTTGATCAAATATAAAGAATTACTCCCAAGTATCTCCTCCACTAGAAAGTTAGTAAAACAAGATTTTATTTAAAGATTAGTCACATTCTCGTTGGAAGTGAGTTAGATTAACTGTAGATTGTGGAATTCAAGTTACACCCATTCTTGTAGTGTACTGTGTAACTCACTATGAGAACCAAATTAGAGGTGGAAAACATGTGAAATACAGATTGATAGGACTTTCATACTTTGGTAAATTCTTCCACTTATTTACATTGGATCCATTATTTTCCAATATTGATAACAAAGGTATATATTAGTGTTTTCATGTTTTAAATGTGATTTGGGAATGTCATTTACATGAAAAAGGGTTTAAAATTGATTAGAAAATTAGGAAAAAAAAATTGTTCTCTAGAGTTAGATGGATGAACACATGCCAGACCCACTGACATAATTGTCAGCCGCTAGCATTCACCTTAGATCGTCGTGCAAACAGGTTGGTGTAATGGGTGGCTTCTAACACAACCTAGTACTATGTTTACAATGCCGCCACGGTGAAGAAAACGAGTCCTCTAACCCATTTTCTCTCCTTTCTATGGGTAAATCCCCCGAGTTTGGGTAACTTGTCCCATTATGAGAAAAAAAAGTGACCTGACCCAAGACTGAATTGGCCTAGCCTAGGATAGATTGACCCAAAATAGATTGGTTAGGTCTGATCATTTTGAGGAAATTGGACTGTATCATGGTCCAATCAAATCGATTCATAGCATTAAAAAAAGTTGATTTAATTCTGACCAATCAATCTCTATGACTTAAGATGAAGGTCAAAGGATGAACATTTGGACAAGTCATGAATTGTGACCCACCAAGTTTTCCATGATTTTTCCATTTGTAAGGTCGAATGATGCAAAGATTCTCTTGATAATCAAATTAGACAATTGACCATATCATGATTTAGACTATTGAATTTTATGTGCTTAAAATATGATCTTGGGATATGATTTTATGAATGCTTTGAACAATGACAAAGACTATTTTTGCATGAAATTTGTGTCCATATTTTTTTACAAACTATGAAAATTAAAGTATGATCATTAAATCTAACCAATTGATCAATTGGATAAAATGCCACTACAATTGATTGGGCCAGGATCAAGACTGTAGCACCAAATATTGTAAAACTTTTAAACTAAGACCTACTGTATTATTGATTGATAAATGTGTCCTTATGGTTAGATTTAAAAGAAATGCTAACATTTAATCAATGTAAAAACATATTGTGATATGCAACAAATAGTGATCTTATGTATACATTTTTTTTTTATGGAAATAGAGTGGGTTATAAATTGGTTTGAAATATGTACTTCATTTGATCAATTTGTAACAAGATAAATTTTGATCACTCACTACATGAACATATTAGCAGTGTTTTCAAGGCGTCGCCTAGGTGCTATGCTAGGCAAGCAATGGAGGTTTGTGCAAATATTTAAAAAACAGAAACGCCCCCTTTCTATAGTAAACCCTTGAACCTTTCTCTCCTTAAGCCCATCATTTCCGTTTGTTCCTACCAAGAAATGCTGTCGAAATCTCCGACAGCCGTCGACGACCCTCTGGCAATAGATATTTGAGTTTTGTACTTTTGAACCTTTTGGATAATGTGTATTATGACACGAATTAATGTTTTGTGGACATAATTTTAATTAATATGAAGTTTTTTTTTTTATCATTTTATGAAAATTTAACATTTATTATAGAATATAGTTAGATATATATAATTTTGTATATAAACTGTCCAGGGACTTGTAAATAATTAATTAATTATCTAGGAATCTATAAATAAATATTTTTCTTATCGCCTAGGCCATGTCTAGGCTTCGCCTTGCTTAGACAAGGCAAATCGTCTAGACATCGCTTTGGCACCTTGAAAACACTGCATATTAGTCATATGAATCATCTATACAATCAGTCAAAACTAAAAGGACTTGTAATAAGTTTGAGATCCAAGAGCTTGAGGTTGCTTAAGTCACCGAAGAATTCACGAGACAAAGTGAGACACTACATCAAGGAAAGCTTCCCATATAGATGATTATTGATGGATCATTAGAAAATTAGAAATAGGAAGAAGTGCATCAAATTTCATTAGGGATTCAGGCAAATTCGTATTTGGTCCATGTTTTCGAATCACTGACATGAGACATACATTCTACTTTGAAATTTAGAGAAACCTCATTGCTTGATATATATGACTCAAGGGTTGAAGAAAATGTACTTAAGTATAAACCAAACCATTTGGAGGGTACCCAATGTGGAAGATGTTGAATGATATCTTGATGAGCATTGAAAGCTTGCATAAGTTCATTATATCGGAGTGTGATTTCGGTACTTATAATCACCCAAAGGAGGGGTGTCTTGGCCAATTTGGTTAATTTTAAATTATCTTATGTTAATCTTGTGTGATCCTTAAATTTATTGAGTCATTTAATCAAATAGATCATGTAGAATGGGAAAGTGTAGAAATTAAATACAAAGACACAAGATTTTTACGTGGATCGAAAATCTAATTTCCTACGTCCACGCCTAGAGAAAACCTCTTTAGGATTTCACTATCTCAGATTCGCTTACCGGGTGTGAATCAAACCGTTATTTTTACAGGTTCAAGACAAACCTATCTTTTTACAGGCCAAGGATGAGCCGTCTACTTCCTTTTGTGGGATAAGGAAGAACCTAATAACCTTTTACCGGGCTAAGGATGAACCACTTGATCCTTTTTCAAGAGAAAGGGTGAAACTACCTTTGATTTCAACCGAGGAATCTTAAGTGAATAAAATTCACTTGACTTGGTTGTTTCAATCTTGAAACAAACCAAAACTCTAATTACAGATATTACAATGAAGCTCAAGATATAACAATTTCAATCAATACAAGATATGAAATTTAAGCTCATGGATTGAGAAAACTTACAATCATATACCTTTCATGTATCAATATTGCCCATTTGAATGATGTTGAAAAATGTGCATGATTGATGCAAAAGTTGAAGCTCCAAAATCACCAAGATGATTTTTCATTCAAATGCTCTCTCTAGGTGTTTTTGAAACTGAGAAGATGTGGAAGATAGAGTTTCAAGTTCATTCTCTCATTTTCTCACAAAAACACTTAAACTTAGGAAATTCTAGATTTAGAAATCAAGCACTCATTTCCCTAAGAGTCTAAGAGGTTTTTCTCAAAAGATGATTTCAAATTGAAGCTTGAAGAGAAAACCCAAAACAGAGAGAGAAGCAAAATGCTTCAAATCAAGAATATGTTTCTCAAAAACCAGGAGATCTCTAAGTATGATTTCTCTCAAAAAAGAAAGATTAAAAACTTAGGAGATTTCTCAAAGTAAGAAAAACAATTTGTAAAACCTTTTTCTTTCAAAATCATTTATGATGAAACTTGATTTTGTTTTGAAAATGAGGATAACAAAATAAAAGCACAAGTTTCAAAAGATTTTGCAAAAGTTGCTCACAATGAGCTAAAGCACATATTTATAGAAAAATACTTCAAAAAAAGTAAGAACCACGATTCTTAAGGAAAAACCACGTTCTATTTAAATCTGGCAAAATTTGCATTATGCCAGTACGCAAGGAAACACATTTCTGCTTGAAATCCCAGTTTTTGCCAAAAGCACATGGAAATGGGTTTCTGTGTGAAATTCCTAGATTGCCCTAACATAGGAAACACGTTTTTCTAGAGGAAATGCGTTTTTGTGTTGAATTCTAGAACGCACCATTCTGGGCAAAATGGAGGAAATGTGTTTCTCCAGAGGGACGCGTTTCTGCTTGTCTGTGTGAAAATTTTCATTCTGGGCATCAAGAAACGCATTTCTTAAATAAGAAACGTGTTTTTGTCTGTCCGTGTGAGAAATTTCATGCTGGACTGTAGGAAACACGTTTCTTATACAAGAAATGCGTTTCTGCTTGACACATAAACTTAAAACATGTTTTCTTTGAATTTTCTAAGTTCAAAACATGTTTTATCGATTAAACAAGTTCAAAAACACTTGAAAACATCTAATCATAATCAAATTGAAGTTCATGCAAGTGTTAAACTCCTTTTTGGTGAAAGTCAAAATTTTGACTAAATTAAAAACAGGTTTGACTTTAAAAACTCGAATGATTTTAATTTTTTTTTGACTTAGTAAAATCATGAATGCATGCATGAAATGATTTGAAAATGAATGAGCAATATAGAGACAAGAAAGATTACAACCTAATTCTAAGTACACGTGTAAGCTCTCATCTTTTTGTCTTCGAGTCAACTCGTCCAAGCTTTGACTTTGACTTTGTTTGATCCACTTGAGTTGACTTGAGATCACTTGAATTTTGTATTGTCCTTTTCACTTAGCCTTGGTGCTGAAACATACTCAATTCAATCCATTATAACCAATTGTTATATTGTTTGTTAGCATCAAAACACTTAGGAGAATTCTAAGTGGAAAACCACTTAGGTCAACAGGTACCTCATTGATTTTATCATTAGTTCCTTCAAGTACATGCTTGTTCCTATTTTTCCATATGGACCAAGCAATAGCAATGAATCTAAGAGTCCCTAACAGTTGTGCAGACTTAAAACTTGATGTTGAGTAGTTGGTTTTAAGCCAAGCTGCAAGATGTTGAAGGAAGAAATTTTGAGGTAGGTGGTAGGGAAAGCAAAACCTTCATATTCTCTTAGCATGAGAGTAGTTTCTAAGCACATGTAAAGTGTCTTCAGTAGCTCCATTGCACCTTTTGTAGATTGGGTCTAGTGCAGACCTTCTTTGGAATCTAACTTCCTCAGTTAAGAGCCTCCCATGAAGAGTGAGCCAGAGGAAATTTTTAGTTTTTGAGAGCACTTTATTTTCTAGATCCAATTCCAATCTAGATGAGTCATCTCTGTTACAGGAGTAGTAAGAAACTGATAAGTTGATTGGCAATGAATCTTCCATTGGGGTTAGCCAACCACAACATGTTGTCTTCTGCCATGAGCCAAGGAATTGAATGTCCTCATTAGAAAAAACATTATGTGAGGAAGCTATTTTGACATTCAGGTTTTTGGTACTGTCTAGAGAGTAGAACAATCTGAAGTAACTTGAAACATTATCTCTAAGAATCTGTTAAATGAGCACCAAACTGAATCATTCTTCAATGAATACACTCTATTGCAAGCTCTTCAAGTTAAAGTGCTAACATGAAAAAACTTTGTATTGTGATCTCCTTCTTGAAGCCAGTGAATTTTAGATTTTTGGAGCCAAAAGACTTCCTCCTGCCTTGAAACTTTGTTGTACCGTTGAATGAGGCTTTCCTCCTAGTGATTTAAGAAGGGGGAGTTTCTGAAGGAGAGCTTCTTGGATGCCAATTATTCTCGCAAATAGTCTCCTTCTCTTTTGAAAATATTTCCAAATACTTCCTTATTCCAAACCTTTATTTTCTCAATGAAGGTGGTGATAGCATCACATAGGGAGCTTGAGGCTGGGGGCCGAGAGGAGGTAAGGACATTCTTATGTTTCATGTGAAAGCCACAATGCTAAAAACCTGAAAGGTTTGAAGCAGTGTGGCAATAGCATTAGACACAGAGCTCGAGTGTGGGGGCCAAGGAGAGGTAAGGACGTTCTTAAAAGTTTTATGTGAGAGCACACTACTTCAAACCTTTCAGGTATGAGACCATTGCTATGTGGATGAAATGCATTTGTATTGAGGAGTGTTCGTGAAATTATCGCAAGTGCACGACAGTCAAGTTATAATAAAATCCGATGAAATTGGGTATCATCCTCATGGATAATTAGAACACTAGCTATCACATTTTTAACCCTAATTTTATCTAGACAATCGAATTCGAATGATTAAGTAATTAAACAGTAATGAAAACAACTAATTATTAACTAACAAAGCAATGAAAACGACAGATTATCAATAGAGAAATAATCTAGAGAATCGATTTTACCTAACTATCAACTATGTTCTCTCCAATTATTTATTATTAATGTATTTACTTAGTTTATAAGCCAAAAATCCTAATGTTTCTAACACCCTCTATCGAGTGCCGCGTTAGAGCATATTCATAGGAATTGATCTCGATCTACCGATAAAGATCTAATTCCTACAAACTCACTAAGATCTATGATTTCTTTGAATGACTTCAAAGGGTCTCGATCTCCTATCGGTCTCACGATAACCTAGGCTATATTTCCCTTGTTCCGATCCAAAGTATCCTCTGTCGAGTGCCACACTCTAGAACTGAGATCATCCAATCCGTGATCAAGAGATTGAAAGCGTTAAAAATGGAGAAATATAAATAAACTAGCACAAATCCATTAATAACAATTAAAACTTTAACTAGAACATATCATCAAAGTTGTGATCCATCTATCTTCTAGAAACAGGTTTAGTTCATAACTAAACAAATAAAAACGGTAAACAATGGAGTAAACATGAATATTAGAACGAGAAAAACAAAACTATAATCGAAAGGGGAATGGGGGAGTAATCTTCAATGTGAATCTTCTTCTCCCACTTGTTCTAGTTGTTCTTCTTGTTCCCAACGTGTTCTCCTCCCTATATTCCAATCTCGTCCCATTTCAAAACCCTTTCTTTTGATATATAATAAGCCCCCTTTCTTCGTATGTAAAAATTAGAAAGTCCCTTTTGAACCAAGCGAGAAACCCTAGGGCCGCGAGTGGCGCCGCGGCGCTGCGTTAATTCTCCTCTGGGCGCCGTAAGTAGCGCCGCGGCGCCAAAAAACTCTTTTCACTGCCAAACTGGCGCCACGAGTAGCGCCGCAGCGTCCAGAGACTGAGTTGTGCTCAGTCTGTGGACTTAACCTTTTTTTACCTTTTTTTCTGCTCCGCTTGACTTCCTTCTTGTGGACTTAACCAATTTTCTTCCACTTTTTGACTTGGGTTCTTCATAAAACATCATCTAGGCTTCTCATATGATATGTCCATCATTCATGCTCACTTCCACACATCTAAATACCTACAAAACAATGCAAAGCAAGTAATTAAAACACTCGAAACATAAATTAATCTAACATATAAATTAACAAACCGAAACAATGCGTAAAAACCAATTTATTCCTAAACTAACAAATGAATCAAAACTAACATAAACACACTAAACTAATGTATAAATCATCCTAAAACAACTAGAAAACACTCCTAAAACATATCTAAATATGCAACTATCAAGGAGAATGGCATATTGATAGCATGGGTGCGAGGTACATGCTTGACTTTGGCCTCGAGGAAGAACATTCTCCATTTTTCATTACAAAGGGTTTGGTCCCAATCTCTTTTTAGTGAGATGTAAACCAATGCTACAATTAGTCAAGGTAAAAGTGAAACTAAGAATACCAAGTCCAAAAGTTTGCACTTGTTGATCATGTTTGTGAAGGCTCGGCTTCTAGTGGTTGAAAAGTTCCTCCCATCTTCTCATTGCTTGAGCAGCATCATTGAAATCACCTATAATTGTCCAAGGGCCATTCAGAGAATTAGCGAAATTAATGAGATAGTGCCATTGAATTTTCCTAAAGGAAATATTAGTATTGGCATAAATTGCTGTAAGAAAAGTAAAACCAATGGAGAGCATAAGCTTATTCAATGTTAGTGCACACTATTTGATTAGAAGCTGCAATGATTTGAACTTTTATATTAGTGTTTTTCCATGTTAGAGCAATCCTTCCATTACCCCTGTCCGTAGGAATGGAGAAAGTGGAAATACCAGCCACCCTTGTGAAATAGTATAACTTTGGAGTAGTATCTAGTTTCTAACAAATAGATAATGTCAGGATTGTTAACTTTGACCAGCTCCTTAAAGTGCAATTGGAATTTGGTGCTTCCAGCACCTTTGCAGTTCCAGGAGATTATCTTCATGAATAAACAAAAATAGAAAGCAGAATCATTAGGTAGAGTAGAAGCATCCATTGATAAAGGGTTGGTGTATGTAAGGTGTTTTGGATAGAGATTCCTGATCTCATGCATGGAATTTAGAAGTTTGTTATAAAGACCATCAGATTTTGGTATGAGATCCTTCCCTTGATCATTATACTTCAAATATTTTCCAGCATGGTTAGGATCTTGTTCCTTTGACACATCAGATGAATGATCATTAATCTAATCCAATTTCTTAGTAGAGGAGGTTGGAAGAGAGGTGGAGTCGTTAGCCTTTTGCCCAATGCCTTTTACAACTGAGATGCTAAGAGAGATCTTTAGATATAAATCTGGGAAAGAATACCTTTCCTTAGTGCCTCAATTGTCATGAGTTGTTGTACTTGGTTAACATTTTGATTTCCTTATTGTAATCAACTTCCTAAAGATCCAGAACTTCCTTGTTATGATGCGTCAAAATTGCATGTCTGTTATTCTTTCTATAGGGGACACATTGATTGTTACGACCATTGAAGTTACCAAACTGATCATCTGCTTTCCTTATTTGGTTAGGAAACCTTGGCCATTTGGAAGCCAACAATCATGGACCAAATTTCTATTTTCCGGTGAGATTCCGATCCTACTCCAATGAAGGTTCGACAGTCTGGTTAGGAGAAGATCAATCAATGCTGATAATTTTCACAGGATCATTCACAACCCAACAATTCTCTAACTTGTGATCTACGATCCCACAGTTGAAGCATATAGTGTGCAAGCCTTCATAGTCAACTGGCTGAGGAAAATTGCCTAAGTAAATTTGAGAAATCAAAGCCTAATCAACATTGATCTCCACACAAATGCATGCATATTTCTACGAGTAGCAAGCATGGTGTTATGATCAATCTTAATGACCTTAGTGTTGATATTTCAAATTCTTAAGTACAACCTAATCGTAGTTTAGGCGAACGCAAGCTGAGATTGTTGTAATTCTTGCACTAGTCGGTTGGAAATAAGCTATCCATCTTTGAATTGATAGATAATGGTCTAAATATGATCCACAAACATTTGATAAGGTCTTAATGCAATCATCATCATAGTTGAATTTAACTGAAATAGAAATCATGCCCCAAGTCAATCGCCTTGAGGTCCTTTTCTGGTTTCCAGAAAGCTTTAATCCTAGAAACTACAATGTTGTAACAAACTAACTTACCAAGGAGCCTTATGGTAACTGTTTTTCTCCATGGGTGATGGATTGTTACCTTAGTACTAGGATCTAGATTAACCTTGTTGTTCTCCAAGTCATCCCCTTCCTTAGCAACATTCTCATCTTGGTTGTTTTCATTCAATTCATTGTCATTTTCCTCAACCACAAAGTGCATGTCGTTGTTTGCTTTTTGCATACCTGAGAGCAGTTTTTCTTTGAAAGTGATGTGAGTGAAGGTCTCATTGCATCTCTTATTTGATGTTGTTGGATTGTGGCTAGCAACGTTGCTAAAAGTTTATTTCTTTGGATTGGATGAGAGGATGGGCAAAGTAATTGTGTATGTTGTTTGTGGTTTCTCTTATAGGTTGTTTTTGTTTGTTTCTCTTTAGAGTTGTTTTTGTACATTTTGAGGACTCCTTTTCCTCTCTCTTTGTACTATGTTTATTTTTTTTTTCTTTAATGAAATTTTTACTTTCTAAAAAAAAATGGAAAGTAATTATGTGTAAAATTATTAGGTAACAATCAAGATAAAGTAATTGCCACCTGTAGATGATGGTTGGAGATATGGTTGTAAATAATTTAATGTTATAAATTTAATGAGATTTTAAAATTTTAAGTTAAGTTAAGCTAGTAATATAATCATGGTTCAAAAATTTCTCGAAATTCGGCGAAATTTAACGAATTGTTTTCCTTTTTTTAACCACCAAAGTGCGAAGTGGATGTAAAATAAAAAATGCAAAAAATCACCGAAATAATTTGATAAAATTCGACAAAATTTGATAAAACTTATATTTTTCAATTCGAAAATGCAAAAATTCGACAAAAAAATTGATAAAATTCAACAAAATTTGATGAAATTCAATAAAATTCAACAAAATTCGATGAAATTCGATAGAGAAGTAAAAGAAAATGTTATTTCATTAATAGAAAACAAAAAAAAAAATACCAATAATTGTGCATTATTTTCAACTTCATCAACCAACATAGTAATATAAATTTTAAAAATTAATTTAACAACCTAACAAATTATGTAGTTTATGGGATATGCTTTACCAAAAAGAGAAGAAAAGAAGCAAAATAAAAATAAATAAATAAATAAATAAAAATTGTAGAGTTGCATCTTAACCTCGTCTTAATTTTTATGCAAAAAATAGTTTGATAATTTAGAAAATGCTATTTCCCTTTAGGTTTATTTCATTCAAAGTTCATAGACTATTTAATGCTACACAAAAGCTTAAATGTTTATCGTGCTTTTGATGCATTAAAGATATGATTCTATTCTTTGGGTGGCACTGGCTTTAGGCGGCCATTCATCTGTAGAAGTTAATTTAACCTATTTGCTTATTTGATTGCAGGAGAGTATACGCCTTGAACGTGAGGGGGGTAATTCCAAATGAGCTTATGAATTTGACTTACCTCACCTATTTGTATGTACTCTCCTCTATTTTCCCTTTTCCTTTCTGTTTGTTTAGCTGGAGTCAAACTTATGAAATGCTTGTGGGTAGAGATTTGGTGTTGGATCTTGAATAGTTCAAAATGAACGAGTGTGAAAACTAAATTTATTTATAATGGTGATTTCCTGGAGTTAATTAGGGTTTTTAGAGTTGGCAGCTGCTATCAGATTGTTTCATTCAATGTCATGAAAATGACTTCTTTTTTGGTTCTTTTATTAGAGTAGCTCTTTGATAAAAAGTGGGGCTGTTGTTTCCATTAGTGAAATTTAAATTTCAAGCATCTTGGTCAAAAGTTTGTATTTTATTTTAATTCTTCTTTCTAAAGAGTTTTCGGCATCACCCCTAGTTGAACTGTCTATTCATTGTGCTGTTCCAATACTGAGACATTGGACGTACTGGTAAAACCTCATATTCTGAAAAAGCATGTTTAACCTTGTAAGACATCAATAAGCATAATATCCTATATGCTATGAGAAAGAATAATCTATTTCACCAACCATATGCTGTCGACCTCATAATATCCTACCATTTCAATCAAGCAATTGGTTTTGCAAAAAATTCAATAATCAAGTTATGTGTTGTATTATGTCCCAAAATGATTTTGCTTGTATCCAAGTTGAAATATGTGGATGGATGATTTGGTATGTCCAAGATAAGAGTTTCTGACAGCAAACTATTAAGCTAACTGAGAGATGTAATTTGGACATTGCAGATATTGAAACTATGGGAGTGCTTTTTTTAATTATATCTGAAGATTGACCTGATTTATTTTCATCTTTTACATCTACATCCATCTTCTTGTCTTTATTGAACAAACATGCAAAATCAATTGGTCAAACTGGGAAGTCTAATCCACTTGACCACTTCTAGCATCCAACTGTCTATTTGGCCTCTTGCAAATTGGATCTTTTCGTCTGGAATGCATCGTTTGTAGTCAATCTATTGAATCTGATTCACCTCTTCTTTTACGCCTTCTACCACTTATGAAATGTTAGTTTTTATCAATATTGGTTTTTGTAGTAGGATGTGTTATGCCTAATGCAATGAATTGATTAATTGACTCACCTTATTTTCTCTTCTTCTTTTCTCTTCTCCCTTTTTATCTCTTTCATCTTCTTGGGCTTAGCTTGGTATCAGAGTGAAAGCGTAGCTTCCTCTCCTAGCAATTGCCTTTTGATATTTGCTACTTGTCTTTTTTCTTTTCAAATCTAACCATTTAATCTGGAGACATGGAAAACAATTAAATTTACTACAATATGGTTCAAATGCTTTAATTGTCAAAGCAATTAATAAACAATAGTAGCAAAAGTACACTCTTTGTCTATTGCTACTTTTTTCATAACTATGTGCTGGATTAAAATCCTTTATGTCATCAGAAGGGGGAAGTAACAAGAGAGTTTATTGTTTTCATATTACTTTTTTTATTCTTCATGTAAGTTTTAGAAGGGATAATAAAGTAAGTTTTAATCGGACTAAAGCATGAAACAAGTTTGTGGCAAATCAAAAGTATTCAATTGGGAATTGATACCTCTCAATTGCTGTCTTCCTCCTTGTCCTCGAATCTTTAGAAACGTAAACCTAGATAATTGTTCTCAAACAAAGAATGAGAAGAATGCCCTATATAATCCATTGCTGAATCTTTAAATGACCTTTTAGAACTCCGGTTGAAAAGGGGTTTGTTATTAGCTGCTTTCATCACCTTGGACTTGGAGTCATGTTCATCAAAAGTAGAGGGCCAAATTTTATAGCCTACTGATTGCTAACTTGAAGCTATGGTGTAAAGCAATCTATGTTGTCTTAAAATTCAATTAAACTTAGTAAGGTTTAATAGACTGAAAATGAGCTCATCTTTGGTCAAGCTTGAAAATTGTATCCCCTCATGGTTCAAAAATTCCTCGAAATTCGGCAAACTTCCAAGAATTATTTCTCTTTTTTTTACCACTGAAGTGTGAAGTGGGTGTAAAATAAAAAATGCAAAAATTCGCAGAAGTAATTCGATAAAATTCAAAAAACTCGACAAAATTTGATAAACTTCGATAAAATTTCTATTTTCAATTCAAAAATGCAAAAAATTGACAAAAAATTCAATGAAATTCGATAGAGAAGTAAAAAAATGTTATTTTTTCAATAGAAAACAAAGAAATACCAATAATTATGTATTATTTTCAACTTCATCAACCAACATAGCAATATAAATTTTAAAAAATAATTTAACAAGCCAACAAATTATGTAATTTATGGGATATGCTTTACCAAAAAAGAAGAAAAGAAGCAAATAAATAAATAAATAAAGTTGAAATAAGATAAAAACTTAAAAATAAATTAAAAGAGTTTCCAAAGCCATCTTCTTTTAGTTAACTCTTATAAAACAATATTAAAAAATAATACATTTAAATAATAAACTAATAAATTAAGCATGCTGGAATTCAAACTAGCAAAGTATATGGTCGAGAAGCAAGCCACCACAAACTTAATTATCAAAACAAAGAAAAGGAATTAAGACCAAAAACCACTATTTCAAATTCATCAACCCACTTAACAAGATTGATTTTGTTAGGTCACTTATTGGTATTTTTATTCATTAAAAGTGTCTATTTATATTAGTTTTTTGCTTATATTATAATAAATCTAGATATTTAAGCATATATGCAAAAATTCTCTAAACTTGTCTAATTTAGCCTTTTTTTACAAAAATTCTCTATGTCGAATTAAACTTCTCCGAATTAATTCCAATTTTCAAGTGAGTGAAGTCAAGTCGAAATCGAATTTTCGATCCTTGTATCCCCCTTTTTCCTCTCTTCTTGATAAGTAGAACATTAGTTTTCCTTTGCAAAAAACTTGTTTAATAAAGTTGAAGGTTTTGATCACATAATTATTTTGAAGGGCAAATGAATGAGAACAATAATTTTTTTAGTTGAAGTTTCTAAATTTGGTTATATGTGCAGGAAGGTGGATCAGAATTACTTGACAGGTCCCTTGCCTGCATTTCTTGGCAATTTAACTGCATTGCAAAAATTGTAAGCTACTTTTGCTCTTGGAAAGCTTGAGACCTTACTTTTTCCATGTAGATCTAGCATACTTAACAATCTCTCAGTCTCTCTATAATATTCTTTTGCGCTGTGTTTGGTTGGGGGCTTTATTTGGGTGTGGGGAAATCCTATTAGCTCAGTCGGCATCAATGCATTATCAGGTGTGATCCCTAAGGAACTTGGAAGACTTACCAAACTACGGAATTTGTAAGTTATTGCCACTATATTTTCTTTTTCTTCTACTTAAAGTGTCTACTATGAGAAGTTGCAGCTCATTGGTCAAATTTATAGTTGTTATTGCTGACTTTGACTTCATGATCTATAATCATTTGTTCTATTCATGCCATTTAACTGGAGTAACTTACCGTTCTTCCTTTTCTAGGGCATTTGGCTCAAATAACTTCTCTGGGACACTACCTCCAGAGCTGGGGACTTTAGTCAATCTTGAGGAGATGTAAGTTCTAATTTTTGTGTTTCATGAGCTTGAATTAGTTGGTGTTCTAGTTTCAAGAAAAGAAAAGCAATCTGATGCTATTCTTCATAACCATTCATCCAAGCAAAGAAAAACTTTACTATGCAAAACCACTTTCTGTGTCAATGTAGAGTTTAAGTTTAGTATGGCATATTGCCCCAGAGGAAGAGCACTATAGCCTACCATCAACAAAGCACAGGAAAATGGCATGTCATGAAAAACCAACCTTCTGATTATAAACTTTAAAATTGATGGCCTTTGGAGTCTGGAGTTGCTAGGTGCTTGTTTCCTGTCACCCTTTCTCTAAAAATTCAGGTATTTTCATTTCTAAAGTTAAACCAAATGTTTCAATCTATGCGATTCAATGCTTTAAGAAAGTTGAGTATACCCAAAATGAATGGATTAATTCTTTTCCACTCATTTCAAGATCCTTGGAAAGTATTTTATATTGAAAAACATATAACTATCTAAACTTCCTTTAAAAAGTCTACTTTTCTTGTGAATTGTGATGATTCACCACATGCATAATCGTGTATTGTCACAACATGCCTATTACATTCATAAATCTTTCCCCGGTACACTTCTATTTCTGCTTCACACACAAGTTTGACAGGCATATGTGCTAAATTTCAGTTAGAAGTGGTTAGTGGCACCTTAGAGGATGAAGTGCATAATCTATCCATGCAAAACTTAAAAAGTCTATATATGGGAAATAACTTGAGCATTGGTAGTTGACCAGTCTGTGTGCATTATCAAATGCACATCACTCCCTTGAAACCTTTAAATCTCAGTAGAACACACTATTGTGGTGAACATACACATATAAACAAACACAGGAGTGAAATCTGACATTTTTCTGTTGTACAGTTACATGGACAGTTCTGGAGTGAGTGGAGAGATTCCTTCTTCATTTGCCAACCTAGTAAACATGCAAACCATGTAAGATCCTATGATAATGCCCATTTTTTATTATTTTTCATGCTAGCCTTGTGCATGAAGATGTATCTTCCGTCCTGACCACACAACCTTTGGGTTTCAGGTGGGCATCAGACAATGCATTCACTGGGAAGTTGCCTGATTTCATTGGAAGGTGGACGAGACTTGTTTCTTTGTAAGCTGAAGCTTGTATTTCTTGTTATGAGTGTTTTGTCTAATCATATAGCACTAGAAAGCAACATTGATATAAACTGTCTGCACTTTTTATATCCTTAGGAGCATGAAAAAAGTCACTTTAAGCAAATTACTTGCAGCAATAATTCTTATCTTGCTTGTTCAACCAGAAAGTTTCTTAGTCCTTGCGGCTCCAGAAATAGTTGGATCACTTATATCTATAGAATTTTCTTCAGTTTTTGGTGGGATGATGTCTTCACCTTTGAAATCAACAACCATGAAGCCTTATCCCAAATATTGCTAACCATGAAGGTCATCCTTATAAATCTTCATTCTCTTTTGAAAGTTAATCCGGTCGAGTTACTTATTATATAGGGTGAAAATAGCCATAATCGTTCATTTTTTGCTCCATGTTTCTTAAGGCCATAAATATTGGTCACTTGTGATTTTTTGAGCATGATGTTAATGGCAAAGGCGTTATTCCCTCAAAAGAGAGTCTATTCTGAAACTTTACATGTAAGCCAAATGGCCATGCTAAAAATACTAGTCACTGATCTTGACAATCAGAAAAGATAGGTTACGTTTTTATTTTGAACACATTTCTTTATGTTTATGTAGGAGATTCCAAGGGAACAATTTCGAGGGTCCAATACCATCCAATTTTTCTAATTTGAGATTACTAACTGATCTGTGAGTGTTTCAACTCAGTATGGTAAACTCTCTTTTCTTTTTATTACAACACTATGACTAATTATCATATATTTTTTAGGCGAATAAGTGACTTGTCTAACACAAGTTCATCCTTGAATTTCATCAAGGACATGAAGGATTTGAGCATTTTGTAAGATAATTTGTGCTTTATACAGGGCATGTGTTTGTAATAAATTCCTCTTTTCATATCCATGTTCCACTTTGACAAATTGAAACTCTTTCTGCAGAGTTTTGAGGAATAGTTTGATTTCTGATCGTATTCCATCCAGTATTGGCGAGTACCAAAAATTACAGAGGCTGTGAGTTTGTTAATATGTTAAGATTGTTCAAAATTATAAGTAACTAATCTATATTAATAAATTCTGAGAAGAAATGCTCCATTTTGTTTCCTTGAAGGTAAATCTTGTTTTCCTTTTCTGCTCTCATCATAGATGAAATTACTTATGCAGGGACCTCAGCTTCAACAATTTAACTGGACCAATTCCAAGCTTTTTGTTCAATTTGAGTTCTCTCTCTTACTTGTAAGGAATCTAATGCCCAACATTCATAATGACCTGACTATATATGCGGACTTGTCTTCAGTCTTTGAAGTGTATTCTGGCTTCATATTGCTGCCTTACTAGGTTTCTTGGAAACAATGGCTTATCTGGTGGTCTTCCTCTTGAAAAGAGTTCAACACTTCTCAATCTGTATGTTCTTCTTACTTGCATTCATTGAGGATCTCCAGTTTGAATATTAATTTTATATGAAACAATTGCTGTAATTTAAGAAAAATTCCTGCTTCTTGCATGTGTGAACTTGACAGACATGCAACATAGTTGGACTTGAAATCTGAAATTGATCACCTGAAGTTTTACATTCTATTGAAGTTAAACCCAAATGTATTTTGGAAGTTCAAGAATTAGCATCACTTTATAGGCTTGGCTTACTTTTTAATAAATCTTTTTAATAAGTATGTATTTATGAGCTCTACAGTGGTTTCTACTTATTAAATTTGTTTTGTCTATCATACAAATAAAATACATTGAATTGTTTATATCAATTTGCAGAGATTTGTCATACAATGAACTGTCTGGAACTTTTCCTTCTTGGGTGACCCAGCAGAATTTGCAACTGTAAGTCTGAACATGCGAATATTCTTCGATATGAACATATTCTTGGTTTTAATTATGATGCATACAATTATGCATGTCTTTTGCAGTTAATAAAACTTTTTTCAACAGTTATAGGTGTCACATGAATACTAAATTTCAGGAAATTGATGAAATTAAGATAATTCTGTTTTAGGTTGATTAAGGTTATTGACAAGACACACATTGTTGGTGCTTGTGAAGGGCATTATGTTTTAGATGCACCCTTCCAACTCATAGGCCAATCGTTTTAAATCACATTTACTGGATGCATGGATACCTGTGGAACATGAGAAAATTATTGAAATAAATATCCTTGTGAAGCTAGTGTAGAGAGCTTAAAAGAGTGATGAGTAGAAAAAAAGCAAGGATTGTTTTTGTTAACAAGCCATAGAGCTTCCTCTAGGTAATTACAATGAAATTTATAATTGGTTAAAAATAACAAGTTGGATTGAATAAGAATACTCTATCGTAATTTTCTATTATAATATAATTGTTTGTTGGGTCAATTAGTTAAATAAAATGGATAATTCCTCCGGGAGGAGCTAATCAAGGAATTTCATTATATTCACTCTAAGATTGCTCTATTTCATCTTCTACTTTGTAGGGATAAATCATACTCGAATACAACATAGAATATACTCCCTTTTGGGTATTTAAACTGAAAAAATACCTTCGATTGACTAAAATCAATATGGCTCATCAGCAATAAATACAATAAAAAACTTTCAAAGACAACAAATATTCTGTTTTATTCCATTAATCTTCCTTAAATTTTCTTTTCAAATTGTTCATGTATAAAATGGAAATGTATTTAGTTAGACCTATTATCAATATTTTCTTTTATTGATGTACTTTGAAGATTCTAGTCAATCTAATTGGGGGAACTGTTGTTCTTAATGAAATGAATCGAGATTGATGAGGATTTGGTCAATGTTGCTCGGAAATGTACTTGTTTTGAGTGTGTATTTGTTTTCTATCGATGTCTATGGATTGATTACAAGTTGTAATATGGTTGGAGTAGTTATATGTCTTAAACTAATATTGAATGCAATTAATATGAATTTCGTAACTTTTTCTAATAAATAATGAACCCTTAATGGTATCTTAGTCTTTGTACTAGGTGTGTAGAAGTCATGCATAGCAAAAAGAATTAGAGTTTATCAGTCATAAAATCATACACTAGTTGGGCCTCGAGGTTGTGTGAGAGTCCATGTTGTAGGAAAGTTGATTGGTCAGTTAGTATATAAACTATTGTAAGACTGAGGCAAGCTGTTTTTGGGAGAAGAATAGTAGTTTTTGAGGTTTTACTCCTCCATTTTCTTTCTCAGTATTTTTTAGAATCAATGGGTTTGAGGAATTGTGATTTCATCTTTTTGATTAATGCCTTATATCATTTGGTAGTAGAGTTATCATTCCATCACTTTGCCACCAGGGAGATAACAACGTAAAAATTAATTGGAGGACAGGATTAGACGTGATTATTTCGTATAGATGCAACAATCAATTACACAACTTATGCAATAGGTTGCAACATTGAAGCAAAAATAGTAAAATGTTGTGTTTAACAATGCAACAAAAATCAAAATGTTGTTATATGAAATCTGAATGGTGTTGTCAAGGCGTCAAAGTGATGCCTAGACGATTGGCTCTATCAAGACAAGGTGGGGCCTAGATGTCATCTAGATGAGGTCTAGGCCATGAAAATAATGTTTATACTTTATATATAGCCCCCCCTAATTTGGTAATTAATTAGTTTTACTCATTTTTTTTTAGAAGAAACAAATTGTATTAAGTATAAACTAGTAAATTTAGTTCTACTCATACAAATCCTGTATATAAAATAGCATACATATTTCATAAGAATCAAATCTTGTGTGTCAAAAGATTAACTATATGCACTCTCAATTTTGTATCTACAAATTAAAAACTAAAAAAATATTTTAAAAAATAATATAAGTTGCCATTTAGTAAAGTATATTGATTTAAATAGCCATGATTGTTGTCATACTTGTGAAAAAAAGAAATTTTTTTATAGCAATATAATAAAATAAATTAGAAAATAGGAAAAAGCAAAAGATAACCTGTATAATGAAAATATAAGTATAACTCTAGAATTAAAAGTTATGCTAATGTTTAAGCTATAAAATTACATATGTAATAATATGAAGAGAAAAATTACGTTTTATATATTTATACTGACCCCTTAAACTTTAAAAAAATTTCAAGGAGCCCCATTGTCTACCCTAAGTATGGCCTGGACAATTTCATTGTAAATGTCCTAGGTGATGGACTAGTCATTGCGGCATTGCCTAAGTGTGATAAACCCAACAATATCGAGTATATCCACCAATGAAGGACATAGTATTTGGAAACCCCATTGTTTATTGTTGCTGACCCTTCATCCTTGTTAGTTCATGTGCTTTTTGGAAATTAAATTATCTGGTATCCATTTTTGTACTCCTAGGAGATAAGCAAAGCACCGCGCTTTCCTATTTTCTTTGTAGTAGTCGTGAATTTTGTGCGTGCCTTCTTCCTTTTTATTTTGCTTTTTAATAAAAATGCAGGAATTTGTAGCTGCTCAGTATTCTAGTCATGATTTTCTGTTGTTTATCTTTTTTAAATATAAAAACTTTCTATTATTGCTCTTGATGTTCCAGAGGATTAATATAAACCATAGCTCATAAAGCATTTTATTTCATTATTGCAAGTTAAGGTCTGCAATACATGAAGCATGTTAGCCCTCCTCACCCACTACGAACATGCACACATATGCAGAATAATCTGAGCCTAAGTATTCTAAATAATTATTTAGGAATTTATGAATAATATGTTAATGCACTTGGCCATGTTAAAAACCGTGCACGTGCCTATGAATTTGGTTTACATTAATTATTACCAAACCTTGTAATGAGGAGATGTGTCTAAGAATTCTCTTTCAAATTCTTTTGTATGAAAATCCAATGTGTATCTTTTAAGATGATAAATTATGTTTACCAATGAGATATGGTACAGTACCAAGACTAGTTAAAGTCTGTAAGCTCCAATCACAACTAGATGAAGACCTAGAGTTGCTTTGAGATCTAGCATCTTTTTTCTTGGTGATCATAATTCAGTTCCTTTGGTTGCATTTATTTTCTTTATTTTAAGTGTAATCAGTAACAGGAATCATTCTTCACTTGAGTTCCTTGCACCATGAATCATGCAGGAACTTGGTTGCTAACAATTTCAGATTTGATTCTTCAAACATGAGGTGAGCAGCTGTAAGAATAATTAAAACAGTGTACGCCCACACCATGGACTTGGCATTTTTCCTGCCCTACAAATTTAGATTTGTCATTTAAGCTTCCAATGTCCGTTTGCATAATCTTTAAACATGATTTCTTCTTGTGGATTCAGTGTTCTTGGTCCAAGATTAAATTGCCTACAGAGAAATTTTCCTTGCTATAGGGATTCTCCACGCTGTAAGTAACCTTCAATTTTTTCAATTTACTGGCTTACTACTGCACTCTTCATTCAGCAATAATTCCTGCTTATGCAATTAAGTCTATAATCTTTATTCACTCATCTATTTAATTCTTGCGTGCGAACTAGGACTATTAGCTAATCACAAAAAAAAAAAAAAAAGTAAAAGCAAGGAAATCCTATGTAAACACAAAAAAATATGGTCGTAATGACCTGACAATGTATTTGCACCATTACTGCTGGGAATGGAGTGGAAAATTATTGAAGCTAGGTTAATATGTTTAATATTATATTAATTTTATCATATGATGGACAAGTTCTAAAGGTGGTGCATTGCTTATTAAGCAAACAATATCTATTTGTGATTCCAGTGAGCCTATGCAAGAATTGTACGTATAAAATGGGAATCTTGTAAATGAGAGAAATGAAGTCTGAGGTAACATCGGCTCAGCTGAGGAAGGAGTAAAAAGGTCATAACTAGCGTTGGTTCCACACTAACACTAAGGTGTGGTTCTTGGACAATCTAGATATGATGCAGGATTGATCTCCTACTTTTTGCACAAAGTTTCTGCCTTCAGGTTTAAAACCACATTTTTCAAACTTATCACCATAAAACTTTAAGTGAAGCAACAACCTTGGAAAGTTGGAAGAACATTGTGACATTAGATTTAATTATTATTATTATTATTTTAAACAAAAGAAAAGGAAAGAAGACAAAACTTGCAATGAATTCATGTGATAGTTTATTGCTATTCATCTCTCCTTATTTATTGTTTCAATAGCTAAATTGACTATGTTATGTACAGTTCTTTTCTATATTGAAATTCCCTAATGGAAACTTCCAATTTCTCGTGGTTGTAATTCATTATTGTGTTTCTGCATGATTTAGGCAGTCTGGTATTTGAAAACATTCTTTTTTTCTTTTTCTTTTTCTTTTTTCAAAAAATATTCTTTTTGTTATATATATGATCATACTTTATACATGAAGCCAATGATTTTTTTTCCTTTTTTAGTCACTTCCTACAAGTGCCAACAATGATGGGGTAAGTCTTTCAGTGTTAAATATTCGTCATATTTTCCAATAACTTGATGGATAGATTATATAGGATGTTGAGTAACTTACTAAAAATAATAATACTATTTTTAGTTTTTACAATTTGTTAGTTCCTTGTCTGTTTGGTACTTGTTTTGCATTTTAATTCTAGCATATAAGTTGTTATTTCATAATTTATCACTCAATTAATAATTTTTTTATGTTTCATGCTCTAAATTGTTACTTGCTATGGAATAATATAAGAAAGATGACTTTTATGTGATAACCAAGGTAAACCCTAGAGGGGGCTGAATTTGGTCACAAACAACTAGTTTGAAAGTCACAAGAAATTTACACAAAAAACTAAGGTACACAAGAAGACAACGATTAACGTGTTCGATACAACTTGACCAACTTCAACGACTTAGTATCCAATCCCAAAATTTAAAACCTTTAAAATATCAGCTTCATAAGTGAGTATAAAACCTTGTACAAACAGCTCCAACACTTGGCACAAAGAGTGCGACTCCCTATCACTTACAGATGCTATGTACAAAAGATGTAAAAGATTATACCTAAGTAAGTTTGAAGCTTAAAACTCACAGGCATGAAATATTCTCAGTTGGTAAGCTCACAAGATTCTAAAGATAATTTGCAGAAGGTGAGCTTTTTTAGAAGATGGATTCAAGCTTGAGAGAACAAAGCAATTTGAGCACTTAAAACCTGTGATTTTCAAGATTCAAATATTCAAAAGTATTCTTAAGTTATTTCAAACAAATTTATCCCTTTGTATTTATAGTTGAGCCAAGAGAATTGTCTTTTATAACCCTACTACCAATCAAAAACCAAGATTAGGCATGATCGACTAACGCGAAGTAATAGTCGGCTAACGCGAAGTAATAGTCGGCCACAAGCAAACTGAGAGCTATAGAAAAAAACTACAATTTCAAAGCTCATTCAAGTAGTTGACTGAACGATCCTTGTAGTCAGAAGGTGACCAAGACCAAAAATAAAAATTTTGAGCAAAGCTGGATGTTTGGGTGTGTGGTCTTGGACAGATTTGAACATTTTCTTTATTCAAAGTCCACTTTAGAGATGTTTTCAAAGTCTAAAAATTGTCGTTATGCTTATATCATTATGCTTTGGGCTTTAAGATTTGAGATACTTGAAATCATATTAAAGCACCTTTCAAAACAGAAATTCAATAAACCAAGGTGATTGGAAATTGGATTTTCAAAATATTAGTATTTTCAAAAACGTGAAAGCCAGAAAAGGCAATCTTGTAGCTGAGCATACCAAATAGGAGTAATACAATCCTAGATAAGTCTAAGACATTACGAAGCAAAATGATAATCATGAGATGTTACAATTTTTGTCCTCTCTCCATGTAGCTTTGAGCTAAAAGAATTTTCTTCTTTGACAGTGATGGATGAATTGACGTGCTCTTTATGATTTGATTAATTGATACACTTACCAAAGATGCTAGTTCTTGAAAGACATTGTTTGGAGTCATCGAAATATGCATTAGGATCATAAACAATTATCGTTATGCTTATATCATACTTTTTTTTTTCATTTTTCTCATTCTTTATATTTTTAAATAAATTGTGGTTATTTTTTAGTGCTTCCTTTGTAATAAATTGCAGCTTAGAACTTATTCCATATCAGGGTTCTCTCCCCATCTTATGGAGACAAATTGCCCCATTTAAACTTTGGGCTTTTTAAACCTTTAATTGTTAAATCCCTTTTTTTTTATCATTTCTCATTGTCTTTTTTTTTTTTTCTTCATCTTCAATCTTGGATAACCGATTTTCATTGATGACTAAATTTGTTCAACTTGACATTTTGAATCTTATTCTGACTTGATGAGTGGCTATACACTTGGTCAACAGTATGAGTCTACTAAAAACTTTTATTAAGTTGATTGGACCAAGTTCAAGGTGAGTTCACTAATTTCAAAATCTAGGGTGTTTGCCCTTGTGTTGGAATTTGAATTAATATTAAACTGTGACGAGGAAGCACGGTGTTGCAGGAATGTGTGCCACCAAATAACAAATCAAATGGACATGGCTATTACAGACAAAGAAAGGAAGATTTATGTGGTTTTGGAATGTGCCTATGTCCAACAGTGGTGATGATCAAAACTTCGGTGACTAGGAGTTGATGTGGGAACATCTATTCTTCTTCTCAACCCTTGTACTATGTTCTTAGAATCACATAATGTACAATTTCACCATAAACATGCCTTAGATCCTTTGTTCTACATAATGTGGAGGTGGCTATCATAAGAATTAGCAGGTTTCTATTTATGTTGTCCAAAATGGTAATTTCTAAGATTGGCACATACCCACCTTGTAGGTCTGAGGCAACAATTTTAGAATTGTTTGGATACCTTTGAAGGATCAGTTCAAGCTACTGATCAATTTTTCTCAATCATGATGTTGAAGTGTAGGAGGGTATTGTGACTAGAGGTTGTAGCTTTGAATCCAACAGCAGCCTTGCCCTCCATACAAAGTAGGGGAAATGCTACATATATTGACCCTTCCATAAACCTTGCGAAGACCAGAGCCTTACATATCCTTTATCACTTCCACATGCCCCTCATAAGCACTCAAATATATAGGATTTCAGCCAAGTTCAAGCAAGCAATGGTAAAGATTGATCACTAACATTGTTAACAAATTGACTAGATTACTTTTGATGTGAATCTTGAAAAGTATCTTACCATTCTCAAATGACCTACCAACTGGAGTGAAATAAACATCTATTTGGTTGGTCCTCGTACAATAAACTCCTAGAGAATGACACTGATTGTAAGAGTAGACATTTACACTTTTTAAAGTTATAATCTTGTCTCGAATCGACCCTTGGAGCCCTAATACAGTGTACGAGTTGGAGAATATGCGATTCTTACTACTTTTACACCCTATTCGCTTGGTATTATAGTCCACTTACAATGGCTTGGATCTCTTTCCTCTTGAATTCTAGTGTTGTCAGGCTTAGTCATAGATGGTCTAGTTCAAATATTTCACTCTTTCATTGTTTTCACCTGTTCCTCGCTTGCAGATTCACGCTTTGCAATAAAATGTGGTGGTAGAGGGATGCGATCTTCTGATGGAATACAATTTGAGACTGAAAATTCAGTTCTTGGTCCAGCATCATACTATGTGACTGATTCCAGTAGATGGGCCGTTAGCAATGCTGGAATGTATGCTGAAAGGCGTGATCCAGTGTACACCCATAACACTTTAGCTCAAATTATAGGTACTTTGGACTCAGAGCTGTTTCAGTGGGCAAGGATATCCCCAGGATCACTAAGGTACTATGGCTTAGGTCTTGAGAATGGAATTTACACTGTAACCATGCAATTTGCAGAGATAGCTTATCCTGATGAAAACACAAGGACTTGGGAGAGTCTTGGTAGGCGTATGTTCAATATTTATCTGCAGGTATGTGTATTAATGCCATATTATGAAGTGATTCTCCCAATCAAAGGACGACTTTTTTTTTTCTCTGATTCTCATTTTTTGACTGTTGCTTCTTTAAAATTTGTTGTTTATCTACATCCTATTCTGAAACTCAAGGCAAGCAATGACATAACAAGTATTGTACACTTTCAACTAGGAATAACTGGAAAGCTTTCGTATGCTAAAAGGTTTACTTTTAGAGTTTCCAATATTCAGTTAATTCTAATATATTACCTATGATAGTTGAAAAATGTCAGTACATCCTGCACATTTTTTTGTCTCCATCATGCTAAACTAAAAGCTTTCTGTTTCCTAAGATATTAAAAACTTTGTTTTGTTTTAATTCCTGATTGGAATCACTACTTATAACGCATAAACTGAACCTTGTAGATATATTATAATTACATGAAAAAAATTAGACATGGAGACAATTTCCCGGCATAATTATATTAGATCTTGAGGTCAGATTTACAAATTACTTCAGTACATCTTTGTATAAAAACGAGTGAAGATAACCAAATATCTTTCCCTACTGAGAAATGTCTTTCATGTATCACTGTGGCACTGCATTTAGAATTCTTTTATGACAACCGCAACAATTTGGTTTTGAAATCTATTTGTTTGTATGATAGGGAAATTTGCAAGTGAAGGACTTTAATATTAGAAAGGAGGCAGGTGGGGCCTCAAACAGAGCTGTTAGGAGGGATTTTAAAGTAAATGTATCAGAGAACGTTCTTGAAATTCATCTATTTTGGGCTGGAAAAGGGACTTGCTGCATACCTGTCCAAGGTTATTATGGACCATCCATTTCAGCCATCAGTGTCACTTCTGGTAATTTTCAAATAACATAGCCCATCAAGATTGTTGTATTGTTTCATTACTTTCTCAACTGATCTTTGATGGATTTCCAGACTTTCAACCATCTGTTTCCAACCTTCCTCCAACTTCAACAAAGAAAAGGACTGGTTTGATTGTTGGTATCACTGTTTCTGTTGGGATTGTGAGCATTGTATCTGTTCTTCTGATATTTTACCTGATGAAGAGGAAAAGGTCAAGCACCAGAGAGGAGGAAGGTGAAGACTATTTTCACAATCAATTAAATATTTAGATTCAATGCCAAAAAGTATAATTATATCTTCGTAAACAGTATGAAATGTCACAGCTTGCTCACTGTTCTCCGTGTAAAAACTCTCCATTTTGGATTTCATAAATATATTGGCAGTATGTATGTCCACTTAATTTTGCTAAATAAGTGGATAAATTTGAGAAAAGAAACATAAAAAAATAACCCAATGGCATATTAGAGGCTATAACCAAGATTTTTTCCTCTGAATTTGCAGAGTTTCTTGGAATAGAAAACATGCCAAACACTTTCACATATGCTGAATTGAGGACTGCTACAGGAGACTTCAATCCTGAAAATAAACTAGGAGAGGGTGGGTTTGGACCTGTCTACAAGGTAAAATTTAGTTTTGTATTGGTACAAAAAGACACTGCTAAATTTTACTGAAAGAGTGGTATTACAGGGGAAGCTTCCTGATGGGATGTCAGTGGCTGTTAAGAAACTCTTAGTAACATCTCACCAAGGGAAGAGTCAGTTTGTTACAGAGATTGCAACCATTTCAGCAGTGCAACATCGCAACCTTGTGAAACTGCATGGATGCTGTATCGAAGGAGACAACCGGCTCTTGGTTTACGAGTATCTCAAAAACAGGAGCCTTGATCAGGCGCTCTTTGGTACTAACTTGTGTGACACTATTTACATTCATCTAGTTGTAATTTTAGTTGCTAGTTCAAATTTTTTGCTTTTTTTGTCTTGCAGGAAAGAGTGGTTTACATCTGGATTGGCCAACCCGATTCAGTATATGTGTAGGGTCAGCAAGAGGTCTAGCTTATCTCCATGAGGAATCAAGGCCCAGGATAGTGCACAGGGATGTGAAATCTAGTAATATATTGCTTGATGCTGATCTTAACCCCAAAATTTCAGATTTTGGTTTGGCCAAGCTGTACGATGACAAGAAGACCCATATAAGCACTCGAGTTGCAGGAACAATGTAAGTTACTCTCACATTTTCCTCAACCAATATTTGAATTTTTTTTAGTATCTTATCTTATCCATATTAACAAATAATATTTTGGGTGTTTTGTGAAGTGGCTATCTTGCACCTGAGTATGCTATGCGTGGGCATCTAACAGAGAAGGCTGACGTGTTTGGATTCGGGGTTGTTGCTTTGGAGATCCTTAGCGGACGTCCTAATTCTGACACAAGCTTGGATCCTGGAAACATATATCTCCTCGAAGTGGTATGGCAAAGATCAACACATTTGTGTTTCTGTTTATTTTATACATAAATTATGGGTATTGTAACCATTTCACAATCCATTTAGGCTTGGAATCTGTATGAAGAGAAGCGCGAATTGGAACTGGTAGATGCAACATTAACTGATTTTGATGAAGGAGAGGCAATCAGAATGTTTCGAGTTGCTCTTTTGTGCACTCAGGCATCACCTATGCTGCGCCCTTCCATGTCAAGGGCAGTGTCCATGTTGACAGGTGACTTCGAAGTGAGCACTGTCATGTCAAAGCCTAGTTACTTGACGGAGTTGCAGTTTGACGACATAAGTAGCTTCGTGGAGGATGGAACTTCAAAATCGTTGAAATTCAAAGCTGACAACAGCAGCCAATACAACACAATATCAAGTCCGGGTACTGCATTTGGCACAAATCTGTCACCAATCAGTGGCTGTCAACCAACCTTCGATGAAATCATTGGTGAAGGAAGATGAGAAGTTTCCTCCCTCATTCATGTTTTTCTCTTACATGCGAATCATATTTTCCTGTGTATTCTCACATAAAGGGTTTGGTGAGCATGTCATTGTATTTTCACAAATTGCCTCTCCCAAATACTCTACTTTCCTTGTTCACTATTACTTGTACTATAAATCATATTATATATTTTGGATTTCTTAGAATTAAGTTATTCCATATCAGATGCTCTGTTTCTTGCACTAGTTTCTGATCTATGCTTTGGCTCATGAATAGCTCAAGAATGAAGCAGAGGGAAGAATAGAGAAATATACGAAGCAAGGTATTGACAATATGCAAATGTTAAGAAAGAGAGTTGAACCAAAGATTTCTCACAAACTAGAGTGTATGATATCTTGTTAGATAATCTCTAAATTCGAAACTTATCGTTAATATGTAGAGGTCCAAAAACACATAAAACTATCTATCATTAACACTATAATTGGATTTTTTAACAGATTATTATAATATCCCTATATGTCTAAACACAATTATATAAATATTTTGAACTATGTCTATACCTTAAGTTGGAGCTTATCAATCAAACATGCCTGGTTTGAAACAAATAAATAAAATGAACAATCTGGTTTTAAATGAGTGGAGGTCCTTTCTCTCAATGGGTTTAAAATAGTGATTAAGGGCCTCCTTTTGGTGTGATTGTAAGGGTCTTACGGTTCAAAAGTATTCCATCACCAACACTAGTCATGAATTACCAAAGGTCCACGACAAAGCTTCCTTGCACAATTTGGATTGATTCTTAGGTATAGGTTTATTTTTTAATTTTTTCACATGAATCATTATAATCACATTGTATATTGTATTTTTATTGAATCAAGCTCATAAGAAATAAAACCATTTCTTTTCTCTTTTTTTATTTTTTTTAAAAAGAAAAATACAAGCATTTCATAGAAGAGATTTGCAACAAAACTTCTAGGGAGATAATTTGATAGTCTATTGCTAGAATTACAAGTTATTCATCAGATGCACGTGCCAAAAGTGGAAGAAAAATGAATGTTCTTCATAAAACTTTTGCCTCATTTTACTTTCACGTTTACTTCAACCAATCTATTTAGGCCCTGTTTGGAACGCCATCGGCATTGCGGTGCGAAAAGAAACACAGTATTGGCATGTTTGGCATGCCAAAATTACGATTGTAATTCCTTTTCTAACGCGATTTTAGTGCGATTTTAAGAAGCAATTTCCCCCATGCTTTTCCGTTTGACGTTGGCGTTTGGAAGAAGCGCGTTAAGACCAAAATGCTGTTGCACTCTCAAATAGGGCCTTAATTATTTAGAGACACAAATAGCTTAAATAGTAAAGAGAAACCACTCATCAGTTAATAGAGTGTGTGTTGTATGTACATATACAGTATACAAGGCAGAGTGTGACCATATTGAGTGTTTCACAAACTTCCCTAGTAATAGAATTTCTTAGTCCAAATCCTTACTTGCATATAAAAGGTTAACCATTTAGGTCATTTCACTTCAAACCGAATTATTTACCACCTATTGTGATTTTAAGGATCCCATAAAATAAATAAGGGTGTGTTTGGTTGGTGATAAAATAAAAAATTTCTTTAAAAAATAATAATTTTCTTAAGAAAATTCTATTTTCTATTGTTTGGTTGGCAGAAAAGGTGAAAAATTTGTTTTCTCAGGCCCACTATTTTCTTAGCTAGGGGGTGAGAATATAAAATTTTCTCATGAAAAAAAATTTTTACACTAAATTTGAAAAAGTTATAACTATATAACTGAATAATTAACTAATAATCAACTATAAGAAAATTTTCTTAAGTACATTTTCCTGAGCAAAAAAATACTGTTTTCTCATGAAAATTTTTTTTAGCTACCAAACACACCCTAAAAGAAAAGGCCAATTATTAAATACAAATATACTCAACTTATTATGTCCATCAAGTAAGCAGTTATAGTCACTCGCTGTTACCTTATTCTCAAGCCTATATGGGATTATGTTGTAATGTACTCAACTAAACTCAACTAAGCTTTTTTTCGAGTTATTGCCCTACAAACCTGGAAAGACAGCGTACGTATCTTCTTCATTTGGAAGTCCATGTAGCATTGACGCTACAGCCGTTGCTGGCTCGTCTGTCCCTCGGTGTTGGACTAAATCTTGTTCGTTGGTTATCAGACAGAGGCTTTGATGACTATGCTTTCCAATGGGTTGCTTTTGGCCTCTTAAGAGTCTGTGGAAAGCCAGGAGCAACAAAGCGTGTTCAAAGGACTCAATCCCCATCCTATGCAGCTCCTGTAAGAGGCTAACAACAAAGTGTTCATCGGTTGAAGAGGCCGAAGCCTTGGGCTTTCTCCTATGCATTAGGACAAGTAAGCGGCTTACCTCGGAACATGTCAGTTTTCTCACTGCTTAAATGTGATGAAGGCATTTTCTTCAAACGTGCAAGACCTTGCTGCTATTGAGGGCCATCTTACACGATATTCTCGCACTCCGAGGATCACACCAGTCTATCCAGTTCAGTTTCATTACCCGACTCCAGAATCCCATTGCTCATAAGCTGGTTCGCTTCGCACTTGCTATGCAAAACTCTCATACTTGGAGTTCCCAGCTTCCGATTTGGCTTTGCAGTGATGTACCCAATGTTTCCCTCCATGCTGAGGGAGGTTTTATCTCTATCTAAGGCTCCCTTTTAACAAAAAATAAAATAAAAATTAAAAACCAAGCTTTTTCACAATTTCAAGAAGTTAACTACATGAATCTGTACTATCATACAAAACTAATTTCTCAAAATGCGTCTAAACCTCCTTTTGACGATTAACTCCACTTGCTGACAAATAAAAATATATGTTAAAAGTTAAAACATCTAAGAATTACGTCTTCTTGTTTCATACACAGGATGCCCACAGAACTATTTTAATCATACTTCAAAAGAGCTTATTCGTGTGCAGTTCATTTACCCTGCAATTTTCATAGGCATTTCTCAAATTCGAAAGCCCATTCTACATCAACAGATACGGAAAGAAGTTAGTCATTTTCATCAAATATTAGCACTAATAACAATGCATATTAACCCTTCTTGTATTCTTATTATAGGCGATAGATCACATTAGAAAACTGAAAAACAGAACAGCAAGATTGTCAACTAGCGCGTTTTACAAACGTAATACCAACTAACCCAGTTCCCGACGTAGCTTTATTCCATTGCAAAGTGTCACACAAAAAGTGTACTAGTTGCCATGAACCAGCTTAAAAGATAATTTCAGAGTTTTTGAACAGCATGGAGATAAAATTAGCCTATCTAAACCAGAATTTCGAAGATGTGAATAAAATTCCCGAAAGGGACCAAAATTCTACTTTCCTGTTAGCTGAATGCACCATCAGCCACAGAGTAGAGTCTACCAATAACAAGCATAAAGACTACATGGAGGTTCCTTTCCTTTACTTTGCCTGAGGGTGTGACGCAATGAAGTCAACGGCAAGACTGATGCAATTGATCTTGTCTGCTTCATTATCAGGTATTTCAAACCCAAATTCTTCTTCAAAAGCCATTACGATTTCTACAGTGTCCAGACTGTCTAGTCCAAGATCGTTCTGGAAATGAGCATTGGGTGTAACCTGAAGAGAAAATATCACATCATCAACAAACATTTGTAAGCCAAATCCCATACATTCAACACACTTGGAGCATGGGGGTCGTGCCGATTAGATTTAGACCAATTTTTGGCCCTGATCCAAAGTTATCAGGTGAACCGAAACTGACCCAAAAGATTAGTAGAAATCATCACATCTGACTGACACATCAATCGGATCGGGTTGGGTCAGATGTGCCAGATTTACATTTAGCCCTTCACAATAAACTTCCAAAAAAAATAAAAAAATGTTTTTTCATGTGACGCTAAAATTACGTGTGCCACATTGACATACAAAATATCAGCTCTCCAGCTCTCCATTGATATTTTATATAGTGTGTAACTGTAAATAACAAGAAGCCCATATGGACCAACAAAAAATTCAATGAAGAAACTATGAATAGCAATGCATCTGGAAAAATGTGCATTAACCACACAAAGATGTTAGCAGTTGGTAAAGAGGTGGCTTTGAAACCCAAAGGTTTTAGGTTCAACTTTTGTAACTGCGAGGGGGATTAAAGGATTAGAAACAGGCTTGATACCTCCCCGAGAGTGCGGTCTAGTGATGGAGTTGATTATACAACTAACTACTAACATTATATCTTCTTAAAAAAAAAATTATGAACTTTAGAAACAATGAATTAGACACTAGATATCCAGCTAATATAGAGTTAAGATGGATGTGTGGTAAAACATCAAAAGATGGAATTAGAAACAAACATATTTGAGAAATGGCAGAAGTAGCCCCAATTAAAGATAAAATGAGTGAAAATTGATTAAGGTGGTTTGGACACATCCAAAGAAGACCTTTAGATCTCCCAATTAGGAAGAGTAACATATTAACAATCCATGGTAATGATAAAGGTAGACGAAAACTAAAACAATATTGAAAAAAATAATTAAGAAAGAGATAACTACTTGTAATTTTGATGTCCATTTGACCCCTGATAAAGGGGAGTGAAGGACGCAGATTCATGTAGACAACCCCATATAGTTGGGCAAAGTCTTTGTTGAGTTTAGAATATCCAGCAAATATAGAGGTTGTAGTGATGACAATGAAATTTTTTATTTATTGTGGAAGTGGATTCATTCTTTGAAGTACTGAAAAAAAACCCCTTTCATAAGTAGCTAAGTACTATAGCAAAGAATGTAACCAAAGGGGTAATTGCAATGTAAAGAAACTCTCCTTTTTGTTTTGAAAAGAAATTAGAAGAAAAAATAAATAAAAAATAAAAAAGAGGTGAAATTGAGATATATTGCCTTTTTTTTGGGTTTGGGTGGAGATAAGGGTGAGCATTCTTGGATCTTAGGAACCATGTGTTGGGAGTCTCCAAATTTTTTATATATATATATTATATTTAGGAAGCAAAAATGAGTAAAATAGAATTTTTTTTTTTTTTTTTGACAAGCAACTAGATATATAAAAATTTTATAGTGAAGAATATAGTAACAAAACGTGTATATATATATATAAGATGGGAGGACACCCCCTCACCATTTATCTTGATGTGGAAATAAAGAAAAGGGGGAAACCCCTCTCCCAAAATCTAAGTTAGAACTGAGATGGTCACATTGCTCATATAAGCATTACTGTGTTGATGTACATCACCCATAAAAATTAAACTTAAATCTTCCTTTTTTTTCTTACCTTTTTTTTCGATAGTGTGAGGATGTATTGTGTATATAAAATACTATAATATTATTATAGACAACTAGTGGCATATACACAAACCTTTTAATTGTTCAAAACCTGTATGAGTAGCCTTGAGTCTATTATATATTGTGTATCAATTACCCTAGTTAATTAATTTAAGTTAACTCATTCTTTAAAGATCTTAATGTTTGTTTAGTTTGAGAGTATATCTTTTGAAAGTTTAGTTTCATACTTTGTTAGATGGGGCAAACCACCCTAAGCTTCGCAGATGGGACTAAAGTACTTTTCAAAGAGGATCTTCTACCATCTAGAAAGGGGATACTCAGGGTGCATAGGGTATGATTTGGATGTATTGATGGCTTTGCCGCCCAAACCATCCCTTTGCTTCTACCTTTCTAGCCCTTTTGTGGGTAAGAATATCATGTCCCTACCGCTTGAGGGGATACGGTGTCTCTCCCTTTCTATTTGGAGCTCCTCGCTTGGCGTGGGGTAGATTTAATGGAAAAAATAAAAATTTGAGGAGGGGTACATTGGGAAGCCCAAAATGTGTTTCCATGGAATGGCATGGCTTTGAGCTTTAAAAAGTACTATATAGAAAAAAGTAAAATTGAACAAAACATAGGAAGAAATAATAGAAATGAGAATTTTTAACCTACCCTTAACTTTTAGTACTGAAATAAAGTTCTAAGAAGATTGGAACCCAATTCCATTAAGAAATGAAAATATTCAGCAAGGAAAATAAAAGAAGTCTCTTGAAAAAAATCTATTCCCTTTTGACAATGCCAACTTTATTTGGAATGCTAATGTTCCTAATAAAGTTAAAATTTTGGGTTGGCTAGCTGCTCTTAGGAAGCTTAATTGTGCTGATGTTCTTCAAAAGAAGTTTCCTAATTCTCTCCTTTCCCCTTCTTGGTGTTGCCTATGCAGGAGGGATGAAGAGAAGGTGGATCACATGTGTTTGGGGGATGCAGTTTTGTTCATGTGTTGTGGTCTCACTGGAGCAGAAAGTGCACGCTTTTGTTACCACCGGATCCTGATACTCTTTTTGTTTATCCTAGTGCTCTTGCTAGTTGCAAGCTGAAACAGTATTGGCGGTGTATTTTTTTGGCTAATACTTGCTGTACTTGGTCGGAACGTAATAGCCGTATTTTTAGGGATACAACTATTACTAGCAGTAGAAGTTAGGAACAGTCTCTGTTTTTGTTTGCTACTTGGGTGAGTTCTTGTAAGCTGTCTTTGGGTTACAGTATGGGGGACTGGCGTTTGAATTGGCCCAACATCCTATACTCTCTGTAATTCCTCTGGGGCATCTCGTCCCGGTGGACCTTTTCTTATGTTTGTAATATAATACTCTATGTTTCTTGTAAAAAAAAATCTATTCCCTTCAAAGTTGAAAGGGAGCAAACATCAAAAAATAAATAAATAAATAAATCAATGCAGGATCATGTAAGTTGTCCATCTTGAATCTATAGCAGCAATTCTACTCAATCATTCCAACAATAAAGAATTTACGAATTTTATCAACAAAAAATCATTTTATATGCATCTCAACAAAATTTTATGATTCTTATTGATTTGACAATTAATCTTTCAATATCAAACCCAACCAAAAAACATATATGATATTAATGATGATGATAAATATGAAAAATTTGCCAATTCCAAAACTAGGTTACATGCTAGAAGTAATACTAATACCAACTTACTATGAACCTAGGATGCATGACCACCTTCACTAATGACAATCATGTAATTGAAACTCTTATTTTGGTAACCTGGTGGTCATGGATCATCTAAAGAAGCAATGCATTAATTGGTTAATGTCAAATTGAGCAGTCCTTGTGATGAACAAATCAAAAATATTAGCACACTTCAAACATCACAAGATGTCAATTTATCAAAAGAAGTGGAAATAAAATAAAAATAAAGTGAAGCAACATGAACAAATAAAATTTACAACATTCATGTAAAATAATCAAAAGTCAATAGTTCCTATTACAAAATGTTCAGGATTAAAAAAGGAGAACGCCTAAAAAAAATAAAACAATTCCAAATAGTATTATGTCTATAGTGTAAATATCAAGGAAGAAAAAAGCTTGAGGTCCAAGACAAATAGTACATTTTAAGGTTTGAGAAAAGTAGAAAATGATGTTTGCATTAAATAAGTATTATATTTTACATTTCTTTTTTTTTTCTTTCTTTAAATAAATATACATACAAACATTAAAGGAAATTTTGTGTTATGTTTTTATAATTGTTAGAAACCGCGTGACCTAAAAGCTATAGCTGTCAAGAAAGGGCTAACTATGTATATCGTAAATATAGATGTTAATACTCCCCCTCACATGCATGATGCCGCGTGGACTAAATTTATAATAGGGAGGAAAGGCATGATTGATAAATGAGGAAAATAACAAATGCTTGTGAGGAGGTTTGAACACAAGACTTCTAGAATAACAAGGCTCTGATACCATGTTAGAAACCCAACGAACTAATAGCTATAGCTATCAGGAAAGGAAAGACCCCGATATGTATATCAAGCTATTATAGATATTAACAATAACAATAACAGGAAGTTCTTGTTATAAAGGCATCGCAGTTGCTACTTGTTCCTCTTTGTTTTTATGTTTCTACAATTCAATTTTAAATATCAAAAGAAATGAACATAATATTAATATCAAAAATAAAATATAAACAGTAGTGCTATTATGAACATTATGATGTATGAAGTATGATGAGAAAAATTTAAAAACTATTGTTGACTTTGTCATTTTCAAACTCTCTTGCCAAAAAGGTTTTTTAATAATTTTGCGTTTTACTTTACTTAAGCATGCGCCTCTCATTGTGGCTCAGGCACTAGGGCCCTTGATTCCCTTGAGTATGCCACACGCCTTTAACTACCTTGTTCCCATCTAGGTAAGGTGTCACCAAGCCAAGGCCAAGGCAATACAAGTTATATTTATTTAATGCCCTCTAGATAAATGATTAATTAGTTTCACACATAAACCTTATATGTATAATTACATACATATTTGATAATATAATGAGTTAAATCTTGCGTAACAAAAGATTAACTATAGTTTACACGCTTTAATTTTGTGTCCACAAATAAAAACTAAAAAAATGTATTAAAAAATAAGACAAGTTAGCATATAGAGGAAGTATAACAATTTAGAGAGCTATGTTTGGTTTAATACTTATGAAAAAAAAAAAAAGAGAAGAAATTACAGAAATAGAAAAAAAAAATATAATAGAAAATCAAAATTAAAAAATTTAAGAGAAAGAAAATGATAAATTGGATAATGAAGATATAACTCTAGAATTAAAATTTATGACAATGTTTAAGGCTTTAAGCTATACAATCACATACGTAAATTATAAGTATAACTCCAGAATTAAAAGGTACGAAAATGTTTAAGGCTTTATGCTATACAATTACATACGTAACAATATGAAGAAAAAAGAACCTTCCGCTTGAGATATTTACACAGACCCTCTTAAGCTTTTAAAAAAAAACTAAAAGAGCCTTATTGTCTGCCTTACGTATGATTGTATGAACTAGGCAACTCAATTGCAAATGGCAAAGGCAATGGACTATTCGTTGCCTAAATGTGGCCTTGGCAATACAACTAACAAATAACATGAAAATTGAATACTTGAGCACTATGATTGAAAAGGAAAGGTGGGAATAAATCAATTTGTTAGTGGAAGTAGAGAATTGATTTCGCGATGTTCTTCAATTCTCCAAACAAGTGGCTTTGAAATGCAAGGTTCATCCAATAGTATTATCTGAGATATGTAGATTAGTTCAAGAATAGTACAATGCCAATCTAATGCTTGTTTAGGGCAAGAAAATATCTTATTCAAGAAAGCAGTGATAGAAGCACATTTAGAAAATACTAGAATCTCACTATATTTGAGTTCTAATTGAAATTTTTCTCATAGCCTATAGAGTAGTTGATCTACTATCAGTGTTTTCAAGGCTTCGCCTAGGCGCAGTGCTAGGCAGGCGGTGAGAGTTTGTGCAAATATTTAAAAAGTTTAAGAGGGTCTCTCTAATTTTAAAAAAAAAAAAAAAAAAGCTTTAAAAATAGAGCCCCCCCCCCCCCCCCGCCCCCCTCCTTTCTACAGTAAACCCCCGAACTTCTCTCTTCCTAAGTCCATTCTTTCCATTTGCTCCGACCAAGAAACACTGTCGAAATCTCCGGCGACCCTCCGACGACCATTGACGACCCTCTAACGACAGATATTTGTTGCCCAACAATTTGTGGACATGATTTTAATTAACATGAAGTGTTTTTTATCAGTTTTTGAAAATATAACATTCATTATAGAATATGGTTAGATATATATAATTATGTATATGAACTATCCAGGGACCTGTAAATAATTAATTAATTATCTACGGACCTATAAATAAATATTTTTTTTATCGCTTAGGCCACTTCTAGGTTACACCTTGCCTAGACAGCGCAAATCGTCTAGACATCGCCTTGGCGCCTTGAAAACAATGTCTACTATCTAACAACGCTTCGTTAATGTAAGGCATAAAGCAACTAAACTAAGACTAGCCTAAAAAAGTACTAATAAGAAAAAAGGAACACCCAGTGCACTGAGCTCATGTTATTGCAGGGTCTAGGGTCATGCAGCCTTACTTCCACGTTGGAGAGGCTGTTTTCATATTCGAAATCTCAACCATTGCACTGAGGCTCCCTTCTAAAAAAGTACCAAATGTAATTATTAATTTATCCATTTTTAATGTCATACCAATAGAATCCATTTCAAATTTGAAAACAAACACAAAATTCTTCTCTAAGAGAAAATTTGAGCTATTCAAAACATTGTTTTATTCACTCACTATCTATACAATCCTTTCACTACTTATAAAAGTAATTTAACCTCCCCACGAAATTTATCAACTAAAGTACTAGAAAAATATATACATCTTTTTTTTTCATTTGCAGTAAAAATAATCCGGATGGGATGGGTAAATGCATCAGATTTGTAGCCACAGACAACTTGATACCAGTTTCGGACACCAACAGACACGTTAATCCATTCGTTTCATTGTTTAGTACATAAAAATGTTAACTACAACAGTAAATCAAAAGCACTCCAACACATTATAATACATCAATGTTAGGAACTTAATCATCAAGAAAACATCGCAACAACTTTGGTAAGAAATATAAAAACCATTAGGGTCAGACAAGCTCCTTAAATTTCACCAATAACAGCAATCGAAACACGGTAATCTGCCATAATATATATAAGAACGGATAGAATTTTCAATATATCATGCTGCACTAAAAAAAAACCCTAAAAAAAAAGAAGAAGACGTCGTCATTAACGCCATCATCACCATTGATCATCGAGGTAAAACCCTAGCTTTTCACAATCACGCAGAAACGAAAGAAAGAAAGGAGGGAAAGCGATGATGAAATTACTAACCTTAGAGGGATCGACTTTCTGGAAGTTCTTGATGACAGTGATAACGCGATCAGCAACCTCTTGTTTGTCGAGGAAGGAGCCTCTGACCTCCTCGGAGAAGTGACGACGAAGGAGATTAAGCGATGATGAGAGTGAGAGCAGAAATGGGGTGGTGGTGGTATTGGTGTTTGGTCCTTTGACATTCACTCTCAGATGCTTCAAAAGAGCGTTTCTCGCTGCAGCAGCCGCCATTTGTTGCTACGACGCTGAAAGAACAATGGAGCAGAGCAGCAGAGTAGCTCAAGAGAAAAAAGTCTTGCGCTTTTTTCCCTTCTCCTTTAGCTTAGAACCGGAGAATGCTTTGGCGTAAAATAGATGTTCAAATGCTAATAACTGCACACCCCCCACCTTCTTGGGCTAAACTTGGAGTATCAAAACTCCCTCACTTCATTTGGATTTTTGGGTCGATCTTGGCACGCGAAGAATATGGCGTGGAATATGTAGTTTGCGTTTCATTTGCCATTCGAAGATAAAGAATAGAAAACTCAAAAATGAATTTTCATCATTTTTTTTTAAATAATTTTAATTTTTAATAAAAAGTAAAAAATTATTTTTAAAATTTTTTAAACTAAATTAAATTTTAAATTTTGAATATAAAAAATTATATCTGCATCACGAATTAAACGAGCCTTACTTTGAGTGCTTTAATATTTTTTCAAATTTAATTGATAATTATATTTAAAATTTATAACTAAATTATGGGTGGTAAGATGGATAAATTAAAAGTTTTTTTTTTCAAATTTTGTATAATGAATGGGAAGGTCCCTATTAGAAAATAAATAAAATAAAATAGCATTTCATCTCCTTTATTGCCATTTTCTTTTTTTTTGACACAGAGACAAGTACGACGTACCCAATATCCGACCCATTTTGTGGGGTATCTCATCTCTTAGGAATAGATTAATTCTCACATCAACGCTTAGACATAGTGATATATAGTTCTAAGCATACAATCAGCCACACTATCCACTTAAGCTGCAAGAAACTTTTCTTCGAATCCCACTATATTGCCTGACATCAATGTCTATGCACGCCAATGCATAATTTCTATCGCCCAAGTTTTGAACCCGTGAACTTGTAGAATAGTAAAGTAGAATATATATGTTTTGAGAACAAATTAGAAAGTTTTGTCCTTATTGTTGTCATTGTAAGTTTCTATGATTTGTAAAGATATTAAGAAAAGTAAACTTTATTTGTGCATTATACTGTAAAACACAAAGTAAATTTCTATGACTATGTTTTGTATATAATTTTATATTTGATTATACAAACGTCGCAAAGCTAAGGATGCGTCACTTGACTACAACAATCAGGTGAATCAATTAGTGCCACATGAATGGACTAAATGTCTCAAGGAGTATGGTAAAATTGGTAAATAGCATTTGTATTAATTTTTTTTATGAAGATGATGGAGTTGAGAAACTTGATAGAAGAGAGCATTTTCTCATATCTAACAATGAGATTATGATAAACAATCTTGGACCATTCATGGTTCTATCTTACTTAAGGGCTTTCGATGTAGAAAATAAGTAGATCTTCACTAAAAATGATAGTTATATTGAAAATAATTACGGATTTGAAAATCCAATTTATTAGAGATAATTACTGATTTTGGAAATTAGATTTTTGTAAATTATTTTCTTTTTTATTAGTTTCCTATTTTTCATTATTTGTGTAATTAACACGTTTTCAAGTTTGTATAGTTTCTAATTAGTTGTAATTTTCTTTTTCTAGATCTAGCAAAAATTGTATTTAAGAATATAAATCCCCCTTTAGCAATACAAGAGAATTTTAATTATTTTTCCATATTCTAAATTTTGCCATGGTATCACAGCGACAATAGTTCTTGAAACCTACTTTTTTTTTCACTTTGGCATCAAGTTATTCGATACTTGTTTTAATGGCGGATCAAGCAAATACGAATACGAAGAATGCGAAGAATATTTATTTTCTTCATCCCTCAAATAATCCAGGGGCTATCTTTGTTTCATCTCCATTAAGTCCACACTTTCCTTTCTCTCTAGAACAATGACAACAAATCTTGGCTTTAATTCAGCCTAAGTCTAACCTTGTAAGTAGTGTTGCCTCATAAAGCAACTTGACAAGTATTGTTCTTAATGTTGTTCATTCTCTCCATTCTACTTCTTGGATATGATTTTGGTGCTACTAATCAAATAGTTTGTTTTTCCCATATATGTGAGCTATATAGGAAAAAGAAGTTAGAGGAAAAATATTTGGAGGTATAATTTTTTGGAGAGAATATGGAAAATAAGTAAATTTTCAAAGAGGTAACATGTTGGTGCAAAATCTGACCAACACCAAATAGGGAAAAGGATGGGAAAAGAGAGTTGCGGATGATTTGCGCTATCGACCTTCCCGATGGCTTTGTGCTCCGATGCCTAAGTCTGAGTTGAGCTAAAAGTAAAAGTTGATGTATGAGTTGACTTGTAATACTCCAAAATTTTCATAAACTTATAAATATAGATAACCAATAAATAAATAAGTAAAAATTAATATTTTCATCACCATTACTATCTACATGTCACAAAATAAGAAAATTAGTATAGTATAAATTTATTTTGAGCCCATGTCCATGGTCAAGTCCAAAGGCCAAACCCAACATAAAGTCAAGATCAATATTAAGATCAAGCCCAAGTCCAAGCCTAACACCTAAAATGTTATAAAGCCCAAAGCCCAAGTCCAATACTATGAGAATTATTGGTGAACAAGTGGTCAAAAGTGGGTTACAAGTGTAAGACCATGATTTTTTTAAGAGTTTTTAATTGAGTGGTGAAGATTGAATAAACCTAGTATGAACCAACTATAAATACCCTCTCAAATGAGAGGTTTGAGCATCAAGTAGCAAGTTCTCTCTTGAGTGCTTTTGAGTATTCTCATTTCCTTAGTTCTCTTGAAATTCTTAGTATGCTCTGTGGTTGCGGTATTAACTAATCTTCCACAAAAGAAAAGATTTTCTTGAGTGTTCTCCTCCTTTTTTCTAACAACAACCCCATCACTTATATAGATTTCATTCACTTAACTACACTCATCTTCCTATCACTTCTAGCATACAAGCAACTAGGTGAAGGTTAAGGGCTTGGTGTACAGTTAGGTGGAGATCAACACGTACCGAGGAATACGAATTACGCACGTACATGTGGGTGTGATCCTTGACTTTTTCCTTTATTCTTATTTATTTATAGCATGTTTTATCCTATCTAGTTAAATGGGAGTGTGTGAATTACTTTCTTAAATTATTTACACGTTAGTCATTATTGTGATACATGTATTATGTCTTTTCATAAAGTTATCATGCATTTTTTATTATATTTGATATTCACTTACACCGTGCCATTTATGTTTGTACCTTGGTATAAGAAATATGTGCGTCATATCATTACTCTATTGAATTAGTAATTGATTTAATTAGCCAGATACAACCTTGTCCCAAGTACCTTTGAATAGTGAACGAGAGACAGTTTGCTGCTCTAGAAGAGTGGTATTTAAGCGAGACCATTGTGACTCCACCACTCAGCTTTGAGACTAGTCTGGTTGATTTTATTGAGAACTATTCTTTCGGAGTAGCCTTGTGATACAATACTATTCACGTATACAGTACTATTCACATATACAAAATGATTATTGTTAAATTATGACATGAAATGAGTTATTGGATGTTGTTCAGTAATAGTTTTATAATGACATGATATGTTGATACATTACATTAATAAAGTTGGTATGTTAGTCATATGATTTGTCTCACTAAAGACACTGAAACGATAACAATACATTGAAAGGTGTCTTGGCCTAGCCTGGGGTATTCTAAAAGGCCAAGGTTATGTGTCACGATAGCCAATGAATTTCAGACTTCATTCTAGAGGAGTTCCGAGGGAAATGCGATTCCGTCTGGGTGGTCTATGACCCAAATGGATGGTTAGCGATGACACTTAAAACAAATTAATGTTGCAACGTAATGTATGCACTTGTTTGAATATCTAATTGGATTTGATGTATTATGCTATTAATAAATAAGAGTTCAAGAATATTGTTTAAGGTGATCCACTTGGCATTAGCTCACCCCCTTTCTTTTTTCGGAATGAATAATGCAGCATGAGCAATCCATGGGTTGAATAACAGTAGTAGCTAATACTATTGGTGGCTTAGATTTGGCTGTGTAGTGGTCATTTGTACTTACTAGTAAGAATAATAGTTCTAATAGGAACAATATTGGTATTTTAGTTTGATTTTAGTATGTCAAGTGTTATGCTAAGAGTATGACAACTAGTTTCAATGTTATTTATGTCAGAACATGGTGGACATATATATAATTTTAATTAATCCAATGCCATGTGAATTATTAAATGTTTATTAATAAATTTTTCTCTATTGATGAAATATGTTAAAATTAAAAATGGATCTAATCTTTTGATGTCTGCAGGGTTAAAAATGCCAAAGTAATAGGCATTTCTTTGTTGAATTAATGTATTAAGGTTTATAGTGAGACCAAGGTAATTATAGAAACATTCAGTCTCAGATGAATTGAATTTGCAAGCACAATAAGATTAAGATTAGGCAATGTCCTTAAAAAAAAGCGTGTTCTCACTAATTTTAAAAAATATATTTTTATTATAAGGACATTGATCTGACATGATGGACACTCACGCCCCGGTTAGGTGATCTAGGAGAGTTGTACTCCATTATAGTGCACGTGATTATGTTTGAAAAATCGGGGTGTGACATGACTGCAGTTAGAAACTAACTTACCTTTTTGGGTGATACTTGAAGGTATTTATAGTAAAGGGTTTCGTCCCCACAATGTACGAATAGGTGGTTATTTAGTCCCCATCTCAGGGCTAGTCCCCCAAAGGATGTGACCTCCATTTCAAGACGTGGTCCCCACTTTGGAATTGTCTACTCAACTAACACACTCACCTCGGCTTCTCGAAGTGTAGTAATTCTTGTTTTTCCAAATTTCACAACTTCATGGGCCCCGCTATATTGTATTTTGGCCTAACATTTACCCTAAACTCCTGAAGTGGGCTACACTGAGGGAGTTATCTAAATCGGTACTTCAAAATTAGGTTGGAGTTTTGTGTTTTGGGGGTATCATTATGAGGGCCTCCCTTGAGATTTGCAATATGCCGATGTCAGGGGTGTGCAGCTCGAGGCGATACATTGGTTCAGCTATGTTGAATCTCAACCGTGGGAACTTCCTCGACGTGCAAGTTCTCGCAACCGTGTCACTCAACTTTCCAGGACCTTGGGTACGTATAGACCCCTTAGCCTCATTTTATACTTTACTCCACAATTGCATATAGCTTGATCAAGAATCTTAAGGTCGTCCTCAACTTTTCTTACTTAGCCCCTAACAATCTTCTCTTAGCTCGATGCATAAATCTCATATTTTTCATGTCCTCTTCCAGTTTTAATTCTTCTACTAGCTTTGAATCACTTTCTCAATCTTCTTTGAGTCTTCATTGGGATTTTCTTCGAGATCCTCATCGAGGCCTTCTTCTAACTATTATGTTTTTCTTCTCAAAGTTCTCTTCCCTTTAAGTTTTCCTCGGGGTCTTCTTCAAGATCTTTCTCTAGGTCTTCCTTTGACTTTTTATCAATGACTGAACTGTTGATGTAACGACTCTCACCTGGTTTTATTTTGATGATTACAAACAACATTCCTTGTGATCACTAATTTCTTTGACTTAGTTGTTTCAGTGCTAACTAACTATATCATCAAAGCGTGTGGATGGAACAATAATGCACGAAGATTCAAGAGCTTCATGTTTGTAATCTTTTGTCTAGAATCTTAGTGCTGCAAAGTAATCCTTACTCGTTCCAACAACAATATGATTTACATCTTTTGAAAATCATGCATATAGGTTATCATATTCATGCACACACACTATTATCATATTGATCATGCATGCACACCCGTTATCATGATTATCATGCAATCTTCTAGTTAAGGTTATTTATCATGCATATCTATATCATCGTTTATCATGCACTCATATTACCAACTCTGCATGATTTTTATCGTTTTACGTGCATCATATCGAACGTCTTGATCATCTATATTAATCGATTGTTTTACACGTGTTTATCTTTGCAAATTGTGTTTCAATCTTGTCAAAATGCTTTCAAAATTTGTTTTGATAATGTCTTAAACGCATTTTGTTTGAAAAATCTGGTTTCTATCACTTCACCATGAAGGAACGCATTCCTCATTCAAGGAACACGCTCCTGAGCTTTTTCCTGAGATTTAAATTTTTCTGATTAGAGTTTAAGGAATGCGTTCCTTAGTCCAAAAAATGAGCTCGTGTGGTTTTTTCCAAAACTAAGATTTTTCTGATCAAGGAATAAGGAACACGTTCCTTTTAACAGGAACGCGCTCCTGTAGAAAAAGGTAAAATAGGAATGCTTATAGAGTTAGTGGTTCTTGATGAAGAACCTCGCTCCTATGCCCAAATAACATATTATGGAACGCGCTCCTCGATTGGAGGGAAATCTGAAACTCAAAGCAGAAGCACACTTTTTTATTAAGGAACACGTTCCTGTGCCTCGGTTTGTTATTTTTTTTTATAAATACCACACTTGCTCATTTGAAGAGCAACTTTTGCAAAATCATTAAACTTGTGTCATTTTTCATACTTTCATTTCTACAAGTCCAAAACAAGTTCTTGAGTAATTTAAACATCTTTTCAAAGCAAAAGTAACTACATTTGAATCTTTGATTCAAACTTTCAAAGAGGTCTCCTCATTCTTTCAACATTTCACATCTTGTTGTTCTTGATCATCATTGAAGGATGAATCTCTCAACCATCATCACACTTGAAAAATCTCTAAGCTTCATCCTTACCTAAGTTGGGTAAAATCTCTCTATTGAGACTTGTGATATTGATTGAGTTAATTGGTTTTGTGCTTGATTTGATATCTTGAAAATCGTTTTTGTTTTGAATATTGCTTTTGAAACCATACTCGGTCTTCATATGATATTATCTTAATTAGTGGTTTCATACATCTTATGTGGTATCGATTCATGTGCCAAACTTACATTATTTTGAATCAATTTCATTGATCATTACTTGAGCATATTGATTTTTGAACTTAACCATTTATCTGTTTAGAATCAACAAGTCTTGATCATTTGTGCATATTGGTTTTTATGCTTCATACATATCATCTTTAGAGTCAATATTTGAATACATTGTTGCCCAGTATTATAGTCCAAGAGGGTGGATGAATTGGACTTGGCGGATTTTCGAATTACCTTTCGGTTAAAATAATAAAAAAGATAAAGTGCACAGTAGGTAACAATCAAAATAATCGAGTGCAGGCAAAAATAAATGGACACAACGATTTAGAGTGGTTCGGTGCCCTTGAACTTACGTCCACTACCCGATCACCACGATAAGGATTTCTCAATATACTATTAGCTAGTCAACTTACAGGTGTAACTAAAAACCGTATACATTAACCAACATAAGGGCTTGGTTATAAGCCACACATACTAACCAACACAAGGGCTTGGTTAGAAAGCCACACACACTGGCTTACACAAGGGCTTGGCTAGAATGTCGCACAGTAACCAACTTACGGACGTGGTTACGTGTCACACCCTGGGTTGCACAGCGTGCCCCCTACCCAGGTGTGGGCGCACCCCCTCGGGGCGAACGCCAGCCATTATGGATCCATAATATTGTCCCATCCCGGTACAGCCGCCGCCACACAAGGACGTCTCTTGTACACGAGATCATTTGTCATCACTATTCACTGATGAATAGTGCAGGGCCTCCCTAGGAATCGAACTCGAGACCTCCCTTAAGGATTCTGATTTCACATTCCTAGTAGCCATTGAACCAATGGCTCAGTGGTTACTAGGAATGCGAAATCAGAATCCTTAAGGGAGGTCTCGAGTTCGATTCCTAGGGAGGCCCTGCACTATTTATGAGTGAATAGTGTCGCCTTTTTGTCACACCCTGGGTTGCACAGCGTGCCCCTACCCAGGTGTGGGCGCACCTCCTCGGGGCGAACGCCAGCCATTATAGATCCATAATATTATCCCATCCCGGTACAACCACCGCTACACAAGGACGTCTCTTGTACACGGGATCATTTGTCCCCACTATTCACTGATGAATAGTGCAGGGCCTCCCTAGGAAGGAGTCTGATTTCGCATTCTTAGTAGCCACTGAACCAATGGCTCAGTGGTTACTAGGAATGCGAAATCAGACTCCTTAAGGGAGGTCTCGAGTTCGATTCCTAGGGAGGCCCTGCACTATTCATTAGTGAATAGTGGGGACAAATGATCCCGTGTACAAGAGACGTCCTTGTGTGGCGGTGGCTGTACCGGGATGGGACAATATTATGGATCCATAATGGCTGGCGTTCGCCCCGAGGGGGTGCACCCACACCTGGGTAGGGGGCACGCTGTGCAACCCAGGGTGTGACATTACGAGCCGTACAAATGTCTAGTATAGTCCCGGTTGACTAACACGTCAACAATACATCATGATTACAAATGACAGAGAAAGAGATGTTCTAAAACACTCTCAGCAATATTAAGCGTACAATCTTGAATGAATAATCACTACTATTCCAACCACAATAATTTAAATGATGTGAAGTGTTGAAATAGATGAAATCAAATACATGCAATTGATTCAAATAATAATAATGTGAGATCAAGAATCAAGTATGCACATGTATTCAAATATTGATTCTAACAATGATATGTATAAAACACATGAATCAATATGCACAAATGATCAAGACTTGTTGATTCCTAATATATAAATGGTTAAGATCAAAAATCAAAATACTCAAGTAATGATCAATGAAATCGATTCAAAATAATGTAAGTTTAGCACATGAATCGATACCACATGATATGTATGAAACCACTAAACAAGATAAATATGAAGATCAAATATGGTTTCACAAGTAGTACTCAAATCAAAAACGGTTTTCTAGATATCAAATCAAGCACAAAATCGATTTACTCAAACAAAATCACAAGAATCTTAATGAAAAGATTTTACCCAACTTAGGTAAGAATGAAGCTCAGAGATTCTTCAAGTGTGATGATGGTCGAGAGATTCCTCGTTCAATGATGATCAAGAATCAACAAGATGTGAATGAATCACTACAAAACGTCTTGATCGATTGCTCAATAGAAACACACAAGTTTCTCAAAGAGTTTGAAGGATTAGACGAATTATACGGATATATGAATCAAATATATGAATGTAGGTGAACTTTTGCTTTGAAAGATGTTTAAAATTACTCACAAACTTGTTTTGGACTTGTAGAAATGATAGTATGAAAAATGGCACAAGTTCTCAAATTTTGTAAAAGTTGCTCTTCAAATGAGCAAGTGTGGTATTTATAGAAAAACATCAAACCAAGGCACAGGAACACATTTCTCAATGAAGGAGCGCGCTTCTACTTTGAAATCTAAAACTTTTCAGATTTTCCTCCAATCAAGGAGCGCATTCCTTATATGAGGAGCGCATTTCTTAATATACCCGTTGGGCATAGGAGCGAGGTTCTTCATCTAGAACCACAGACTCTATAAAATTTCTTATTTTTTCCTTAACTACAGGAACACATTCCTATTAAGAGAAACGTGTTCCTTTTTCCTTGATCAGAAAAATCCGAGTCTTAGGAAAAATAATAGGAGCACGTTCGTTAAACTCTGATCAGAAAAATCCGAGTCTCAAAAAAATGCACAGGAGTGCGTTCCTTCACGTTGAAGTGATAGAAACCCGATTTTTCGATAAAAAGAGTTTAAGACATTTTCAAACATATAAACTAACTTTTGAAACATTTTTGACAAGATTAAAACACAATTGACAAATATAAACACGTGTAAAAAGATCGATTGAAACAGATGATCAATACATTCTATACGATACACGTAAAACTATAAAACCATACAAAGTTGGTAATACGAGTGCATGATAATCAATGATATATATGTGTGTGCATGATAAACAATTTAAACTATATGATTGCATAATAATCATGATTGTGTGTGTGCATGCATGATCAATATAATAATAGTATATACGCAGGAGTATGATAACCTATATGCATGATTTTCAAAAAGATGCAAAACATATTGTGGTTGGAGCGTGTAATGGTTACTTTACAACACTAAGATTTTAAACAAGAATTACAAACATGAAGCTTTTGAATCTTCGTGCAGTGTTGTTCCATCCACATGCTTTGACAGTATAGTTGAATCCATCTAATATAGCTGGTTAGCACTGAAACAACTAAGTCAAAGAGATTAGTGATCACAAGTATGTTGTTTGTAATCATCAAAACAAAATCGAGTGAGAGTCGTTACATTAACATACATGTGCAGATTCGATTCTTGATCTTACATTATCACTATTTGAATCATTTGCATGTATTTGAAACAACTATTTCAAGACTATACATCAGTTAAAATATTTTGGTTGGAATAGTAGTGATTATTCATTCAAGATTATACGCTTAAAATTGTTGAGAGTGTTTTTAGAACATCTATCTCTGTCATTTTCAATTTTGATGTATAGTTGACTTGTTAGTCAACCTGGATAATACCATATTGTTGTACGGATTGTAATCACGCCCGTAAGTTGGTTATAGTACGACTTCTAGCTTGAGGAATCAGTTGATGAGGGACTTGATAGGTTTATAGAATTAGCAAGTGATTTGCAAAGTTATGAAGTGACCTATCCTCATCAGATTTTGGTTAAGTATTTCTTAGTAGGTTTTTCGGACAAATGGAAGTACAAAGTTAACTTTATTGAAATGTTCGGTGATTTGTTTAACAGTAGCTTTGAAAGAATTTTTTTGTGTTAAGCGGACTAAAAACCTCTTCAGAAGAAAGTGAAGCTTCATTTGAAAGAGGAGAAGTGCTTGCCAATTTGCCAAGTGATGATGTCAGAGATGGAATGAATGAAAATGAAACATCATCATTGGTAAGTATGAATTATGATGAAGAACAAGTTGAGGAAGACCAATCTTTAAGTACCATATCCAGTGGTTCAATCATTTATACCTCAATTGATGAAGACGAAGATCCGAACATACAATTACACATTCGAAGGTTTTCAAAGATTCCAAGATGGAAGATGTGGATTAAGAAACTCTTTCGATGCAGCAAGGACTCGAGCAACACTGACAATGATCAAAATGCTAGTTTCGAGGTTCCTTGAGGATATTCATATTGGACTTCGCTTTGTGAGTAACATTTCTATTTTAAATTTCATGTACTCTTTGTTGTGTTATTTCACAAAAGGCCTAAACATATTTTCTTAAGCACAAATCAATTGTATGTTAAGAGATATGTCTTTGTTGAAGTGTTGTTATCTCAAGCATGAAACTTATTATGTCATTATTAGTGCATATATCATATTCATGAATGCTTTGTATGAAAATTTCATGCTTATTTGTTTGACGATTGAGTTGAATGAATTTCCATGTCATACTATGCTTAATTATATTATCTCTATGACTTTGGAAATATCTTAAGCTTGATTGAAAAATTATCATATCTTATTGCCTATGTCTTGAAGTTAATCAATTTGAACATGCTTTGAATGATCTACATTTTGTTCAATGATTAAGCTGTGAAATGTATGCATGTTTATCTTGTGAACTTGCTAAAATTGATTATCATATGTTCACATGCAAAATGTTTACCTATATTAAATGGATCATGTGGTTCAAAAACTCTTAAATGTATTAATCCACTTGATATTGAATAATGTTATTGAGCATTGATACTAAATTGATATTATGATTATTGCTCAATTTGATTGGAAATATGTATGTTGAAACTTCTCTATCTTATCACTTCCAATGTATTCATGTGAATGTGTGAATGATGAATATTTTATGTTCACTTGAATATATCATCTATGATAATTGTACATGTATTACTTAATAATCTTGTATGTATTATTTCTGATAATGATGCATGATTCATTAATGTTAATCTTATATGAATTATTGTTGATGTTCTTGTGTGTGTTAATTTGGTGTGAATGATTTTGATAATAATGTTTGTATCATTTGATGTGTGTATTTTTCACTTAACAATGACCAAAATTTTCTTGAATTATCATAAATTATCAATTTAATCAAAGTGAAAATCAAGAAAATAAAAAATCACACAAAATAGTGTTCTGTGTTCTAAAAGAACGCACTCCTCTAGAGAGGAATATGCTTCTCTGCAAGAACACAAAGAGGTGTTCTGCAGAGAACACAGGAACGCGCTCTTCTTACGAGGAACATGTTCCTCCCTCTGATGACAGAATTGAAATATGCAACCCGAGAGTCATTTTCTTTCCTCTCAACATTTTTTCTCTCTTCTGTCTCACATCCAATCACTCAAACTCCAAATCTCTTCACCTAGATTGTTCCAAACTCATTCCCCAACATTTTTATCATCAAATCCATCATTTTCATGCTCAAAAACATCTTTTAATCCGTCCATTTTCACCCAAAAATGCCATTTTTTCAACTATATCTACAATTTTCATTTTCTCGTTTCTCTCTTGATTTCTCACGAAATTACAAGTTCTATAGCTTGTTTTTCTCGTGTCCGTACCAACCTCAACTTCCCACCATTGTTTTGACCCATTTTACCCCCGTTTTCATCGATTTTTTTTTTTACCTAAAACCTTTAGGTTCATGTTGATTGCATATCAAGTGTTTGATAAAATGCCTCCTAAGAAAACAACAACTTCTAAGCGTTGATTGGAGATCGGCGAGTCTTCCACACCCGCACCCAGGCTTACACGAAAATGTGTAGAGGTTGGAGAGTCCCCCACACCCACTCCACCCTGTGCCTCTTGTCCACTTCGCGAGCCTTCTCCATCACCACCATCATCACCCTCATCGAATGATGATGTTACTGTGACGCCCCGAAAATTATTTCATCTAGCCCATAACCCAATTGTATTTTGCCCAAACTCTATGTGTTGCCTTGATATGTTTGGTGTTTGTTTGATGATTGTTTAATGTTTGTATAGTTAATGCTTGATAATGTATATAAATATATGTATCATAAATTGTATATGAGTCATGTTAAATTAAAGTTTAATGCATATGTTATTATTTATGCATGGGCTCATTAAACCATGAATTGATATGGGTTAGGATTGATGGAATAAAAGGATAAATGAAATTGAAGATTTGGTGTATTAAATGGATTGGACATTTAAAATACATGTGGTTGGTATGGGTAGTATGAGACCAACACATGTGAAGGTTGGTCCATGAAAGTGGACAAGTGTCCAATGCCCACTTGTCTTCTTCAAGGAAGTGCTAGAATGAGTGGAGGGAACCAAGGAGAGGAAAACAAGGAGAGAATCAAGGAGAGAATCAAGGAGGGAATCAAGGAAGTGCTAGAAAGAGGTGAGTGGAGAGAAAAGAAAGAAGAAGAGAAAGAAAAGAAGAGAAAGGAAAGAAGAAGAGAAAGAAGGAGAGAGTTGCAGGAGTAAGAACCCTGCGAGATTTTCATCAAAGAAGTGGATCTTTGGAATTTACGGTCAGATTGAGCTCAAATTTTGTCAGCAAGTTCGTAGCTTATGGTTCTTCATTCTGGTCGGTGGAGATCTTGATCAGAGGTTTCTTCTGAGAGATCTAACCTCTCAAACAAAGCTGGCCGGAAAGTCTGGATTTCTCGTACTGTTTCGCTCAAACTTATAGATCTCCTAAATCTACCGTTAGATGGTTATCAAATTTGGGTATGTAGTTTATAACTGATATTTATACATTCTGAACGGTGGAGATCGCAATTAGAAGCTTGTGCTAAGAGATATAACCTCTGAAACAAAGCTGGTCGGAATTTATGGGTTTCTCGTTCCGTTTCGGTAAAACTTGTAGATCTCCTCAACGTACCGTTGGATGGATATCAAATTTGAGTATGTAGTTTACAACAGATATTTCTGTATTCTAAACGGTGGAAATATTTATACGTTAATTATTTTGTGTGATATAGCCATCCGAGTTTGGGTATTTGCAGCAGGAAAGGAGAAACTGTCTGATTAGACACTTGCTCATCAAAGATACATATCTTTTCGGTCCACCGTTGGATTGGGCTGATATTTGGACAGAAGGTTTGTTTCTTCACATACTTCAATCTGTACGGTTGATTTTGTGATTACATATTTCTGTTGGTAGATTGATACATCTGAACAGAATAATACATGTGAAGAATTGGTAGGGTTGTTTGTATTAGACCTACATTTAGAATATGAACTTAGACCTTTCCAAATAGCTTGCATGTCAACTATGTTGACCTAGTTGCCATTGTGGATGAACCCATGATGCAAAATCAGTGATATACATGGCTGAACATGGCGACCTAGTGTAAATCGACAATATGGCCTAAGTATGGAAAATTTCATATTTTAGGGCTTTTGATGCTTTTGGCTTAGAATCATTGAATTGATGCAACTTATGTTTAATTAAGCATGATTGGGGTTGATTATGCTACTGATTTGGTGGTTGTGACCATATCATGGGTTAGGCCTACTTGTGATCAAGTGACCCAAATTTGGACATGTTTATGCCTAAGGAATTGAAAATCAGTATTTTTGATTAATAGAATGGTTTATGAATGAGAACTATGCATTAGAGGCCTAAGTCATGTGATTTGAGTTGAATGATGAGATTAAATGGGATTTAGGCCTATTAATTATATGTGGGCTGATTTAGGGTTGATTTGTAATGTCTATGTAATTGAGCATAGAAATTGATGTATGGTAGGATATTGATGTATGTTTCAGGATCTTGATTGGGTTGATTCGGTTTGGTGGTCGTGTGTGATTAAATACTCTCGCGAGGCTTGGTTGTGAGTAGGCTTCACTTATGATTATATCATTTATGTCATCATATCACTTATATATATTGTATGTTGAAAGCATGAATGTGTTCTAATGTTTTGAATGATGCATTGATTTGAGAAAACCTTATGACTTTGGTTGGGCCCATCTATCTGGCTAATAGGGGGACTTGACCTTGTCATAGGAGGGTTTTAAGAAGGAAATGATTGGGATCAACGGCACGGTGAAATAGACGTGGACTAGTAACCCAAGTAAACATGATTGGGATCAACGGCACGACGAAATAGACGTGGACTAGTAACCCAAGGCATGTGGAATGTGGATCCAAATTGATAAACTTTTACTTGCATCGAACTTATTATAAATGCTTGATATCTATATGTTATGAGCTTTTAATCATGCTACACATTGACATGCATACATGGTTTTTATTGATGAGTATTGATAGCATATTTGAATTCTATTCACTGGGCATCGTTGGCTCACCCTCATTTTCCTCTTTCAGGTCCTTCTGTCCCGAATAAGGGCAAGGGAGTAGTCATATCTTGAGGGCCTTGCCTGCGAGAGAATCCAAGTCCTCTATGTGAGTTGAGAGGCATTTTGATTGAATTGTGTTTTATATTATGAAGTATTATATTTTGGATTATGTAATTATAATACTTACCACATTTTAGTATGGGTGAGTTGGGACTTGCTAGATAGACCATGTGGGCACATGACGGTTTTTTTTATTTGTACCCACAATTTTGGACTTTATGTGTATGTCAATTTTTAATGGACTGTAGGAATTATGATTTTATTTATGGTTCATTTTTATGGATTATCTCGTCTTTGATGATTAATACAGTGGGTAGTTTTGTTTAGTACCTTTTGATATTATGTCGTTGTTTGAGATAAGGCTCGTAGGGTCTCAACCACCTCACGGGAGTTGAGGAGTGGTCGGAGATGCCTACGCCGGGCGTCCCGCCCCGGCATTCCGCATGCCATTCCCTGTGGGGTTGGTGGTCCGGGGCGCGGGGTCGCCACAGTTGGTATCAGAGCCTGATTTTACTAGGTTTGGTCTATGTATTGGACTTAGATGACTTTGACCTAGGAATTGGGTGAGAGATTTAGGTGATTAAAAAGCTTAAAGGAACTAACTTAAAAGCCTTACTATCATATTTTCTGTGTGTATTATATGATATGGGTAGTTATGAGGCGGGCACTAGTGGGGCCGAGGCTAGTGGAGCTGCAGGGGCAGCAGGACCTCAAATAGCTGTACCTCAGCCTATGCCTACACCTGCTCCTAATGTTGTGGAGAACCTCACTGATCGGCGGATCAGACTGCTAGAGAAGTTCATGAAGCTAAAGCCTAAGGAATTCACTGGTGGGGTTGACTTGAAGAAGGCCGAAGATTGGCTGAAGAATGTCGAGAAGATTAGTCGCTCCTTAGAGCTTGATGAGGAGTCTCAGGTCCTATGTGCTGCTCACACACTGGAGAGTGATGCAGAGGATTGGTGGCTTTCAGTGTTGGATACACAGGGGACAGTGAAGAGTTGGGACACCTTCAAACGGTTGTTCTTACAGGCTTACGTTCCAGAGACTGAGAGACAGGCTAAGCAACTCGAGTTTTTGAATCTCGCACAGGGCACCATGTCAGTCAGGGAGTACGAGCTCAGATTTAGGCAGCTCGCAGTTTATGCTCCTGGATTAGTTCAGACACCGAGTGATAAGATTATGAGGTTCTCTTTGAACCTAAGGCCTGCGATCCGACAGGCGTTGTCTGTGACGAAGATGACTGATTTTGCCACAGTGGTCCAGAGGGCCAAACAGTATGAGTTGGCTGAGCGGGTTGATGGCATGTCTACACGGGCAGCTCCGGGTGTACAGACTTCACAGGCAGAGTCCGGGGGACAGTTTAAAATTCCATGGAAGAAGGGAAACTGGGGAAAGAAGAGAAAGTTTTATGGAGGAGCACAGTCCGAGGGTGCTCAGAGTAAGACATCCGAGGTTCAGACTGGTATGATAGTCTCACCAGTGGTTTCCTCTCCTGTCCCTATTCCTACTCAGGCCCCGAGTGCACCAAGACCCCCATTCCCACAGACTGCTGGCCGAGGCAGAGGTAGAGGCCGAGGAAGTTATGTGACGACATCTCAGACTGGGTCATTTGCGCCCAGGGCTCCATTCTTATGTTTTCATTGTGGGCAGGCTGGGCATAGGAAGCTCGAGTGTCCGAATTTTCAGAGAGCTCAGGGATTTGTGCAGCAGTCCAGTGCCAGAGAGACAGCGAAGGCAGCTACTGAGCCAGACCCGACAGCATCCAGGACTTTGGTGGAAGGTACTCTTATTATTTGTGGTACTTCTATGCATGTATTATTTGATGCTGGTTCTACATTATCATTCATATCTGGACGTATGGTAGATAGTTTGCATTTGACTCCCATTAGGGCTAGTACATGGTTAGTGGTGAGTACTGTAGCTGGGGAAAGGATCTACCCGAACATGATTTGTAGCCAGTGTGTGGTTCAGATTGGTGATGTTGAGATGCCTATTGACTTTCGAGTCCTAGAGTTTTGAGAGTTTGATGCAATTCTAGGGATGGATTGGCTCGCAGCTTATCATGCAGTTATCGACTGTTTCACGAAGAGAATCATTTTTCAGATCCCCGGACACCCAATGTTTACACTACAGGGTAGAGCTTCAGACCAGACAGTCACAAGGGGTAGATTTGTGACTGATGGAGATAGGGAGATTTTGGCTGGGTTAGTACCTAATGAGGAAGAGACTAGTGAGGTGATACTTGAGGATATTGCCATTGTTAGGGACTTTGAAGATGTGTTCCCTGCGGATCTTCCAGGATTACCACCGAAGCGAGAGATCGATTTCATTATTGAACTAGTCCCTGGCACGAAGCCTATCTCCATGGCACCATATAGAATGGCGCCAGCCGAGTTGAAAGAGTTGCAGAAACAGCTCGAGGAGTTATTGGCTAAAGGCTTTATTTGCCCGAGTGTGTCACCCTGGGGAGCTCCAGTTCTTTTTGTGAAAAAGAAAGATGGGAGCTTGCGGTTGTGCATCGACTATCGCCAATTGAACAGGATGACCATCAAGAACAAGTATCCTCTCCCAAGGATTGATGACTTGTTTGATCAGTTGAGGGGAGCGAGGTATTTTTCAAAGATTGATTTGCGCTCCGGGTATCATCAACTGAGGATCAGGGAGGAGGATGTGCCTAAGACGGCATTCAGAACCCGCTATGGACATTATGAGTTCCTTGTGATGCCATTTGGTGTGACTAATGCACTAGCGATGTTCATGGACCTGATGCAGAGGGTCTTTAGGCAGTATCTGGATAAGTTTGTCATCGTCTTCATTGATGACATATTGGTGTATTCCAAGACTCGACCTGAGCATGAGGAACACCTTAGAGTGACTTTGCAAACCCTGAGAGAGCATAGGCTATATGCAAAGCTGAGCAAGTGCGAATTTTGGATCACCGAAGTGAAGTTCTTAGGTCATGTGGTGAGTTCTGAGGGGATTTCAGTTGATCCGTCTAAGGTTGAAGCCATTATCAGTTGACCTAGGCCTACCACAGTGACCGAGATCAGAAGCTTTCTTGGGTTAGCTGGTTACTATAGGAGATTCGTTCAGGGATTCTCCAAGATAGCTACGCCTATGACTAGGCTCACCCAGAAAGATGTGTCATTTGCATGGACCGAGGAGTGTGAGAATGCCTTTTTAGAGCTGAAGAAAAGATTGACATCTACGCCAGTGTTGATTTTGCCAGAGCCTGATCAGGAGTTGGTTATCTATACTGATGCCTCTCGCATCGGCTTAGGTTGCGTGTTGATGCAGAAGGATAGGGTCATTGCTTATGCATCGAGGCAGTTGAAGGTGCATGAAAAGAACTACCCTGTTCATGACTTAGAACTGGCCGCAGTGGTTTTTGCTTTGAAGATTTGGAGGCATTATCTCTATGGTGAGAGATTCACTCTGTATTCTGACCATAAGAGCCTCAGGTACTTGTTCTCTCAGAAGGAATTGAACATGAGGCAGAGAAGGTGGTTGGAGCTCCTCAAAGACTATGATTTTACATTGGAATACCACCCAGGTAAAGCCAATGTAGTGGCTGATGCGTTGAGCAGGAAGCGGGTAGAGACAGTTATGGTAGCACGCCAGATGTCTCATGAGTGGAGACTACTTGAGGCGGCTACGGTTATGAGTGTATGTGCTACTCCTTCAGATCAGATTGTGATATGTGCTCAAATGAGAGCTCAGCCTACACAAGTCCAGGAGGTAATTGACCAACAGAGACTTGACGTTGATTATGGGATATACAAGTCTTGGGCTGAGAGCAGTGATTTTACTGATTGGCACATGTCATCTGATGGTGCCTTGAGATTTAGGGGACGTTTATGGGTTCCCGCAGATCCACGACTTAGACAGAGTGTTCTCCAAGAGGCTCACAGATCTCATTATGCTATTCATCCTGGCGGAACCAAGATGTATCATGATATGAAAAGAATGTATTGGTGGCCCGACATGAAGAGAGAGATAGCTCAATTCATTCAGAGGTGTGAGATTTGTCAAAGAGTCAAAGCTGAGCATCAGAGGCCTGGAGGGCAGATGCAACCGCTTGCCATTCCTGAGTGGAAATGGGAGCACGTCACTATGGACTTTGTTGTGGGATTACCCAACACCCCGAGAAGACATAATGCTGTTTGGGTTATTATTGATCGCTTGACCAAGTCCGCTCACTTTCTACCGGTGAACACGAGGGATTCTATGGACAAGCTGAGCAGACTCTATATGCGAGAGATAGTCAGATTACATGGAGTGCCAGTTTCGATTGTGTCAGATAGGGATCCGAGGTTTACATCGGTATTCTGGCAGGGGTTGCAGAGGCAGCTCGGCACTAGACTAGATCTCAGTACCGCTTTTCACCCCCAGACGGATGGCCAGTCTGAGAGGTTGATATCGATTTTAGAGGATATGCTTCGAGCTTGTGTCCTTGAGTCCAGTGGTAACTGGGAGGAGTACATACATTTGTGTGAGTTCGCGTACAACAATAGCTATCAGTCCAGTATTGGCATGGCTCCTTTTGAGGCATTGTATGGTCGACCCTGTAGATCTCCGATCTGTTGGACGGAGGTAGGGGATGTTGCGATGATGGGACCAGAGTTTGTACAAGAACACACAGAGAATATTAAGAGGATCAAGCATAATATGAAAGTAGCCCAAGACAGGCAGAAGAGTTACACTGATGCCAAGCGGAAGACCGTAGAGTTCAAGGTGGGTGACCAAGTTTTATTGAAGGTCTCACCTCAGAAGGGACAAACTAGATTTGGGATAAAAGGCAAGCTCGCTCCTAGATTTATTGGGCCGTTCGAGGTTTTAGAACGAATTGGCCCCGTCGCTTACCGATTAGCCTTGCCACCTCAGTTAGCAGCAGTCCACAATGTCTTTCACGTGTCAATGCTGAGAGTATACAAGAGTGATTTTGATCACGTCTTGGACTGGAGGAACATTGAACTGAGGCAGGATGGGACTTATGATGAGGAACCTATTCAGATACTTGACCGGAAGGTCCAGAGGTTACGTAACCGTGAGATTCCGATGGTTAAGGTGAGATGGCAGTTCCATGGCGAGGAACAGGTTACTTGGGAGCGTGAGGACTACATGATGGAGCACTTTGCCGAGTTCATGGGCTTAGGTAATTCTTAACCTTAAAACTTCGAGGACGAAGTTCATTCTAAGGTGGGTGTGATGTGACGCCCCGAAAATTATTTCATCTAGCCCATAACCCAATTGTATTTTGCCCAAACTCTATGTGTTGCCTTGATATGTTTGGTGTTTGTTTGATGATTGTTTAATGTTTGTATAGTTAATGCTTGATAATGTATATAAATATATGTATCATAAATTGTATATGAGTCATGTTAAATTAAAGTTTAATGCATATGTTATTATTTATGCATGGGCTCATTAAACCATGAATTGATATGGGTTAGGATTGATGGAATAAAAGGATAAATGAAATTGAAGATTTGGTGTATTAAATGGATTGGACATTTAAAATACATGTGGTTGGTATGGGTAGTATGAGACCAACACATGTGAAGGTTGGTCCATGAAAGTGGACAAGTGTCCAATGCCCACTTGTCTTCTTCAAGGAAGTGCTAGAATGAGTGGAGGGAACCAAGGAGAGGAAAACAAGGAGAGAATCAAGGAGAGAATCAAGGAGGGAATCAAGGAAGTGCTAGAAAGAGGTGAGTGGAGAGAAAAGAAAGAAGAAGAGAAAGAAAAGAAGAGAAAGGAAAGAAGAAGAGAAAGAAGGAGAGAGTTGCAGGAGTAAGAACCCTGCGAGATTTTCATCAAAGAAGTGGATCTTTGGAATTTACGGTCAGATTGAGCTCAAATTTTGTCAGCAAGTTCGTAGCTTATGGTTCTTCATTCTGGTCGGTGGAGATCTTGATCAGAGGTTTCTTCTGAGAGATCTAACCTCTCAAACAAAGCTGGCCGGAAAGTCTGGATTTCTCGTACTGTTTCGCTCAAACTTATAGATCTCCTAAATCTACCGTTAGATGGTTATCAAATTTGGGTATGTAGTTTATAACTGATATTTATACATTCTGAACGGTGGAGATCGTAATTAGAAGCTTGTGCTAAGAGATATAACCTCTGAAACAAAGCTGGTCGGAATTTATGGGTTGATTATGCTACTGATTTGGTGGTTGTGACCATATCATGGGTTAGGCCTACTTGTGATCAAGTGACCCAAATTTGGACATGTTTATGCCTAAGGAATTGAAAATCAGTATTTTTGATTAATAGAATGGTTTATGAATGAGAACTATGCATTAGAGGCCTAAGTCATGTGATTTGAGTTGAATGATGGGATTAAATGGGATTTAGGCCTATTAATTATATGTGGGCTGATTTAGGGTTGATTTGTAATGTCTATGTAATTGAGCATAGAAATTGATGTATGGTAGGATATTGATGTATGTTTCAGGATCTTGATTGGGTTGATTCGGTTTGGTGGTCGTGTGTGATTAAATACTCTCGCGAGGCTTGGTTGTGAGTAGGCTTCACTTATGATTATATCATTTATGTCATCATATCACTTATATATATTGTATGTTGAAAGCATGAATGTGTTCTAATGTTTTGAATGATGCATTGATTTGAGAAAACCTTATGACTTTGGTTGGGCCCATCTATCTGGCTAATAGGGGGACTTGACCTTGTCATAGGAGGGTTTTAAGAAGGAAATGATTGGGATCAACGGCACGGTGAAATAGACGTGGACTAGTAACCCAAGTAAACATGATTGAGATCAACGGCACGGCGAAATAGACGTGGACTAGTAACCCAAGGCATGTGGAATGTGGATCCAAATTGATAAACTTTTACTTGCATCGAACTTATTATAAATGCTTGATATCTATATGTTATGAGCTTTTAATCATGCTACACATTGACATGCATACATGGTTTTTATTGATGAGTATTGATAGCATATTTGAATTCTATTCACTGGGCATCGTTGGCTCACCCTCATTTTCCTCTTTCAGGTCCTTCTGTCCCGAATAAGGGCAAGGGAGTAGTCATATCTTGAGGGCCTTGCCTGCGAGAGAATCCAAGTCCTCTATGTGAGTTGAGAGGCATTTTGATTGAATTGTGTTTTATATTATGAAGTATTATATATTGGATTATGTAATTATAATACTTACCACATTTTAGTATGGGTGAGTTGGGACTTGCTAGATAGACCATGTGGGCACATGACGGTTTTTTTTTATTTGTACCCACAATTTTGGACTTTATGTGTATGTCAATTTTTAATGGACTGTAGGAATTATGATTTTATTTATGGTTCATTTTTATGGATTATCTCGTCTTTGATGATTAATACAGTGGGTAGTTTTGTTTAGTACCTTTTGATATTATGTCGTTGTTTGAGATAAGGCTCGTAGGGTCTCAACCACCTCACGGGAGTTGAGGAGTGGTCGGAGATGCCTACGCCGGGCGTCCCGCCCCGGCATTCCGCATGCCATTTCCTGTGGGGTTGGTGGTCCGGGGCGCGGGGTCGCCACAGTTACTCTCTCCGTTCCTGTGGCATCACCCACTTCTAGAGCCTATCGTCAGGCCATTTGACAGTAACCAACGCCATCTTTGGGTTGCGGCTCAAGATCTTCCACAACATTATCTCGAGGGTCATCATCCCTCGACTGAGCTCTCGTGCAAAGGTGAAGCCTCTTGATGCCTTCTTTTTGTGGTGCATGCATACACGCACCAGGATCTGCTTGTCCCATGTTATTATTAATCACATTACCAGGACATGACATTACACGTGAGCACTGTTGTATGGTGCTCTGGTGACTTTGCTTGCTAAGTGAGCAAGCGTTGATTTGACCATCTTTTGAGTATCGACGAAGTCGAATAAGAAGAATTTCATTTGAGAGAATACGATTCAATCATTAGGATATCAGTGGGTGAGACGCATCCAAGATTGGGCGCTCATTAGCAGGTGCCATCAGGGAGAGGGTACCAGATTCATTCCACTTGACCCTCAAACGGACCATCCAGAGCCTGATACTGAGGAAGTAGGGGTGCATCACTAGTATCTCATCCGGGTGGACGAGGAGTAGCACCAGCTTCGGCATAAGCTGAGGCACATCCAGGACGTGGCCGTGGTCAAACGAGATTCTCAGATCCCGATGATTCATCATCAGGCACCGCGGCACCAGCTGACACACCAGGCCTTCCACATCTGATTCAGCTCGTTCTGATCCAGTTCTTCAGTTGCTGATGGAGCTGCGAGACCAACAACAAACTATTGTCACTTCTCTGTCCATTATGGAGAAGAAGTACGAGGATCTGGTCTCGGATGTACGAGCACATGGAGTCATGCTCCAGGTAATTCTTGATCGCTTACCGGTTGAGGAGCCCCATGAGCGCAGCCTGCACAATCACCGACTTTTCAGCGGCTTGCTTCTCTTGTTCGTTCAACTTCAGGTCCTCCTTCCAGTTCTCATTCAATATCCACTGCCCTAGCACTGATCCCTCTATCAGTTGCAACTCCAATGATTCCTTCTCCCCGACTGCATCCATCACTTGCTATGGAAGGTTTTTCTCTGGATTTGATGCTCTCACTGCCACGTATTTTTCCACCATCTCCGGGTCGTGATTTGGTCATCCACTCCAGCTCCATCACTCCCACCTCATCTGCAGCTACCGTTGTCATACCCAATGTAGATGCTAGTATCACCCCTACGGAGGACGCAACCCCGACTTCACCCGCTGACGATATATTCGCTGGGCTTGGATCTCTTGATCCTAGGTCGTCCTCTCTATCTTAGGCACACCCTCTTTTTGATATCTCAAAAGGGGGAGAGATTAGTATATGATTGGTCTGATTGACTAGATCATTTATGTGCACATACTCAGGGGGAGTTTAGGATGTTGGATACATTTTGGATATGTTATTGTTCACACTTTCGTACTTTTGTTATTTTTTGTTTTGTTTTTTATGTATACACTTCAGTTGATCACATGTATATGTTTACTTTTTATACTGTTATACATGTACATTTGATATTGTTGTTCACACGTGCTTGAGTATATTCAGTTATCTGTGCTTACATGATTACATCTTTTTGAGTATGCTTATATTGGTAGCTGATTGATTAAAGTTCAAATGTTATTGAATACTATTTTTTTAAACGGTATATTCTTAAATGTAGCATGATATAATTATTCATTTCACTCATTCATTCACTCGAGAAATCATGCTTCTTGTTTCAATCAGGCCAATAGTGAATTTGTTTGAAATCATCAAAAATGGGGAGATTATTGATGGTTACATCAACATTCCTTATGATCATTAATCTTTTTGACTTAGTTGTTTCAGTGCTAATTAGCTATATCAAATGGATTCAACTATATCGTCAAAGCGTGTGTATGAAACAATAATGCACGAAGATTCAAGAGCTTCATGTTTGTAATCTTTTGTCTAGAATCTTAGTGCTGTAGAGTAATCCTTACTTGTTCCAACAATAATATGATTTGCATCTTTTAAAAATCATGCATATAAGTTAACATATTCATGCACATACATTATTATCATATTGACCATGCATGCACACACGTTATCATGATTATCATGCAATCTTATAGCTAAGGTTATTTATCATGCATATCTATATCATCGTTTATCATGCACTCATACTACCAACCCTGCATGATTTTTATCGTTTTACGTGTATCATATCGAACGTCTTGATCATTTGTATTAATCAATTGTTTTACACGTGTTTATTTTTGCAAATTGTGTTTCAATCTTGTCAAAAATGCTTTCAAAGTTAGTTTATTGGTTGGACAATGTCTTAAACTCATTTTGATAAAAAAAATCAAGTTTCTATCACTTTAACGTGAATGAATGCCCTCCTAATTCAAAGAACGCGCTCCAGAGCTTTTTCCTGAGATTTAGATTTTTCTGATCAGAGTTTAAGGAACGAGCTCCTTAGTCCAAGGAACGTGCTCTTGTGGTTTTTCCCGAGACTCAGATTTTTTTGATCAGGGAATAAAGATCGCGCTCCTGTAAGAAATAGCAAAATAGGAATGTTTATAAAGTCAGTGGTTCATGATGAAGAACTTCGCTCCTATACCCAACAAATATATTAAGGAATGCGCTCTTGTCACGACGCCCCTGACGTAGGCTGACGTCATGACCGGCACAGTGTACTATACACTATACAAACCTATATACAGTATATAATACACTGTCAGCCTTCACGTACTCTCACAAACCTTCCCAAAATGTACAGAATGTTTTTTTTTTTTTCCTATACCACAAATCAAATCAAATCAAATATATATATAGACGTACTCTCACAAACCTTCCCAAAATGTACAGAATGTTTTTTTTTTTTTTCCTATACCACAAATCAAATCAAATCAAATATATATATAGATGATCATTCCACTCACGATCATTCCACTCACATTCATTCCAGTCATTCCACAAATTAAATTCTCATCTGATAAATATTTATGATCATCTCATTTCATCATCCCAAGCATTATAGAATCTTACCACACAACCCATCTAGGTGATATTACATATATATAGTGTGTGATAATTATACATATCAAAATAACGTAAATAGAATTTATTTCCTCCAAACAGACATACACATACCAGACTCACTCACGGAGTTTCCTTTTCCCTTCGACTCAATACCTGAAATATTGGAGGAATTAGGGTGAGCAAACAACAGCTCAGTGAATATAGTTCTTGAGATGGCAATTATATACATTTAAAGAAATATGACATTTAAACTCATTTCAAACATTTATTCAACACATGCATCGTTCAACGAATATATCATACATGTAAACAACATAAATTTCATGCTTTTCAATCATACAATGCACAATCTCCCTCCTCCGCAAGGCGTGAGAGCGGGTCTAACCCTTGTATGGCCGTACAAGGTAGCCACAACCTCTCATTACCCAAGTAACAGTCATTTCAAGGGTCGCAACCCTTGTTAGGACAGGCCACTGACAATGAGGACTCGCAAAACCTCATCCGGGTCTAATTCCTAACGAAATGACGATGAGGAATCGCAAAGCCTCATCATTACAAACTCCACATGCTAAAAACAGTTTGCATGATCCATAAAGCTCAATGCAGTATATGTAATCTCACATGCATACAATCGAACAGTTTATATGCGTACAATGCCATACAAAAACCAAATCAAGAGAACTATACTCACAGTACAACACGTTCCACTTAAACCCAATCATCGTCGCTTTCGAGTCCAGCTCCAAGTTACATCCAATTAATTTAACCTGTCACAATCACTCCATAATTTAATTGCATGTCTTCATATTTATATTTCTCAACTCACTTCAAATCACGAATAATAAATCCATTTAGGACTCATAAGCCGTTGAAGAAACTATTATCTCGTTTCTGTGGTCAATCTAGATATTTCCACAAGAAAGAACAGTGAAAATAGATATCCAAATCATATTTTCACGACACCATATACTTAGTTACTCAAATAATCAAATCATATCCAATATCATGTTACGTCCGGAATGTAGTTCTTCACGATTTTATGATCTCAAACCGGGGTTTCATTGGATTCACATCACTGGTCACATCACTGTGCACAATACTATTTACATCACTCACTATATCACTATTCACTGTGCACTGTGCACTGTTACTATTCACTATTCACTGTGCACTATTCATCCGACACTATTCATCCGAAAGATGTAAATTGCATTAAAATTGTCCGACGGTCTCCAAACCTCCTGAAATCAAATCTAACCACATATTCAGAGTCTCTATAGTCCAGGAAGTGTTTTTCTATCTTCCTAGCGAATTTCTCATTCACATTGGGGTCAAAACCCCAATTTGTCAAAATGTCGTAAAACGGCTCCTACAGTCAAAATTAGGCCGCTAGAACGGTTACCGCTAGCTTAGATAGTAATTTCACGAAGAAAGGGAGTGAAAATTGCTTACCGTGAGTCCGGATTTCACCCGAATCCCGCTTTCTCCCTTTTCTCTCTTCTCCTTCTTCTCTCGGTTCTTCTGGACGTTTCTCTCTGTTTTTCATTCAGCAATCGGTTTTGTTTTATTTTATTTATTTTTTTTTTATTTTTTTCTTAATGAACAGTAACTTACTATTTACTACTATTCGTGACACTATTTGATGAACAGTATCTTACTATGCAAGTACTGTTCATTATATCTTTTTATTTGTTTTTCGTCGTACCCTCAATCACATACACGTATTTTGACTCCTACGTATAAAATACGTGTCTTATCAAACGTATAGTTAGCTCTTACATATAAAATACGTGTATTATCACGCGTATATGTAGCTCATACGTATAAAATACGTATATTATCAAATGTATATTGAGCTCCAAGGTATAAAATACGTGTATTAGCAAACGTATATGGAGCTCTTATGTATAATATATGTGTATTATACATCTCGATATACGTCATTTACTTAAATTTACGGGGTGTTACAATCTCCCCAACTTAAGAAATTTCGTCCTCGAAATTTAGAAAGGACGATTCCTCACGTGATACTCAATCCTAGAAAACTGCTCTGCATTTTATATTTCCGCTTTCATGTTTGCTCTTCTTGATACGTGGTATCCTCCCCAACTTAGAGTTGAATTATATCCATAACATCTATGGAATCCGACTGATATTTCCTCAACATCAATAGATAGACACTATTCCGAACACTTCTCAACTGTGACAGTAGAGCAAATCGATAAGCAAATAGACCTATCCTATCAATGATCTCCAACAAATTGCGGTGCGAGCTTTCCTTTCATCCCAAATCTCATTTTGGCCTTTTGGTAAGACCCTTAATAAAACTAAGTCAGCCACAATACATTTCGAGGCCTATATACAAAACTTGTGTATGTAATCTTATCTTGTGGCAACAATAACCATAAACAAGTTGAAGATCTATAAGGCTTCTTCTCAAACCTTTAGAGTGTCATCATTATGCTCTTAGAATAGCTAGTTATACACGTACGTTTACACACATAAAATATTCCTTCCAACTTCCACCAAAATTCAAGTATACCAGACCTGAGCATGCTCGCAAGCATCAAAGTCACTCTCTCAGTCTGTCAGCCAGTCTGAGAATACAATATCACACTGAGAAGGAGATGAGTACCAAATCGAGTCTGCCTCATATATCAGATCTCGACACAATCTTCGGATCTTAATCCGACATGACAAATATCTGAGTACTTCCATCAAATCTCCCTATCTCACACATATACAATCTGCTCAGTCTCTCAAAAGAATTTTGGTGTTCATTGAAAGAATACGCAGACTTGTCAGTCCACTAATGGTTATCCACATGGTATCATTTCTACCCATAACCCATAAGATACCATTTGAATCCCATCTTTAATTAATACAATCCATATTACCAATTCCATAATCTTTCATACGGATATCATACTCGTCTCGTCTCATCATAAATCTTACTATCTGAATATGAGTATCAATTAGCTGAACATGCATCCGAGCACAATTATCAACACATGGAGTCATAGAGAGTACACTCATAACGGTACCTCTCACTCACAAACAATCTCCATTTATGGCTAACTGATACTATTCCAGTTTCAGCCCGTTTTCTGCTCAATGCCTCAGCAGCATATTGGCATTTCCCAGGATAATAATGCAATATACAATCAAATCCTTCGGGAAGTCTTGCCACATTTATTACCTCATATTCAGTTTCTTTCCGTTCAAATAAGTACTTCCGACTCTTAAAATCTGAAAATAGTGTGACCTTTTTATTATAGAGGCAATGCTCTCATCAATTCAAAATAACTACCAACAAATTTTTATTCACCCTCAGGATAGTTATTCTCGTGCACTACCAAATATTTGAAGGCACAAGTAATTAACCTATCCTTTTGTATCAATGCAAAATCCAGATCTGGACGTGATATTCATCAATCACAATTACTTCCAGGTTCTGAAACGAGTAACACCATTTATATGAGAGCTTTCTCATGCACAACGATCCACACATTCTATAGCATTCATCTGGTTTAGTTTTGCGAGTGGAACAGATAGCTTCAACGATCTTTCCACGCATTTTCTATAACATACCACTAATACCAGAGAACTTCATTTCCATCATTTACATCAGTTTTACCAGTTCTATGATCACTTTGTCCTTCGCAGCATGAATTAAACTAGTCATGTGATCCAAATTCCATTATATTCAAAACTCATATTCACCAAGCTTGTCGTTCAATCGGTGCTCTCCCAGTGACTACAAAATACTTTCGAGGTGCAATTTGTGCTCCTCTCATTTTTCTTGGGAATCATCATCGAAGACTATATATGGTTCATATACCCACTGCATCAATCCTATAAACGTGATTGACACATAAATCAAGGTTACCAAAATTTCATAAAATCCATATCTTTTCTCGAAGTCTTAACTGATGGTGCTTAGATCTCAAAATGATCTTAAAGAAAAGTTGGCACCATTTAGTTAATCGAATTCCACCATCTATCCATGGTAAATGATATTCTTTCGTTGTTGTTACCTTGCTCAGGTACCGGTAATTCATACGGAAACATACTTCACTATACCTTCTTTCCATCTTATCACAAATGCTCTTCAAGGTGGCATATCAAAGATAATAAATCTTTTGCTCATTAACACATTTCCCTACACCAGAAGTCCTCACAATTCCTCAAGTACTTGTTATATGAAGATATGGAGTGCAGGTAGCAATTTTAATACTTCATCAGAGAATACTCCAATATACCAGCTCACCACATGAAGTTTAATCAACTCTATGTGTAACACCCCGTAATTTTAATAAAATACATACGTTGAAATACACGTGTATCAAGATGTATAATACACGTATTTTATACGTAAGAGCTAAATATACGCTTTAGAATACACGTATGTTATACGTAGAAGCCAAATATACGTGTGTATGATTGAGTGCATGAAGAAAAAGACAAATATACGTGTGTATGGTTGGATTGAGCGTATGGAGAAGAAGAACGAATAAAAACGATATAATGAACAGTACCTGCATAGTAAGATACTACAAATAGTATCACGAATAGTAGTGAATAGTAAGTTTACTGTTTATAAGAGGGGGTACTGTTCATCAAATAGTATCGTGAATAGTATTCACAAGAAGACAAATTAGGTATTGTTCATGTACTGTTCACGGAACAGTAAATCAAATAAGTTGCTGAATGAAAAAGAAAAAAAACGACGAAAAAAAATATCAAACGAAGTTTCCAGAGAAAGAAACCGAGAGAAGAAGGAGAAGAGAGAAAAGGGAGAAAGCGGGATTCGGGTGAAATCCAGACTCACGGTAAGCGATTTTCACTCTCTTTCTTTGTGAAATTACTATCTACGTTAGAGGTAACCGTTCTAGCGGACTAATTTTGACTGTGGGAGCCGTTTTACGGCGTTTTTGACAAATTGGGGTTTTGACCCCAACGGGAATGAAAACCCACTCAGAAGGTAGAAAAATGCTCCCTGGATTATCGGGACTCCGAATCTATGGTTAGATTCGATTTCTTGCGTTTTGGAGATCGTTTGACAATTTTAATACAATTTACATCTGTCGGATGAATAGTGATGAATAGTTTCGGATGAATAGTGGAATAGTGAATAGTGAATAGTGAATAGTAAATAGTGCACAGTGCACAGTGAATAGTGCATAGTGAATAGTGAATAGTGAACAGTAAATAGTAAATAATGCACAGTACATAGTGAATAGTAAATAGTAAATAGTAAATAGTGAATAGTGAATAGTGCACAGTAAAATAGTGAATAGTGTACAGTGAATAGTAAATAGTGACATTGATCAGTGATGTGAATCGTACTGTGCACAGTGATGTGACCAGTGATGTGAACCCAATGAAACCCCGGTTTGAGTTTATAGAAACGAGATAACTGCTTTTGAGTCCTAAATGGATTTATTAGTAGTGATTTGAAGTGAGTTGAGAAATTAAAGATGTACATAAATATGAAGACATGCAATTAAATTATGGAGTGATTGTGACAGGTTAAATTAATTGGATTTAACTTGGAGCTGGACTCGAAAGCGACGATGATTGGGTTTAAGTGGAACGTGTTGTACTGTGAGTATAGTTTTCTTGATTTGGTTCTTGTATGGCATTGTACGTATATAAAATGGTTGATGGTATGCATGTTAGATTTATATATACTGCATTGAGTTTATGGATCATGCAAACTGATTTTAGCATTAGAGGTTGTAATGATGAGGCTTTGCGATTCCTCATTGTCATTTCGTTAGGTTTGTCCTAACAAGGGTTGCGATCCTTGAAATGACTGTGAATTGGGTAATGAGAAGTTGTGGCTACCTTGTAACGGCCATACAAGGGTTAGACCCGCTCTCTTGCCTTGCGGAGGAGGGAGATTGTGCATTGTGTTTTGAAATTGGGTAATGAGAGGCTGTGTCTACCTTGTACGACCATACAAGGTTAGACCCGCTCTCTTGCCTTGCGGAGGAGGGAAATTGTGCATTATATTATTGAAAAGCATGAAATTTATGTTGTTGACATGTATGATATATTCGTTGAACGATGCATGTGTTGAATAAATGTTTGAAATGAGTTTAAATGTCATATTTCTTTAAATGTATATAATTGCCATCTCAAGAACTATATTCACTGAGCTGTTGTTTGCTCACCCTATTTCCTCCAATATTTCAGGTATTGAGTCGAAGGGAAAAAGAAACTCCGTGAGTGAGTCTGGTATGTGTATGTCTGCTTGGAGGAAATAACTTTTGTTATTTTGATATGTATACTTATCACACATTATATATATATGTAATATCACCCAGATGGGTTGTGTGGTAATAGTATATAATGCTTGAGATGATGAGATGATCATAGATATTTATCAGGCGAGAATTTAATGTGTGGAATGATTGGAATGAATATGAGTGGAATGATCATCTATATCTATATTTGATTTGATTTGATGTGTGGTATAGAAAAAAAAATATTCTGTACATTTTGGAAATGTTTGTGAGAGTACGTGAAGGCTGACAGTGTATTATATACTGTATATGGGTTTGTACAGTGTATAGTACGCTGTGCCGGTCATGACGTCAGCCTACGTCAGGGGCGTCGTGACAATATTGGTATCAGAGACTTAAGTGTAAAATTCTTAAAAAGATAAAAGCTTTATGATATTATGATTGCTTGTATGGGTATACATATGGGTAGTTCTATTATGTGGAACCTAATCCAATAGGTTATCTTGACTGAGAATCCCTTGTGTTTTCATATTTGGAAACGAATAGTCAAGATTAATAATGGAAATTGCTGATCAGGAAAGGATCAGAAGGCTGAAAGAAAAAGAACTGGATGTAATCCAGTGAGAATAAATTATATAGCTTATATATGGCTAGTAACTACCCAACAACAACGAAATACACAGCTTATGAAGCTTGTGGAATTGCAATGTGAGAAAGACAGAGGCTTGAACCATTGATAGCTCCAGATGTGGATGCTAATGGTGTGGGTACTTCTGAAAAAAAAAAAACATATATAGTTGAGACTGACGTAAAAATAAAATACATAGAAGGTCTCAATGATAAGCCAGATGAAATGAAAAGATATGTGAAAGTTATGAAAACATTCAGGAGAAGAGACTCTCCTATCATAACTGGCAATCTAATAGTAGACGTAGTAACGAAGTTGTGACTCTGAGTAGAGACCATCTTAAAGAAGGATTCAGTCTCTGAAAATGATAAAGCAAGTTAGCTAAGTTAAAGTTAACTGATGATAAGAGATAATAGAAAATTGGGTTAAGGACTCTGAGATGATTAAGGCATGAGATTAATTAAAGAAGCTATTTATAAGGGCTTCTATCATCATGCTGAAATTGATTTAAGGCATGAAAAAGTTTATCTTGTTACAATGTAGTGACATGCCTAACCAGAAATACAAACATGAATTAAATAGACTGGTATAGTTTATTTTTGGAATGGATATTCTGAGAATGATAAGAATCTAGAATCAATTTTGGGATCCTATACGACAAGTTTGCTAATTGTTGGGTTATAAATATATGCACAGGTTGTGAGGCAGACTATACATTTTGGGTCAGCCAAAGCTGCAGTGAAATTGTTAATCCAAGCCATATTAGTGAGATAGCTTGCACTGTCGTTAGAAGTCGAGTCATCAACACCCGTGTTAGGTAAAAAGAGAAACAAGTAATGTAAGGAAATGTTGGGGGCAAAAAGATAAAATTGAAGATAAGTGAAACATTGAGTAAGGTTGAGATTTTGGCAGTATTCGTGACTCTCATTTTGTTAGTACCTAACCCAATAATAATGGGAAAAAGGGAAGTGATGTTAAAAAATTATGAAAACCAGAAGTGGTTTCCATTGCCTGAGCATGAGTCACAGACTGAGTACATTGTATCTCGACCAATGATTGTCTATTATCACTCTATAAAAACAAAGTGACACTGGATGTGTTAATGTCCAGTTAGTCGATATGGAATGCCCCAATAATTTTTATCAATGTGATTCCACCAGATTTAGAGAATAAATGACAGTAAATGAAAGACCAGATCCAGAAAGTAGTAAGACGTTGAGAACAAGTATGATCAACATTCTATGATTGTGTATAATCTGATGTATTGTTGGATCTGCCTGATTTTGTACCTCTGGTGCTATGGTAGACAAATTGTATTATCTTCTGGTATCATAATAGATCATTGATTGTGAGTGCCTACAGGAGAAAAAAATCTATCATGATATGGTTAACAAATAATATGTGAAATAAATATGAGGGTCATCAAGTAAGTATGGACTTTAGAATATGAAAGTTTTGGAATTGGATGCTTTGTTGGGTATGATTGGCTGGTCACTTCTCATGCCAGGTGGACCGTCGCTCAGAAAAGAAGTAATATTCTGAATAAGTGAAAAATTCTCATTTTGAATCTCGAGAAATTTATACCCTCAAAATTGTCTCTCTAAGATAAGCTAGTTATTGACGAGGACATGGAGAATATGGCTAGTACAAAGCCATTTAGAGTAACATAATAAGGCATGCAGTTGATTAAAATTTTTGTGGTGAGCTGGTATATTGGAGTATTCTCTGATGAATTTTGAAAATTGTTACCTGGACAGGAGATTGATAGCATATAAAACTATTATCAGTATAATCTATATCTTCATTCCTTCGTACCTGAGAAATTATAAGGATTAAGGTGTAGGTAAATGTGTTAATGAGTAAAAGATTTATTATTCTTGACATGTCACCTTGGAGAGCATTTGTGATAAGATGGAAAGAAGGTATAGTGAAATATGTTTACGTATGAATTACGGTTAACTGAGCAGGGTGACAACAAAGAATGAATATCCTTTACCATGGATAGATGGTCGAATTCGATTACCAAATTTTCGTTAAGATCATTTGGAGATCTAGGCACAATCAGATAAGAATTCGAGAAAAGGATGTAATGCAGACTGTTGTATATGGATAGTATGAAATGTTGGTAACCTTAATTAATGTGTCAATCACGTTATAGGATTGATGCAGTGGGTATATGAACCATATTACATAGTCTTCGATGATGATATGTGCACGTGTCTCAAGAAATGAGAGGAACATGAATAGCACATCGGCATTATCTTGTAGTCACTAAGAGAGCACCGGTTGAGTGCCAAGCTTGATGCATATGAGTTGTGAATATAATTGAGATGAGAATTTTTGGATCACATGACTAGTTTAAATCGTATATTTAAGGATGTTGGGCAAGTCAAAGTGATCATAGTACTGTTAAAACTGATTTCAATGATGGAAATCAGAAGTTCTCTGATATTATTTGTATGTTATAAAAGTGTGTGGAGGGCTCCTTAACGATAACTATTCGTAGAAGGATCCTTAAAGTTGACTTCTCCACTCACGAAACTAAACCAGACAAATGGTGAGTACTGTGTGGACCGTTGTGTATGAGGAAAGCTCTCACAGTATGAAATGTTGTTACTAGGTTCAGAATCTGGAAATAATTGTGATTGATGAACACGTCCAAATCTGGGTTGTGCATTGATACCAAAGGATAGGTTAATTACTTGTGCCTTCAAATATTTGGTAGTGGTAGTGCACGAGAATAACTATTCTGAGGGTGAATAAAAAGTATTTGGTAGTGATTTGATGAGAGCATTGCCTCTATAATAAAAGGTCACACTATCTTCAGATTTTAAGAGTCTGAAGTAATTATTTGAACAGAAAGAAACTGAATATGAGGTAATAAATGTGGCAGTAATTCCCGAAGGATTTGATTTTATATTGCATTATTATCCTGGGAAAGGCCAATATGTTGCTGAGGCATTGAGCAGGAAACATGCTGAAACTGAAGTAGTATCTATCAGTTAGCCATAAATAGAGATTGTTTGTGAATGAGAGTTACCGTTATGAGAGTACTCTCGATTACTCCATGTGGTGATATTTGTGCTCGGATGCTTGTTCAACCGATTGATACTCATATTCAGAAAAAGTTATGATGAGACGAGTATGATTTTAGTATGAAAGATTATGGATTGTGTTAAATGAAGATGGGATTCAAATGGTATCTTATGGGTTCTGGGTAGAAATGATACCATTTGGATAACCATTAATGGACTGATAAGTCTGCGTATTCTTTCAATGAACACCAAAATTCTTTTGATAGACTGAGCAGATTGTATATGTGTGAGATAGGGAGATTTGATGGAAGTACCCAGATATTTGTCATGTCGGATTAAGATCCGAAGATTGTGTCGAGATCTGATATATGAGGCAGACTCGATTTGGTACTCATCTCCTTCTCAGTGTGATATTGTATTCTCAGACTGGCTGACAGACTGAGAGAGTGACTTTGATGCTTGCCAGCATGCTCAGGTCTGGTATACTTGAATTTTGGTGGAAGTTGGAAGGAATATTTTATGTGTGTAAACGTACGTGTATAACTAGCTATTCTAAGAGCATAATGATGGCACTCTAAAGGTTTGAGAAGAAGCCTTATAGATCTTCAACTTGTTTATGGTTATTGGTGCCACAAGATATGATTACATACACAAGTTTTGTATATAGGCCTTGAAATGTATTGTGGCTGACTTAGTTTTATTAAGGGTCTTACTACAGAAAGGCCAACTGACATTTGGGATGAAAGGAAAGCTCGCACCGCAATTTGTTGGAGATCATTGATAGGATAGGTCTATTTGCTTATCGATTTGCTCTACTGTCACAGTTGAGAAGTGTTCGGAATAGTGTCTATCTATTGATGTTGAGGAAATATCAGTCGGATTCCATAGATGTTATGGATATAATTCAACTCTAAGTTGGGGAGGATACCACGTATCAAGAAGAGCAAACATGAAAGCGGAAATATAAAATGCAGAGCAGTTTTCTAGGAGTGAGTATCACTGGAGGAATTGTCCGTGATTCTAAATTTCGAGGACGAAATTCCTTAAGTTGGGGAGATTGTAACACCCCGTAATTTTAATAAAATACATACGTTGAAATACACGTGTATCAAGATGTATAATACACGTATTTTATACGTAAGAGCTAAATATACGCTTTAGAATACACGTATGTTATACGTAGAAGCCAAATATACGTGTATGATTGAGTGTATGAAGAAAAAGACAAATATACGTGTGTATGGTTGGATTGAGCGTATGGAGAAGAAGAACGAATAAAAACGATATAATGAACAGTACCTGCATAGTAAGATACCACAAATAGTATCACGAATAGTAGTGAATACTAAGTTTACTGTTTATAAGAGGGGGTACTGTTCATCAAATAGTATCGTGAATAGTATTCACAAGAAGACAAATTAGGTATTGTTCATGTACTGTTCACGGAACAGTAAATCAAATAAGTTGCTGAATGAAAAAGAAAAAAAACGACGAAAAAAAATATCAAACGAAGTTTCCAGAGAAAGAAACCGAGAGAAGAAGGAGAAGAGAGAAAAGGGAGAAAGCGGGATTCGGGTGAAATCCAGACTCACGGTAAGCGATTTTCACTCTCTTTCTTTGTGAAATTACTATCTACGTTAGAGGTAACCGTTCTAGCGGACTAATTTTGACTGTGGGAGCCGTTTTACGGCGTTTTTGACAAATTGGGGTTTTGACCCCAACGGGAATGAAAACCCACTCAGAAGGTAGAAAAATGCTCCCTGGATTATCGGGACTCCGAATCTATGGTTAGATTCGATTTCTTGCGTTTTGGAGATCGTTTGACAATTTTAATACAATTTACATCTGTCGGATGAATAGTGATGAATAGTTTCGGATGAATAGTGGAATAGTGAATAGTGAATAGTGAATAGTAAATAGTGCACAGTGCACAGTGAATAGTGCACAGTGCATAGTGAATAGTGAACAGTAAATAGTAAATAATGCACAGTACATAGTGAATAGTAAATAGTAAATAGTAAATAGTGAATAGTGAATAGTGCACAGTAAAATAGTGAATAGTGTACAGTGAATAGTAAATAGTGACATTGATCAGTGATGTGAATCGTACTGTGCACAGTGATGTGACCAGTGATGTGAACCCAATGAAACCCCGGTTTGAGTTTATAGAAACGAGATAACTGCTTTTGAGTCCTAAATGGATTTATTAGTAGTGATTTGAAGTGAGTTGAGAAATTAAAGATGTACATAAATATGAAGACATGCAATTAAATTATGGAGTGATTGTGACAGGTTAAATTAATTGGATTTAACTTGGAGCTGGACTCGAAAGCGACGATGATTGGGTTTAAGTGGAACGTGTTGTACTGTGAGTATAGTTTTCTTGATTTGGTTCTTGTATGGCATTGTACGTATATAAAATGGTTGATGGTATGCATGTTAGATTTATATATACTGCATTGAGTTTATGGATCATGCAAACTGATTTTAGCATTAGAGGTTGTAATGATGAGGCTTTGCGATTCCTCATTGTCATTTCGTTAGGTTTGTCCTAACAAGGGTTGCGATCCTTGAAATGACTGTGAATTGGGTAATGAGAAGTTGTGGCTACCTTGTAACGGCCATACAAGGGTTAGACCCGCTCTCTTGCCTTGCGGAGGAGGGAGATTGTGCATTGTGTTTTGAAATTGGGTAATGAGAGGCTGTGTCTACCTTGTACGACCATACAAGGTTAGACCCGCTCTCTTGCCTTGCGGAGGAGGGAAATTGTGCATTATATTATTGAAAAGCATGAAATTTATGTTGTTGACATGTATGATATATTCGTTGAACGATGCATGTGTTGAATAAATGTTTGAAATGAGTTTAAATGTCATATTTCTTTAAATGTATATAATTGCCATCTCAAGAACTATATTCACTGAGCTGTTGTTTGCTCACCCTATTTCCTCCAATATTTCAGGTATTGAGTCGAAGGGAAAAAGAAACTCCGTGAGTGAGTCTGGTATGTGTATGTCTGCTTGGAGGAAATAACTTTTGTTATTTTGATATGTATACTTATCACACATTATATATATATGTAATATCACCCAGATGGGTTGTGTGGTAATAGTATATAATGCTTGAGATGATGAGATGATCATAGATATTTATCAGGCGAGAATTTAATGTGTGGAATGATTGGAATGAATATGAGTGGAATGATCATCTATATCTATATTTGATTTGATTTGATGTGTGGTATAGAAAAAAAAATATTCTGTACATTTTGGAAATGTTTGTGAGAGTACGTGAAGGCTGACAGTGTATTATATACTGTATATGGGTTTGTACAGTGTATAGTACGCTGTGCCGGTCATGACGTCAGCCTACGTCAGGGGCGTCGTGACAATATTGGTATCAGAGACTTAAGTGTAAAATTCTTAAAAAGATAAAAGCTTTATGATATTATGATTGCTTGTATGGGTATACATATGGGTAGTTCTATTATGTGGAACCTAATCCAATAGGTTATCTTGACTGAGAATCCCTTGTGTTTTCATATTTGGAAACGAATAGTCAAGATTAATAATGGAAATTGCTGATCAGGAAAGGATCAGAAGGCTGAAAGAAAAAGAACTGGATGTAATCCAGTGAGAATAAATTATATAGCTTATATATGGCTAGTAACTACCCAACAACAACGAAATACACAGCTTATGAAGCTTGTGGAATTGCAATGTGAGAAAGACAGAGGCTTGAACCATTGATAGCTCCAGATGTGGATGCTAATGGTGTGGGTACTTCTGAAAAAAAAAAAAACATATATAGTTGAGACTGACGTAAAAATAAAATACATAGAAGGTCTCAATGATAAGCCAGATGAAATGAAAAGATATGTGAAAGTTATGAAAACATTCAGGAGAAGAGACTCTCCTATCATAACTGGCAATCTAATAGTAGACGTAGTAACGAAGTTGTGACTCTGAGTAGAGACCATCTTAAAGAAGGATTCAGTCTCTGAAAATGATAAAGCAAGTTAGCTAAGTTAAAGTTAACTGATGATAAGAGATAATAGAAAATTGGGTTAAGGACTCTGAGATGATTAAGGCATGAGATTAATTAAAGAAGCTATTTATAAGGGCTTCTATCATCATGCTGAAATTGATTTAAGGCATGAAAAAGTTTATCTTGTTACAATGTAGTGACATGCCTAACCAGAAATACAAACATGAATTAAATAGACTGGTATAGTTTATTTTTGGAATGGATATTCTGAGAATGATAAGAATCTAGAATCAATTTTGGGATCCTATACGACAAGTTTGCTAATTGTTGGGTTATAAATATATGCACAGGTTGTGAGGCAGACTATACATTTTGGGTCAGCCAAAGCTGCAGTGAAATTGTTAATCCAAGCCATATTAGTGAGATAGCTTGCACTGTCGTTAGAAGTCGAGTCATCAACACCCGTGTTAGGTAAAAAGAGAAACAAGTAATGTAAGGAAATGTTGGGGGCAAAAAGATAAAATTGAAGATAAGTGAAACATTGAGTAAGGTTGAGATTTTGGCAGTATTCGTGACTCTCATTTTGTTAGTACCTAACCCAATAATAATGGGAAAAAGGGAAGTGATGTTAAAAAATTATGAAAACCAGAAGTGGTTTCCATTGCCTGAGCATGAGTCACAGACTGAGTACATTGTATCTCGACCAATGATTGTCTATTATCACTCTATAAAAACAAAGTGACACTGGATGTGTTAATGTCCAGTTAGTCGATATGGAATGCCCCAATAATTTTTATCAATGTGATTCCACCAGATTTAGAGAATAAATGACAGTAAATGAAAGACCAGATCCAGAAAGTAGTAAGACGTTGAGAACAAGTATGATCAACATTCTATGATTGTGTATAATCTGATGTATTGTTGGATCTGCCTGATTTTGTACCTCTGGTGCTATGGTAGACAAATTGTATTATCTTCTGGTATCATAATAGATCATTGATTGTGAGTGCCTACAGGAGAAAAAAATCTATCATGATATGGTTAACAAATAATATGTGAAATAAATATGAGGGTCATCAAGTAAGTATGGACTTTAGAATATGAAAGTTTTGGAATTGGATGCTTTGTTGGGTATGATTGGCTGGTCACTTCTCATGCCAGGTGGACCGTCGCTCAGAAAAGAAGTAATATTCTGAATAAGTGAAAAATTCTCATTTTGAATCTCGAGAAATTTATACCCTCAAAATTGTCTCTCTAAGATAAGCTAGTTATTGACGAGGACATGGAGAATATGGCTAGTACAAAGCCATTTAGAGTAACATAATAAGGCATGCAGTTGATTAAAATTTTTGTGGTGAGCTGGTATATTGGAGTATTCTCTGATGAATTTTGAAAATTGTTACCTGGACAGGAGATTGATAGCATATAAAACTATTATCAGTATAATCTATATCTTCATTCCTTCGTACCTGAGAAATTATAAGGATTAAGGTGTAGGTAAATGTGTTAATGAGTAAAAGATTTATTATTCTTGACATGTCACCTTGGAGAGCATTTGTGATAAGATGGAAAGAAGGTATAGTGAAATATGTTTACGTATGAATTACGGTTAACTGAGCAGGGTGACAACAAAGAATGAATATCCTTTACCATGGATAGATGGTCGAATTCGATTACCAAATTTTCGTTAAGATCATTTGGAGATCTAGGCACAATCAGATAAGAATTCGAGAAAAGGATGTAATGCAGACTGTTGTATATGGATAGTATGAAATGTTGGTAACCTTAATTAATGTGTCAATCACGTTATAGGATTGATGCAGTGGGTATATGAACCATATTACATAGTCTTCGATGATGATATGTGCACGTGTCTCAAGAAATGAGAGGAACATGAATAGCACATCGGCATTATCTTGTAGTCACTAAGAGAGCACCGGTTGAGTGCCAAGCTTGATGCATATGAGTTGTGAATATAATTGAGATGAGAATTTTTGGATCACATGACTAGTTTAAATCGTATATTTAAGGATGTTGGGCAAGTCAAAGTGATCATAGTACTGTTAAAACTGATTTCAATGATGGAAATCAGAAGTTCTCTGATATTATTTGTATGTTATAAAAGTGTGTGGAGGGCTCCTTAACGATAACTATTCGTAGAAGGATCCTTAAAGTTGACTTCTCCACTCACGAAACTAAACCAGACAAATGGTGAGTACTGTGTGGACCGTTGTGTATGAGGAAAGCTCTCACAGTATGAAATGTTGTTACTAGGTTCAGAATCTGGAAATAATTGTGATTGATGAACACGTCCAAATCTGGGTTGTGCATTGATACCAAAGGATAGGTTAATTACTTGTGCCTTCAAATATTTGGTAGTGGTAGTGCACGAGAATAACTATTCTGAGGGTGAATAAAAAGTATTTGGTAGTGATTTGATGAGAGCATTGCCTCTATAATAAAAGGTCACACTATCTTCAGATTTTAAGAGTCTGAAGTAATTATTTGAACAGAAAGAAACTGAATATGAGGTAATAAATGTGGCAGTAATTCCCGAAGGATTTGATTTTATATTGCATTATTATCCTGGGAAAGGCCAATATGTTGCTGAGGCATTGAGCAGGAAACATGCTGAAACTGAAGTAGTATCTATCAGTTAGCCATAAATAGAGATTGTTTGTGAATGAGAGTTACCGTTATGAGAGTACTCTCGATTACTCCATGTGGTGATATTTGTGCTCGGATGCTTGTTCAACCGATTGATACTCATATTCAGAAAAAGTTATGATGAGACGAGTATGATTTTAGTATGAAAGATTATGGATTGTGTTAAATGAAGATGGGATTCAAATGGTATCTTATGGGTTCTGGGTAGAAATGATACCATTTGGATAACCATTAATGGACTGATAAGTCTGCGTATTCTTTCAATGAACACCAAAATTCTTTTGATAGACTGAGCAGATTGTATATGTGTGAGATAGGGAGATTTGATGGAAGTACCCAGATATTTGTCATGTCGGATTAAGATCCGAAGATTGTGTCGAGATCTGATATATGAGGCAGACTCGATTTGGTACTCATCTCCTTCTCAGTGTGATATTGTATTCTCAGACTGGCTGACAGACTGAGAGAGTGACTTTGATGCTTGCCAGCATGCTCAGGTCTGGTATACTTGAATTTTGGTGGAAGTTGGAAGGAATATTTTATGTGTGTAAACGTACGTGTATAACTAGCTATTCTAAGAGCATAATGATGGCACTCTAAAGGTTTGAGAAGAAGCCTTATAGATCTTCAACTTGTTTATGGTTATTGGTGCCACAAGATATGATTACATACACAAGTTTTGTATATAGGCCTTGAAATGTATTGTGGCTGACTTAGTTTTATTAAGGGTCTTACTACAGAAAGGCCAACTGACATTTGGGATGAAAGGAAAGCTCGCACCGCAATTTGTTGGAGATCATTGATAGGATAGGTCTATTTGCTTATCGATTTGCTCTACTGTCACAGTTGAGAAGTGTTCGGAATAGTGTCTATCTATTGATGTTGAGGAAATATCAGTCGGATTCCATAGATGTTATGGATATAATTCAACTCTAAGTTGGGGAGGATACCACGTATCAAGAAGAGCAAACATGAAAGCGGAAATATAAAATGCAGAGCAGTTTTCTAGGAGTGAGTATCACTGGAGGAATTGTCCGTGATTCTAAATTTCGAGGACGAAATTCCTTAAGTTGGGGAGATTGTAACACCCCGTAATTTTAATAAAATACATACGTTGAAATACACGTGTATCAAGATGTATAATACACGTATTTTATACGTAAGAGCTAAATATACGCTTTAGAATACACGTATGTTATACGTAGAAGCCAAATATACGTGTATGATTGAGTGTATGAAGAAAAAGACAAATATACGTGTGTATGGTTGGATTGAGCGTATGGAGAAGAAGAACGAATAAAAACGATATAATGAACAGTACCTGCATAGTAAGATACCACAAATAGTATCACGAATAGTAGTGAATACTAAGTTTACTGTTTATAAGAGGGGGTACTGTTCATCAAATAGTATCGTGAATAGTATTCACAAGAAGACAAATTAGGTATTGTTCATGTACTGTTCACGGAACAGTAAATCAAATAAGTTGCTGAATGAAAAAGAAAAAAAACGACGAAAAAAAATATCAAACGAAGTTTCCAGAGAAAGAAACCGAGAGAAGAAGGAGAAGAGAGAAAAGGGAGAAAGCGGGATTCGGGTGAAATCCAGACTCACGGTAAGCGATTTTCACTCTCTTTCTTTGTGAAATTACTATCTACGTTAGAGGTAACCGTTCTAGCGGACTAATTTTGACTGTGGGAGCCGTTTTACGGCGTTTTTGACAAATTGGGGTTTTGACCCCAACGGGAATGAAAACCCACTCAGAAGGTAGAAAAATGCTCCCTGGATTATCGGGACTCCGAATCTATGGTTAGATTCGATTTCTTGCGTTTTGGAGATCGTTTGACAATTTTAATACAATTTACATCTGTCGGATGAATAGTGATGAATAGTTTCGGATGAATAGTGGAATAGTGAATAGTGAATAGTGAATAGTAAATAGTGCACAGTGCACAGTGAATAGTGCACAGTGCATAGTGAATAGTGAACAGTAAATAGTAAATAATGCACAGTACATAGTGAATAGTAAATAGTAAATAGTAAATAGTGAATAGTGAATAGTGCACAGTAAAATAGTGAATAGTGTACAGTGAATAGTAAATAGTGACATTGATCAGTGATGTGAATCGTACTGTGCACAGTGATGTGACCAGTGATGTGAACCCAATGAAACCCCGGTTTGAGTTTATAGAAACGAGATAACTGCTTTTGAGTCCTAAATGGATTTATTAGTAGTGATTTGAAGTGAGTTGAGAAATTAAAGATGTACATAAATATGAAGACATGCAATTAAATTATGGAGTGATTGTGACAGGTTAAATTAATTGGATTTAACTTGGAGCTGGACTCGAAAGCGACGATGATTGGGTTTAAGTGGAACGTGTTGTACTGTGAGTATAGTTTTCTTGATTTGGTTCTTGTATGGCATTGTACGTATATAAAATGGTTGATGGTATGCATGTTAGATTTATATATACTGCATTGAGTTTATGGATCATGCAAACTGATTTTAGCATTAGAGGTTGTAATGATGAGGCTTTGCGATTCCTCATTGTCATTTCGTTAGGTTTGTCCTAACAAGGGTTGCGATCCTTGAAATGACTGTGAATTGGGTAATGAGAAGTTGTGGCTACCTTGTAACGGCCATACAAGGGTTAGACCCGCTCTCTTGCCTTGCGGAGGAGGGAGATTGTGCATTGTGTTTTGAAATTGGGTAATGAGAGGCTGTGTCTACCTTGTACGACCATACAAGGTTAGACCCGCTCTCTTGCCTTGCGGAGGAGGGAAATTGTGCATTATATTATTGAAAAGCATGAAATTTATGTTGTTGACATGTATGATATATTCGTTGAACGATGCATGTGTTGAATAAATGTTTGAAATGAGTTTAAATGTCATATTTCTTTAAATGTATATAATTGCCATCTCAAGAACTATATTCACTGAGCTGTTGTTTGCTCACCCTATTTCCTCCAATATTTCAGGTATTGAGTCGAAGGGAAAAAGAAACTCCGTGAGTGAGTCTGGTATGTGTATGTCTGCTTGGAGGAAATAACTTTTGTTATTTTGATATGTATACTTATCACACATTATATATATATGTAATATCACCTAGATGGGTTGTGTGGTAATAGTATATAATGCTTGAGATGATGAGATGATCATAGATATTTATCAGACGAGAATTTAATGTGTGGAATGATTGGAATGAATATGAGTGGAATGATCATCTATATCTATATTTGATTTGATTTGATGTGTGGTATAGAAAAAAAAAATATTCTGTACATTTTGGGAATGTTTGTGAGAGTACGTGAAGGCTGACAGTGTATTATATACTGTATATGGGTTTGTACAGTGTATAGTACGCTGTGCCGGTCATGACGTCAGCCTACGTCAGGGGCGTCGTGACAGTATGCCTTATTACGGTACTCTAAATGGCTTTGTACTAGCCATATTCTCCATGTCCTCGTCAATAACTAGCTTATCTTAGAGAGACAATTTTGAGGGTATAAATTTCTCGAGATTCAAAATGAGAATTTTTCACTTATTCAGACTGAGCGACGGTCCACCTGGCATGAGAAGTGACCAACCAATCATACCCACAAAGCATCCACTTCCAACAATGTCATATTCTAAAGTCCATAATTACTTGATGATCCTCCTATTTATTCCACATATTATTTGTTAACCATATCAAGGTTGATTCTTTCTCCTGTCGACATACTCACAATCAATGATACATTATTCTAACAGTACAACACGTTCCACTTAAACCCAATCATCGTCGCTTTCGAGTCCAGCTCCAAGTTACATCCAATTAATTTAACCTGTCACAATCACTCCATAATTTAATTGCATGTCTTCATATTTATATTTCTCAACTCACTTCAAATCACGAATAATAAATCCATTTAGGACTCATAAGCCGTTGAAGAAACTATTATCTCGTTTCTGTGGTCAATCTAGATATTTCCACAAGAAAGAACAATGAAAATAGATATCCAAATCATATTTTCACGACACCATATACTTAGTTACTCAAATAATCAAATCATATCCAATATCATGTTACGTCCGGAATGTAGTTCTTCACGATTTTATGATCTCAAACCGGGGTTTCATTGGATTCACATCACTGGTCACATCACTGTGCACAATACTATTCACATCACTCACTATATCACTATTCACTGTGCACTGTACACTGTTACTATTCACTATTCACTGTGCACTGTGCGCTGTACGCTGTACACTATTCACTATTCACTGTGCACTGTGCACTGTGCACTATTCACTATTCACTATTCACTATTCATCCGACGCTATTCATCCGAAAGATGTAAATTGCATTAAAATTGTCCGACGGTCTCCAAACCTCCTGAAATCAAATCTAACCACATATTCAGAGTCTCTATAGTCCAGGAAGTGTTTTTCTATCTTCCTAGCGAATTTCTCATTCACATTGGGATCAAAACCTCAATTTGTCAAAATGCCGTAAAACGGCTCCTACAGTCAAAATTAGGCCGCTAGAACGGTTACCGCTAGCTTAGATAGTAATTTCACGAAGAAAGGGAGTGAAAATTGCTTACCGTGAGTCCGGATTTCACCCGAATCCCGCTTTCTCCCTTTTCTCTCTTCTCCTTCTTCTCTCGGTTCTTCTGGACGTTTCTCTCTGTTTTTCATTCAGCAATCGGTTTTGTTTTATTTTATTTATTTTTTTTTATTTTTTTCTTAATGAACAGTAACTTACTATTTACTACTATTCGTGATACTATTTGATGAACAGTATCTTACTATGCAAGTACTGTTCATTATATCTTTTTATTTGTTTTTCGTCGTACCCTCAATCACATACACGTATTTTGACTCCTACGTATAAAATACGTGTCTTATCAAACGTATAGTTAGCTCTTACATATAAAATACGTGTATTATCACGCGTATATGTAGCTCATACGTATAAAATACGTATATTATCAAATGTATATTGAGCTCCAAGGTATAAAATACGTGTATTAGCAAACGTATATGGAGCTCTTATGTATAATATATGTGTATTATACATCTCGATATACGTCATTTACTTAAATTTACGAAGCTTGTCTCTACTCATAGTAGCAAATTCTTTATTCCATCTACTATCATATTGCCAGTTAAGATAGGAGAGTCTCTTCTCCTGAAAGTTTTCATAACTTTCACATATCTTTTCATTTCATCTGGCTTATCATTGAGACCTTATATTTAGTTTATTTTATTTGTTTTACTTCCGTCTCAACTATATCTGTTTGTATAGAAGTACGCACACCATTAGCATCCACATCTGGAGCTATCAATGATTCAAGCTTCTGTCATTCTCATATTACAACTTTGCCACAAGCTCATAAGCTGTACATTTCGTTGTTGTTGGGTAGGTACGAGCCATATACAAGCTGCATAATTTATTATCACTGGATGACATCCAGTTCTTTTTCTTTCAGCCTTCTGATCCTTTCTTGATCAGCAATTTCCATTGTTAATCTTGACTATTCGTTTCCAAATCTGGAATTCACCGACACAGGTGATTCTCAATCAAGATAACATATTGGATTAGGCTCAACATAATAGAACTACCCATATATATACCCATACAAACAATCATAATATCATAAAGCTTTTATCTTTTTACGCATTTTAAATCTAGTCTCTGATACCAATATTGTCACGACGCCCCTGACGTAGGCTGACGTCATGACCGGCACAGTGTACTATACACTATACAAACCTATATACAGTATATAATACACTGTCAGCCTTCACGTACTCTCACAAACCTTCCCAAAATGTACAGAATGTTTTTTTTTTTTTTTCCTATACCACAAATCAAATCAAATCAAATATATATATAGATGATCATTCCACTCACATTCATTCCAGTCATTCCACAAATTAAATTCTCATCTGATAAATATCTATGATCATCTCATTTCATCATCCCAAGCATTATAGAATCTTACCACACAACCCATCTAGGTGATATTACATATATATAGTGTGTGATAATTATACATATCAAAATAACGTAAATAGAATTTATTTCCTCCAAACAGACATACACATACCAGACTCACTCACGGAGTTTCCTTTTCCCTTCGACTCAATACCTGAAATATTGGAGGAATTAGGGTGAGCAAACAACAGCTCAGTGAATATAGTTCTTGAGATGGCAATTATATACATTTAAAGAAATATGACATTTAAACTCATTTCAAACATTTATTCAACACATGCATCGTTCAACGAATATATCATACATGTAAACAACATAAATTTCATGCTTTTCAATCATACAATGCACAATCTCCCTCCTCCGCAAGGCGTGAGAGCGGGTCTAACCCTTGTATGGCCGTACAAGGTAGCCACAACCTCTCATTACCCAAGTAACAGTCATTTCAAGGGTCGCAACCCTTGTTAGGACAGGCCACTGACAATGAGGACTCGCAAAACCTCATCCGGGTCTAATTCCTAACGAAATGACGATGAGGAATCGCAAAGCCTCATCATTACAAACTCCACATGCTAAAAACAGTTTGCATGATCCATAAAGCTCAATGCAGTATATGGATCTGGTCTTGTATTATTTTAATTTATTCTCTCAAATCTGGTGGAGTCACATTGATAAAAATTATTGGGGCATTCCATATCGACTAACTGGACATTAACACATCCCGTGTCACTTTGTTTTTATAGATTGATAATAGACAATCATTGGTCGAGATACAATGTACTCAGTCTGTGATTCATGCTCAGGCAATGGAAACCACTTCTGGTTTTCATAATTTTTTAACATCACTTCCCTTTTTCCCATTATTATTGGGTTAGGTACTAACAAAATTAGAGTCACGAATACTGCCAAAATCTCAACCTTACTCAATGTTTCACTTATCTTCAAATCCATATTAGTGCCCCAACCTTTCCTTACATTACTTCGTTCTTTTTTTACCTAACACGGGTGTTGATGACTCGACTTCTAACGGCAGTGCAAGCTATCTCACTAATATGGCTTGGATTAACAATTTCACTGCAGCTTTGGCTGACCCAAAATGTATAGTCTGCCTCACAACCTGTGCATATATTTATAACCCAACAATTATCAAACCTGCCGTATAGGATCCCACAATTTATTCTAGATCCTTATCCTTCTCAGAATATCCTTAGTGATAAATAAACTATACTTCATGTTTGTATTTATGGTTAGGCATGTCACTACATTGTAACAAGATAAACTTTCTTATGCCTTATATGAATGCCAGCATGATGATAGAAGCCCTCAAAAATAGCTTCTTTAATTAATCTCATGCCTACGGGGTGTTACAGCTCTCTTATAAAGAACGTGTTCCTCAATTGGAGAAAAATTTAAAAAATTTCAGATTTCAAAGCAGAAGCACGCTCCTTCATTTAGGAACACGTTCCTGTGCCTCGGATTGGTATTTTTTTATAAATGCCATACTTGCTCATTTGAAGAGCAAGTTTTGCAAACTTATTGAACTTGTGTCGTTTTTCATACTTTAATTTCTACAAGTCCAAAACAAATTCTTGAGTGATTTAAACATCTTTTCAAAGCAAAAGTTCACTACATTTCCATCTTTGATTCAGACTTTCAAAGAGTTCTCCTCATTCTTTCAACATCTTTGAAATATTTTGAAAGACATTCTTGAGTGTTGATCAAGCTGTGTTCAAGTGAGTTCTTCACATGTTGTTGTTCTTGATCATCATTGAAGGAGTAATCTCTCAACCATCATCACACTTGAAGAATCTTTGAGCTTCATCCTTACCTAAGTTGGGTAAAATCTCTCTATTAAGATTCTTGTGATATCGATTGAGTTAATCGGTTTTGTGCTTGATTTGATATCTTGAAAGCCGTTTTTGTTTTGAATATTTCTTGTGAAACCATACTTGATCTTCATATGATATTATCTTGATTAGTGGTTTCATACATCTTATGTGGTATTGGTTCATGTGCTAAACTTACATTATTTTGAATCGATTTCATTGATCATTACTTGAGCATACTGATTCTTGAACTTAACCATTTATCTATTTAGAATCAATAAGTCTTGATCATTTTTGCGTGTTGATTCTTATGTTTCATACATATCATCTTTAAAGTCAATATTTAAATACATGTGCATATTCGATTCTTGATCTTACATTATCACTATTTGAATCGTTTGCATGTATTTGAAACAACTATTTCAACACTACACATCAGTTAAAATATTGTGGTTGGAATAGTAGCGATTATTCATTCAAGATTGTATGCTTAAAATTGTTGAGAGTGTTTTTAAAACATCTCTCTCTATGATTTGTAATCTTGATGTATAGTCGACTTATTAGTCAACCCGGACAATACCATATTGTTGTACGGCTTGTAATCACGCCCATAAGTTGGTTACAGTACGACTTCTAGCCAAGCGTTTATGTTGGTTAGTGTGTACAGCTTCTAGCCAAGCCTTTATGTTGATTAGTGTGTATGGCTTCTAGTCACGCCCGTAAGTTGACTAGCCAATAGTGGATTGGGAAATCCTGATCATGGGTGGTCAGGTAATGGAGTAGGTTCAAGGGGAATCGAACCACTATAAATCGCTGTGTCCATTTATTTTTCCTGCACTTGATTATTTGGCTTGTTACCTACTGCGCATATATTTTGTTTAAATTAATTAACCGAAAGGTAAAACGAAAATCCGCCAAGTCCAATTCATCCCCTTTCCTGGACTATAATACTGGGCCAACATGAACCAGTTACTTAGGATTGCGTCTAGAACTACCAAGGTGCCTGCTCAGATAGAGTTAGATTCTTATGTTAATGTTGGTTGCCTAGGCAACTCCAACTGGCTGCAAACGCCACTCCGCTCCAGATCAATAGGAGAACAAACTTGGGAGCTAGTAAGAAGAACAATATATTGTGACATGTGGAGCGGGTCAAAATGGGCTTCAACATTTGGCTCCATCTTTGGGGACTGATGCATTCGTGTGAGGTGTTGAGCCTAAGGGCTTACTGTTGGTAGTTTCAACTTTAAAGATTAGTCCCACATCGACTATGTGCTCTTCGTAGTTATTACACATATGAAACTTCTGAGTTAGTCCAACTTTGCTTTAGATCGATAAGAGGATAAACTTGGGGCCCATGAGAAGGACAATATCTTGTGACATGTGGGGCGAGCCAAAATGGGCTTCAAAATTTGGCTTCGTCTATGGGGACCGATGCATCCGTATGAGGTGCTGAATCTAGGGGTTTACTGTTGGTAGGTTCTACTCTTGAGATTAGTTTCCATCGACTATGCGCTCTTTTGAGTTAAGACACATATAAAGTTTCAACCCCTCGTACTAGTAAGAGGCTTTTTTCTAAGGAAAAAGACAAAACCCCCTGGGATCTGTTTGTATTACACATGCCCAAAGGCCTAATGGCTAAACTTGGGGGCCAACCTTCCTAGGCAAGCTTTACATGTGCGCTTAACATGTGGGGCGGGCAAAGGTTCAATTCTAGAGATCAGTCTTATGCGCTCTTCCAAGTTAAGACATATATGATGTCTCACCCCCTCACACTAGCAAAAGATTTTTTCCTAACGAGAATAACAAAACCCCTTAGGACCTGTTTTCAAGGCACACTATATGCGCACATAAAGGCTTGATGACCAAACTTGGGAGCCTGTAGGAGGGATAATATCTTGCCATATATGAAGCAGACCAAAATAAGTTTCAACATTACTAATGATAATTCTTCTAAGAATCCTTTAAGGGTTAAGGAAACCAAAAACGGGGAATGCTTTCAAGAAGTGTCATTTAAGAAATAGCCTCCCAAGTGTGAACAAGATTGTGGCTACAAGTGCTAAAGGTTCTACTCTAAAAAAGAAGGCCTCAAAGGCTAAGAAATCCTCTAAAAAAAATCCAAATGAAGATTTTTTATTGGATTGCTTTGCATATCCTTAAATACAGGTCCTAAGCCAACATAAATAAAGAGGGTTGTGTTAGGTAGTTGACGACTAACATTAAACTTTGTCGGATCAACTATGGCATGAATTTCTCTTATATTGTAGAGTACTTAGTTAAACTTATTATTCCAATCCAAGAAAAATTTGTACAAGGATGACAAAGTCTTGATCACTTCCTTTAACTGTAAAACGTATTATCTGTCACATTCATCTTGAATATTGGGATCCCATCGATCCAAGACCTTCTTGGGGTGAGTTCTCAGTTTTTACACCAACTCAAGATGCTTCATTATCTTCATAAGCTATATATTAATATCCTATCTAACACACACACACACACACATACATATATATAGATATTAATGCTTTATTATCTTCCTATCCATTTGACTAGATGAGTCAATTAACGCATTTTTAACTACTTGTTTTGAATAAACTATTTTCACACTTCAACCAACAAGCTTATACTGGTGAACACTTTTTCTAAACACTCAATTTTTTTTATTCTAATTAAAAAAAAAACTAATGCTACTAAAATGATACTTAATATGCTAGGATGACCTAAAAAAGAAGAAATGACACCCTCCCTCCTATAAAACTAGGCATTATTCTCAATAAAATAAATAAATAAATAAAAAACATAAAACTAAGAAGGGGCAGACTAACCTACATATGACTCAATTAGCTGGTTGTCGGTCATCCAATCAACTGATAGTCTCTTATTCTAAAAATGAAAAATTTGGAGCTTTTGCAGATTACTAAAGAAGAGATGAATACATTATTATATATATATATGTGTGTGTGTGTGTGTGTGTGTGTGAATTAAAAATGATCTCATCAATGAAATTGAAAAGCATTTGATAAATAATCAGTAGGCTCAAACCATTCAACCTGAATCAACACAATTTTTGACTTGAGGAACTAAGGTTTTGAGCACACGAGGTTTTTCAAAGGAAATACACCACATTATCCCATTATAAGAGAGAAAAAAGAAAAAAGATACACTCACCACTCACCATATACCATACAAGCATGGGTGTAGTTTTTGGTATAATTTTTGAGTCATAAAAGCATTTTTTATTTGTGTTTCATTGGTTTCCTCCATAAGATTTTCAAAATCGGTAATCAAACCATTTGTATTAATGATAACTTGTTCATATATTAAATTAGGGTCCTAACTTGAGCAGGTTCATAATGATTTTCCTGATAAAGTTCAAGTAAGAATTTGACCCTCCTCCTCTTCGTTAAGAACATTAATTATTTGACCCAAGTTCCATCAATTTTGCTATTGATTGTTCAGTTCAAATTTAAAATTGGAGGGTACTCAACATGTAAATCTTAGGTATCCTCTAATGATGTCTCCATATATTGTAGAAGCAATACAAATTTAGGAGAACTAAAATAACAAGAAGAGGATTGTGGTGGGGGATCATTAAATCAATCCCACGAATGCGAGTCCTCTGTCCAATGTAATAAATTTGGGTCACTAACATAATCACACTAATAAGTTTTTTAAAAAAGAGTTATAACTAAGGTTCTAGTGTGCATTTAGTGTAGCGATGGGTTCATAGCCATCAATAGGGCATCTACATGTCAAATTTTTAATTTTTTTGGTATTTTTTTAAAATTAAACCTAGATCTAGACTAAACTTATGATTAAAGACTCTGAACTAAACACACATAGTCATACAAACAGAAAGAAATTGAGCAAACATTTAAAAAAATGATCTTGATATGTGAACTTCCTACAACCTAGATAGCTCCTAAAAGAGTCTCCCGTAAACCTCAAATCTCGATCTCTTAGCCTAGGTGACCAAGGTAAGCCTCCAAGCGGTAGGGTAGGGCACAAGGTCCCTCTTAACTACCCAGCTTCTAGAACAACAAATCTATCTCTTGTTGACTATTCAACGTTACTTGGAAAAAGACTTGCCTAGATATCAACTAAACCAATCAAGTGAAACTAGTGCAACCAATGGCAATCCTCTCTAATGAGCAAGAACTCTAAATGATTAGGTTTATACTGCATTTTAATTAAACCTAGAGACAAGCTAAGGCGACCGCTCAAAAGATGATTAAACTAATTTCGAGCTAAGCATGCATGGTGATGGAACTCACACCTGATCTCAAGCTAAGCATGCATGGTGATGGAACTCACACCTGATCTCAGTAGGTTAATTCCCTTTACTAATCAATTATAGAAATATTTACTTATCAAGAAAAGTTTTCAAACAATATATGATGCAAAACCTTAAATGTTATTTTTAACCCAAAAGTTTATTTCTATATACTAAACTAAGCCTTTTCACAATTACACGAGATCAACTACATGAATCTGCTTCTTCCACTCTGCTCTATCAAATGCTAAGTCGACATTTAAATTACAATTAGTTAATTTTAAAAAAATAAATAATAATATAGCACCAATCCCCTGCATGACACCAAAACTTGATATAATCTTTTAAATAAATAAAAAATAACACTTATAAGCACACAAGGTAAATCATAGTACTTAATAAAGTCGATCCAGAAGGATTGGCCAAATTACTTTAAATCTTTAAAAATTAAAAGTAAAAAAGATTACATACTATATAAGTCAAAGAAAAATAATGAATGATTTTATAAATCCTAGATTTATGGAAGTGATTGATAAAGGAAAAAATACTAATAAAACTTGATAACATGTTAAACACAACCAAATTGTTCAAAAATTCAAATCAACTTCTAATGAAAATAAAAACAATTTTAAATAAAAAAGCAATAAATAACAAGAAATGAATAGGGAGAAAGAGACGGTGAAAGAGAAATTGTAGGAAAAAAACTTTATTGATGTAATAGAAAAAAAAACTTACTAAACTCCAAACCTTTGAGCAATGTCATACCTTACCCAAGGTTTGAATTAACTATTAAAAATAAAACTTAACATAAAAAAATAAAAATAAAAATAAAAATAAAAATAAAAATAAAAGGGCAAGAAGAGTTAAAAAAAGAGATGTGGTGATCCATTGAGTGCCCCCATTTACATAGTTGTTTTTTCATTGGTTGTTTCCAAAACAATCTTTTTACAATTTAATTAAAAGATCTATTCTCCCAAACCTTCCATATAATCAAGACCAATTGTAATACCCCCAAAATTAGACTTTGTAGAGAAAAGACCATAAAAAGTAAACACCAAAACAATAAAAAATAAAACCAAATCCTTAGAAATAGCATGGAGAAAGTCCCAAGGAATGCCTCGCAGAGGACATCCTGCGAAGAGCATCCCAACGAACGTTCCGCCAGGGATGTCCTTGGGATGGTTTTTTTCTTTTTTTTCTATAAATAAGGAGTGGTCTCCCCTTCATTTCGCCACTGACCGATTCTTGAAATTCCTAGAGACTGTTGTCGATTTTTTTTTTTAAGTAAAGACCTTCGTACACATTTTAAGGTGGAGATCAAGGCATAAATTTACGTGTTTTATAACTTCCAATAAAGTTACTATACACTTACTCATTATGTCTCATATTCACATATTTAATTGCATACCTGTGAAACCTACGAAAGCTTCTGAAGATCCTTTATATTATGATTCAATACTTGAAGGGTTCACTTTAACCTCCATTTTATGAATGCACCCTAATATACCAAGAAACCTATCCCTAGTCAACTAGAACTTGACATAGTTAAGTGTGACTTTGATTTGTTGATTGTGAACGCGATTCTACAAAATCTTGTTGCAGTCAATTAGAACTTGACATAGTTAAATGTGACTTTGATTAGTTGACTGTGAACGCGATTCTACAAAATCTTGTTGCAGTCCAACGAAAAGTTTGCACATGCTGATGCATGTTCATACAAGATTTTACTTTTTCAACAAAATGATTGTTGGCTGTAACATCCAAAATTCAAATTTCACTACTTATGACTGCATTCCTTTTTAAAAAGATGAGAGACAAATTTGTGAGTTCCTTTGCCAAAAAAAAAAAAAAAAAAAAAAGCTTTCCAAAACTCTAAAGTGACTACTTGTCATTGGATCAACATTGTGAAACATCTTTCTCACTCAAAAGTCTTCTAAGAACAAACAGAGAATCAAGGAACGACCTGTGTTTGTAACAAATCTCTATCTCTCACCAAATTTGTATTGTATTGTCTTATAACATTTGTACTTTGTGTCGTGTGCTTACCTATAAACTTGAAGTTATTCCATTTTTAGGAACAAAGTAACATAGAGTCACACTTTCTAGTTGTAACGAACTCTCCAAGTGTTCGAAAATCAATTTTGATTCAATCAAAAGTAGGTTCATTTTTTAGTCTTGAAAGGATAGTCGTGTCTCATGCTTAAAAAAAGAAGGTGTTGGCTCATCTAAAATGGGTGAAAATGATAGTTATAAAGTTTAGTCCTAAGCCTAGTAAAAGAACATTATAAAATGCTTGATTCATGCCTAAGTAAGAGGAATCTTATATAATGACTTCTTTAAGTGTAAGCATAGGCATTTGAAAATTTTGAACCACGTAAAAATATATCGTGCATTATTTATTACTTAATTATTTAAGTTTTTGTACTTACACACGATTAAGTTTTTAAAATTTAATAAAAAGAGATTTAAAATTGAATATAAACACAAATTGGCCCGAATTTGTCAAAGAACCCAATTCATTATTCTTCTCTTGGGTGATTGGTTACAAGCCTCCCACAAAACAAACCAACGAGGGCCACCAGATAATCCTCTCCAATTGGAAAAGAGCAATGTGAAAAATCATCAAATTCTTCATTAGGGCTGGTGGCCGAGAGAATAGTCGAACAAGAGACAGAGAGGAAGAAGACAAGGGCAACATGGCAATTTCATCCCCAAGTCAAGAGATTGACAGTTTGGTGGCTTGCAGGTTAATGATGCCCTGATACAAGCCGTCTCTCAAGTTCAGTTTTCAGGTCTTGAAGGTGCTCATGCTACACCAAATCTTGTAGAGGTGGCAGTCCAGGTGTCGCAGTATGGACTCTCCCTGTATACAAAGCTTCACTCCCTTTGAAACAAAAAATAAGTCATACAAGCTTGAGCGCTTTAGGATCACCCTGGGCTTTCAATGTTGTGTCTGTCTCTCCTATGGAGCTTTCAGGTGATCTTTGTGCCTTTTGGAATGGTATCCACCAACTTCAGCTACTTGTTTATTCCAACTTCTTTTTGGAGTTCCTAATTGAAGATAAGCACTAGAGTTATAAGTGGCGATTATTGGTCGCTCTCCATGCAAGTATAAGTCCTTTATCTTGAAAGCTCCAGTGGAACTTTCTGATGAGCAAGATTAAAGAATCTCCACAGGACATTGTCCTATTGGGAGGCTTCAACACTACATTATCGGAAGAGGAAAAATTGGGGGGCTTGCTCTGGAATTTCCACGAAAGGTGAAGTTTTCAAACAGTTTCTATTATCTAATGATCTATTTGACTTAGAATTCAGTGGCCATCGGTTCACATGGTCTAACAGGTGAACTGGTAACAAACTTATCATGGAGCGTATTGATAGATGCTTGGTTTGTTCAGCATGAATACAAATGTACCCCCAGGTAACTCTAAAGATCTCTCATGCGTGGGTTCAGACCATCTAGCCATCCTTCTCAATACGTCTCAGACAAATAGAAGTATCACCACATCTTTCGTTATGACCACAAGTGGAGTTCCTTTGAAGAATGCAAACAAATAATCAAACAATGTTGGAGTGTCGAGTCTCATCAGCCAAATCCACCATCTAGTGTAGACAAAATCCAAAAAACTATAGCTCAAATTCTTCAATGGGGGAAGAGATGGCCAGAAGCAAATTCAAAAAGGCTTGCAAAACAGTAGTGTTAAGCTGCCTTGGCCTGATTCATGCAGGATAAGTCTCATGAGATCAATGACATTTCAGAAACTGAGCATCTATTTCATAAAACATACATGTTAGAAGAAGAATATTGAAGGGATAGAAGAAGGCTGGATTGGTTGCAGAGCGGAGATAAAAACACAAGTTACTTTCATGCAAAGGTGGCTACTAGAAGGAGAGTCAATCAAATTCATGGTCTGTTCAATAAGGATAACAAGTGGGTAGAAGACCAGGACCAGTTATGTACTATAACCAAGGAATACTTCTCAGACCTCTTTAAATCTTAGTTTGATGTGTCTATGTTACATGCTTTTGAAACTTTCCCTAGGTGTCTTAATGAGGATGATGTTTGAAGACTGGACCAATCTGTTTCCTTGGAAGAAATCCTGCACGCTCTTTTTGGAAGAAAACGCTGGGGCCAGATGGGATCACTAGGAACACAACCATATAATTTTTAACCAAAAAAGTGAAGTTTTTACCTTAATTCGAGCAGCCCTAGTTTCGTTCCTTCTTTTCCCTCTTCGTTTTTAAGCTTCTGGGTTGCACCAATGGAAATGAATACTTACAACAAAAACATTTATAATATACTCCCAACGCCTCACTCTCTGTTTTCTTTAACTTTGTTTTATTCATGTTACTTATTATTTTATTTTTGTTTTCCATAACATCATTTGTTAAGATAGGCTTACAAGTGGCAATTGTTTGTGTCCTTATTCTCTTCAAACTCCATCTTTAGTTAATTATTACACATCTTTGCATAATCCACACCCCATTTGTAGTCATTCTCGATATTATGTTATTTATTTATTATTATTTTTTTGCTTAATTTAATTTTTATTGTTCCACATGTACTCGCATACATGCCTACAGTGGGCTTTTATGTACAAAATACGTGTATTATATACGATGATACACAAATTAGTCATGTAGGTGTTTAATAAAAAATACCAGATGTTACGGAAAGAGTTGACGGGGCTTTAGCTTTTGGCACCAAAGCAATATGTGTCTTATTTCATGTTGGATCAAGATGTTTTTCTTCAAAGAAATTGTTCACCATGGCCACTACAGAAGGCCTGATAGTTTCCCAATATGCTTGAAAAAAAATAGCAGTCAGACCATCTGGCCCCAGCGTTTTCTTCCAAAAAGAGCGTGTAGGATTTTTTGGATTTTTCCAAAAGAGATTGGTTCAGTTTTCAAACATCATCCTCATTAAGACACCTCGGGAAAGTTTCAAAAGCATATATCGTAAACACATTAAACTAAGATTTAAAGAGGTTTGAGAAGTATTCTTTGGTTATAGTACATAACTGGTTCTGGTCTTCTACCCACTTGTTAACCTTATTGAACAGACCATGAATTTGATTGGCTCTCCTTCTAGTAGCCACCTTTGCATGAAAGTAACTTGTGTTTTTATCTCTGCTCTGCAACCAATCCAGCCTTCTTTTATCCCTTCAATAATCTTCTTCTAATTGTAACACCCCGTAAATTTAAGTAAATGACGTACACGTATATCGAGATGTATAATACACATATTATACATAAGAGCTCAATATACGTGTCGGATGAATAGTGAATAGTGAATAGTGAATAGTGCACAGTAAATAGTGAATAGTGCACAGTGTACAGTGAATAGTGAATAGTGTACAGTGTACGCCAGTGAATAGTGGCAGTGTACAGTGCACAGTGAATAGTGCACAATGAATAGTGATATAGTGAGTGATGTGAATAGTACTGTGCACAGTGATGTGAATCCAATGAAACCCCGGTTTGAGATCATAAAATCGTGAAGAACTACATTCCGGACGTAACATGATATTGGATATGATTTGATTATTTGAGTAACTAAGTATATGGTGTCGTGAAAATATGATTTGGATATCTATTTTCACTGTTCTTTCTTGTGGAACTATCTAGATTGACCACAGAAACGAGATAATAGTTTCTTCAACTGCTTATGAGTCCTAAAGGGATTTATTAGTAGTGATTTGAAGTGAGTTGAGAAATTAAAGATCATAAATATGAAGACATGCAATTAAATTATGGAGTGATTGTGACAGGTTAAATTAATTGGATGTACCTTGGAGCTGGACTCGAAAGCGACGATGATTGGGTTTAAGTGGAACGTGTTGTACTGTGAGTATAGTTTTCTTGATTTGGTTTTTGTATGGCATTGTACGCATATAAACTGTTCGATTGTATGCATGTGAGATTACATATACTGCATTGAGCTTTATGGATCATGCAAACTGTTTTTTTTAGCATTTGGAGTTTGTAATGATGAGGCTTTGCGATTCCTCATCGTCATTTCGTTAGGAATTAGACCCGGATGAGGTTTTGCGAGTCTTCATTGTTAGTGGCCTGTCCTAACAAGGGTTGCGACCCTTGAAATGACTGTTACTTGGGTAATGAGAGGTTGTGGCTACCTTGTACGGCCATACAAGGGTTAGACCCGCTCTCATGCCTTGCGGAGGAGGGAGATTGTGCATTGTATTATTGAAAAGCATGACATTTATGTTGTTGACATGTATGATATATTCGTTGAACGATGCATGTGTTGAATAAATGTTTGAAATGAGTTTAAATGTCATATTTCTCTAAATGTATATAATTGCCATCTCAAGAACTATATTCACTGAGCTGTTGTTTGCTCACCCTATTTCCTCCTATATTTCAGGTATTGAGTCGAAGGGAAACGGAAACTCCGTGAGTGAGTCTGGTATGTGTATGTCTACTTGGAGGAAATAGCTTTTGTTATTTTGATATGTATAATTATCACACATTATAGATATATGTATTATCATCTAGATGGGATGTGTGGGCATATATTTATATTGGACGAGGAAATGATAATTTGATGTGTGAATGAATGGAATAGTTATGGGATTTGATTTGTGGTAATAGGAAAAAAAATATAATAATATTCTGTACATTTTGGGAAGGTTTGTGAGAGTACGTGAAGGCTGACAGTGTATTATATACTGTATATGGGTTTGTATAGTGTATAGTACGCTGTGCCGGTCATGACGTCAGCCTACGTCAGGGGCGTCGTGACACTAACATATATGTTTTATGTAATGGATGCTCAGTTTCTGAAATGTCATTGATCTCATGAGGCTTGTTCTGCATGAATCGGGCCAAGGCAGCTTAACACTACTGTTTTGCAAGCCTTTTTGAATTTGCTTCTGGCCATCTCTTCCTCCATTAAAGAATTTGAGCTATAGTTTTTTGGATTTTGTCTACACTAGATGGTGGATTTGGCTAATGAGACTCGACACTCCAACATTGTTTGATTATTTATTTGCATTCTTCAAAGGAACTCCACTTGTGGTCATAACGAAAGATGTGGTGATACTTATATTTGTCTGAGACGTATTGAGAAGGATGGCTAGATGGTCTGAACCCACGCATGAGAGATCTTTAGAGTTACCTGGGGGTACATTTGTATTCATGCTGAACAAACCAAGCATCTATCAATACACTCCATGATAAGTTGGTTACCATTTCACTTGTTAGACCATGTGAACCTATGACCACTGAATTCTAAGTCAAATAGATCATTAGATAATAGAAACTGTTTGAAAACTTCACCTCCGTGGAAATTTCAAAGCAAGAACCTCAACGATCACATCATGATTTCAAGATCACTTTCCACGAACGAGTTGATCAAGCTTCAAGTCTACATCTTTTGATCAACGTTCAAGACATTCAACTCCAACGCAAAATTCATTGAAGATCTCATAATAAAGAGTTGGATTAAAATATTATGAGAAAATGGGAAATACACTGTATTTAAGGTATATTTTTCTCTAATCAATATTGCTAAAACATTTTCCAAAACCATGCACGAATCACTTGCATACTTGCATGTTTTGATCATACATTTTACAGTATTTCAAATGATTTAATTCTCTATATTTAATTTAAAATTTATCAAATTTTTATTCGCATTTATCGTATATTCAATTGTGAGTCAAAACTATTTTTAAAGAGTCTTTCAGGACGCTAACAATTTAACAGCACTATCCTGAACTTGATAAGTCAGGACGTTGATAGTTCATTAGGATGCTGATAACATTCAAGGTTGAATCAAACTGATTAATCGGGACGCTTACTTATAAGTAGCTGCCTCCTTTAGTCAACCTCTGAAGTTGTCAGGACGCTGATTCAGTATCAGCTTACTGAAAGATTTCTAAAGTTCTTCAAAGAATTTATCTTTAAGGACGCTGATAGTTATAAGTTGAATAAACTATCAGGACGCTACCCTGATAGGAGCGCCCTCACCTTTAGGAATCAACTTAATAACTTTTAGAACTCTGATTGTCCTTCAACGTACTTGTTTTTGGTTTCAAATGTTTTTAATATGTGGTAGGACGCTTACAGTGTTGTAGCGCCCTCATATTGTGTTTTATGTTTTAACTGGTAGGACGCTTACTCGGAAAGTGGCGCCCTCATGCACTTAATTGTTTTTAAAACATAGTAGAACGCTAACTGTGCATTAGCGCCCTTAGGGTTAAGTCGTTTAAGTGTCAAAGTAAGTCAGGACACTTACAATTCAGTAGTGCCCTTATTTTATTGTTCAGCAGGACGCTTATACGTAATTAGCGCCCTCAAGGAACAAAACAACAAAGTTGATATTATGTGTCAGGACACTGATTATGGAATCATGACGCTAATTCAACAACCGTAATTGTTCGAACAAGTACACTACATCAGTCTACTTTTTCATAACAGATTTTTGCACAGAGTCCTTTTTAGACTTATCAGAGATCCTCTCTGATGCATGAATTAAGTTTTTCAAATAATTTATTTGTTCATGTAATCTGAAAAGAACCAGAATGTAAGTGAAAATTGCAGTTGCCATTTTCATATAACATTCTAGCTGTTGTGTGTAAACGTTCATATTATTTGAATTTTAAATGTTTAACGGCTATATCCTACTAAGTCTATAAATACCAGCACTTAGGATCAAACAACTTGCCAATCATTTTTGTATTGTGCCAATATTTTTTGAAAGTTAGTCTGTGTCAAAATATTTTGCAAACATCTAAACTTTCAAAGTATTTTTCACTGATACCTTTACATATTCAAAAGATTTTCACATTGAGCTTTAATTATATTTTATCTCTGAAAATCTATTTGATCTGATATCTGCTCAAATTCTCAGCATCGATTTATACTTGGTATCATTCTTGCTGAAGATAAAATTTGAGATATAGTTCATGAGAAATACATTTGTACTTGATTTCATATATTAAGTATTGTATTGAACTATATCAGTAGTTGTGTTAATTACTGAATATTGAACCATAAGTTTTTATACTTATATTTTATATCTACTTTGAAAACTGTCCGTGTCTTTGATTTATACAGGTCCTTCAATTTTCAAGTCAATGTTTATTTGGTATCATATTATTTTCGAAGAAGCACTAATTTTCATATCACATCATTCATACTTTTCGAAACTGCACTTGAGCAATACCGAACATTGAAAGGTAAAAGACTGTAAGTGTGGCGACCCCGCGCCCTAGACCACCAACCCCGCAGGGAATGACATGCGGAATTCCGGGGCGGGATGCCCAGCGTAGGTATCTCCGACCACTCCTCAACTCCCGTGAGGTGGTTGAGACCCTACGAGCCTTATCTCAAACAATGACATAATATCAAAAGGTACTAAAAAAAACTACCCACCATATTAATCATCCAAGACAAGGGATAATCATAAAAATGAACCATAAATAAAATCATAATCCCTACAGTCCATTAAAATTGACATACACATAAAGTCCAAAATTGTGGGTACAAATAAAAACCGTCATATGCCCACATGGTCTATCTAACAAGTCCCAACTCACCCATACTACAATGTGGTAAGTATTATAATTACATAATCCAAAATATAATACTTCATAATTTAAAACACAATTCAATCAAAATGCCTCTCAACTCATATCGAGGCTTTGGATTCTCTTGCAGGCAAGGCCCTCAAGATATGACTACTCCCTTGCCCTTATTCGGGACAGAAGGACCTGAAAGAGGAAAATGAAGGTGAGCCAACGGTGCCCAGTGAATATAATTCAAATATGCTATCAATACTCATCAATAAATATCATGTATGCATGTCAATGTGTAGCATGATTAAAAGCTCATAACATATAGATATCAAGCATTTATAATAAGTTCGATGCAAGTAAAAGCTTATCAATTTGGATCCACATTCCACATGCATTGGGGTTACTAGTGCACGTCTATTTCACCGTACCGTTGACCCTAATCATTTCCTTTTTAAAACCCTCATATGGCAAGGTTAAGTCCCCCTATTAGCCAGATAGATGGGCCCAACCAACGTAATAAGGTTTTCTCAAATCAATGCATCATTCAAAACATTAGAACACATTCATGCTTTCAACATACAATATATATAAGTGATATGATGACATAAAAGATATAATCATAAATGAAGTCTACTCACAACCAAGCCTCGCGAGAGTATTTAACCACACACGACCACCAAACCGAATCAACCCAATCAAGATCCTGAAACATTCATCAATATCCTACCATACATCAATTTCTATGCTCAATCACATAGACATTACACATCAACCCTAAATCAGCCCACATATAGACAATAGGCCTAAATCTCATATAATCTCATCATTCAACTCAAATCACATGACTTAGGCCTCTAATGCATAGTTCTCATTCATAAACCATTCTATTAATCAAAAATACTGATTTTCAATTCTTTAGGCATAAACATGCCCAAATTGGGTCACTTGATCACAAGTAGGCCTAGCCCATGATATGATCACAACCACCAAATCAGCAGCATAATCAACCCTAATCATGCTTAATTAAACATAAGTTGCATCAATTCAATGATTCTAGGTCAAAAGCATCAAAAGCCCCAAAATATGAAATTTTCCATACTTAGGCCATATTGCCAATTTACACTAGGTCACCGTGTTCAGCCATGTATATCACTGATTTTGCATCATGGGTTCATCAACAATGGCAACTAGGTCAACATAGTTGACATGCAAGCTATTTGGAAAGGTCTAAGTTCATATTCTAAATTTAGGTCTAATACAAGCAACCCTACCAATTCTTCATTTAATATTCTGTTCAGATGTATCAATCTACCAACAGAAATATGTAATCACAAAATCAACCGTACAGATTGAATTATGTGAAGAAAAAAACCTTCTGTCCAAATATCAGCCCAATCCAACGGTGGACCGAAAAGATAAGTATCTTTGATGAACAAGTCTCTAATCAGATAATTTCTCCTTTCCTGCTGCAAATACTCAAACTCAGATACCTATATCACACAACATACTTAACACATAAACATCTCCACCGTTCAAAATTCAGAAATATCAGCTGTAAACTACATCCATCCAACGGTAGATTGAGGAGATCAATAAGTTTGAGCAAAACGGCGCGAGAAATCCAGAATTTTCGACTAGCTTTGTTTGAGAGGTTAGATCTCTTAGACAAAACCTGTAATAAAGATCTCCACCGTTCTGAATGCATAAATATCAATTTTAAACTACATACCCAAATATGATATCCATCCAACGGTAGATTGAGGAGATCTATAAGTTTGAGCGAAACGGCGCGAGAAATCTAGACTTTCCGACCAGCTTTGTTTGAGAGGTTAGATCTCTTAGATGAAACCTCTAATCAAAATCTTCACCGTTCAGAATGTAGACCCATAAGCTACGAACTTGCTGACAAAATTTGAGCTCAATCTGACCATATATCCCGAAGATCCATCACTTTGATGAAAATGTTGCAGAGATTTTTCTCAAGCAACTCCTCCTTTCTTTATCTTCTTCTTTCCTTTCTCTTCTTTTCTTTTATTTTTTTCCTTTCTCTCCACTCACCTCACTTTCTAGCACTTCCTTGATTCCCTCCACTCACCTCACTTTCTAGCACATTCTTGTAGCACATTCTTGGATTCCCTCCACTCACCTCACTTTCTAGCACTTCCTTGGAGAAGAGAAGTGGGCATGGGACGCTTGTCCACTTTCATGCACCAACCTTCACATGTGTTGGTCTCATACTACCCATACCAACCACATGTACTTTAACCAATCTCATGCTTCCATGTATTTTAAATGTCCAATCCATTTAATACACCAAATTTTCATTCTCATTTATCCTTTTATTCAATCAATCCTAACCCATATCAATTCATGGTTTAATGGGCCCATGCATAAATAATAACATATGCATTATACTTTAATTTAACATGACCCATATACAATTTATGATACACATATTTATATACATTATCAAGCATCAACTATACAAACATTAAACAACCATCAAACAAACACCAAACATATCAAGGCAACGCATAGAGTTTGGGCAAAGTGCAATTAGGTTATGGGTTAGATGAAATAATTTTCGGGGAGTTACAGTAAGTGTATTTCATCTTAGCATTACGTATTCATATTTCATATCTTTGTAATGCTATGTACTGAACTAAATTGTAAAATGTTCTATTTAGTTAGAATCGACATTATTCTGTCGTAATGCTGGTGTGTTTCTGGATTGAAACAACCAGGACAAGTGAATGTAGTTCACTTAATGATTTCAGGATTGAAATCACGTTAAGGTAATCTTTGAACCTGTAAAAGAGAATCGGTTCATCCTAATCCCGTAAAAGGATAGGTGCGTCCTTAACCTGTAAAATGATAGGTTATTTCTTAACCTATAAAAGAGAAATGGTTGTTCCTCATCCCATAAAAGGATCACGGTTCTTACTTATCCCGTAAAAGGAAAACGATTATTCCTTATCCCGTAAAAGGAAAACGGTTCTTCCTTATCCTGTAAAAGGAGCATGATTTTTTCTCATCTCGAAAAAAGGAAATTTGGTTCATCCATAGCCTGTGAAAGGATAAGTTTGCCTTTAACCTGTAAAAGGGTAGCTGTAACGGTTTGATTCTCACCCATAAGAGAATCAGTTGGTGGATTGAGAAAATCCTAATTGGGAGATTAGGTAGTGGACGTAGGCTTGGCCGAACCACTATAAATCTTGTGTCTCACTTTTGTATTTTAGTCTGAGTTCTATTTATGCATCCAATTCCAATACACTCATGTATATCACTAAGTTATTGGAAGAGAAATTTAAAATTGATCATTTCACTCAATTCACCCCCCTCTTGGGTGGACCAACATATGTTGCATTTCATTGGTTTATAACTCAAAGAGTGTATTCTTGCATATTTTTCTTCACTTAAAAGTGCGCACATAAAATAAGCAACAAGAAGTGTCTTACATGGAAGGCGTGTTATTCAACACAAATTGCATTGGTGTGTAGGCAACATACAATCAATTAATATCTGGAATGACCCATGGCTCCCTAGACCCACAACATTTCGAGTATGGTCTCCCCACAAGAGTTCTTTCAATTGAGTATTATAAAATAAATCCTTCAACAGGTTCTGAAATCTAGAATGTATCAATTCTATTTTCTTGGAAGATGATGCAAAGATTATCAAGCAGATACCTATTAGCAGTTATGGCTGCGAAGATCGCTTAATTTGGCATTTTATGAAATTAGGTGACTATTAGGTTAAAAGTGGCTATTATGTAGCCAAAAACATCTTACATCATGGTGAGAGTTCGGGTAGCTCAGGGGGTCCAACAATATCGCAAATGACTCGACTTACTAGAGGAAAATCTGGGGTCTTGTTGTAATACCCCAATTTGTATTCTTTTCATTTTTCCTTTTCACACTTGTAATCTTGTGATCCAGCAATGACAATGTCAAAATTTTGTCAACACGTATCCAAATTGGGTGCACAAATATACCAAATTCTCAAAAAAACTTCTCTTTATTACATGTCGCATTTACATATATATATATATATATATATATATATATACATTGTTGTTAGTACATAGCTGATAGAGCCATTTATTTTACCCCTGCTGCCTCTCATTTTATATGTATAATACATATATCTAAGATGTAATTAATATAAACGTTATATATATATATATAAGTAAGGAGAGCCTTATTTATATTATTACCACTTAACTTATATATATATAACCATATTTATACATCCATATATATATATAGACAACTCCCAACAGCGCCCAACATGCTCACATAACATCTTCTTGCATATTCTCTTTAGCTATCCTACCAACAGCAATCCACGCACAGTGCAACTAATTTCCTGAGAGATAGTAGGGGAGTGAGCTAAAAGCCCAGTGGGTCTTTTTAAAGTCCCAACGCTTTATACAAAACGTTAGTACACATATTAAACTATTCATCACAGTATCACAAACAAAACAATCAATTCAATCGTATGACTATAATGATAATAATGAATTTGCTAGCATAGGATATTTCTTCATCAAGTATACCTTTTATGGTTGCATTTCGTTCTCAGCGTGGGCCAACCAACACCCAATTCTAAGGCTTACACAATACAACAAAATACGAACAATACATAACTAGAGAAATGTATAAAGAACAAGAGCTTAAAAAATCATTTCCACCTCAATTTCCTTAGGGTCAATCTCTATTAGAATTTCTCCAGAGTCTTTCTACGGAAACTCTTTTTCTCAGATAGTGAAACTGAAATATGTTTTTAACTAACTCGAGCCTTTATAGGGGTTCAAAATTTCATGTCCCCATTTTTCCCTTAACCTAGTTGAATAATTACAAGTAGGCAAAATTACAGTTTTGCCCTCATTGTAAAATTACCACTTTTCCCTCGATCTAAATTACCATTTTTCTCTCGGTGTAAATTACCATTTTTCTCTCAGTGTAAATTATGATTCTGCCCTTGGTGTAAATTACCATTTTTCCCTTGGTTGTTTCTAGTATTTACAGGTGTTGGTGCAAGATTTGACCAACACCAGTAGACGATGAGATAGAGGGAAGATGTCGATCTGAAACTCGCCAGTGTGCTGGGGAAATCGCCGGAGGTTGGTGATCTGAGAAAGAGAAAACAAGAGAGAATAGGCTATCGTGAGGAACACTGGTGTGGTGTCGGCCAAAGACCCTCCGATGCCTAAGTTAGTTCAGAACTACGTAATACTGAACTAAGTCGAGAATGACTTAGAGTTGCTTACCTTTCCCTTAGGGGTTCAGGTATTTTTATAGAGAGGGCTTGAGGTCTTTGGCATTGTCGTAGTGTTGTTGTAAAATCAGGAACCCAACTTGTGCTAGGAGAGCATATCTGGTTCCTGATAGGATTTGGTCTGATCCTAATGGGATCCAGATGACTTATCAGCCTCTTAGCTGAACTGGTAGAGTATCTAGCTTTATCAGAGTCTGACTAGGAGTGAATCTCGAACTTGTCGCAATGGATCATGCCCTATTCCTATCTGACCGAGCATTCCGTCGTCATCCGTCCCATAGTCGAAGATCACTACAGGTTGGTATATAGTGGTCGGTGATCGTCGATATTTGATAACGATCAGGCTTTCCAAATGTTCCTTTGCCGACCTCCCATAGTGGTTGTGATATTCAACTGGTCGGTAAGACAGACCATGGGCTCGGGCATATAAATAGAGAACTGCTCATTTGCTCTCCATTCATCAACTGCGCTCTGAGAGATCGGTAATTGTTTGCTCGGCTATTATAGTCTTCCACTCTTGCGCAGTAACTCCTTACTCCGAGCTTTTCCTTTGTCTTTCTGCTAGGTAGTTTGTAGGTATAACACCTAGGTTGTTTAGATGGCTTCTTCTAGCGTATCCCTCTACCGACCAGAGAGCTTCATCTTCATCCTCTATGGAAGTCTCCTACGAGGACCTTTTCCCAGAGGAAGGAGCTAGGGTTGACCCCTAGGTCGAAGGGAGTGCAATAGTCCTATCCTCCTCCTAGGACTCCTAGGAGACCTAGGAGGACAAAGAGGTGTTTGGTGTTGCACCTCTTTTAGTCAATAGATCTCAGAGTAGGCTCGATACTGCCAAGCCTAGTACATCAGGTCGGGTACATGTATCCCCTGCTCAGCTCAATCCCAATGTGTGGAGGGCTATTTTGAACTGCCTTGTGCTCTGGAAAGAGAGATAATGGCCAGAATTTGACTTTCAAGACTTCGCCCTCGTGTACTAACTAAAATTCCACTCGAAATGTAGCTGGTGGTATTATGCGTCGGCTCATCAGGGTGCCGAGGAAAGCTAACCCCTGATCACCGAGAACCCCACTTCCAATAAATCCTGGAAAGACAAGTGGTTTTTTGCATCGGGCCTTGGGCTGATAAAGCTTGCGTACCAGCCACTTTCGGGAAACCAGATGCCGAGCTTCTTTTCATACCTTATCTTTACTTCTTATCTTATTCTTGCTCGGTAGGGACTAATATTTCTCACCGTTCTTGACAGGTACTTGGGAAAAATCGAGTAGGGGCAAGAAATCTGACTTATCTCGTGTTGGCAATCTATCGGCTACCGTTTATAGATCAATGGTATAAAGTAATTCTGACTCCCGAGAGGCTATACCAAGCTGGTATAATCAAACAACAGAAAGTATTCTTAGGACGTCAGTTTTGCTTACCATGCATTGATGTTGTAAGGATCAGTTTGTAATTTCCGAGCTGAGACATTGTTTTTATAATGCAGGTTTTTCTGCTCCCAGTTCTTCCACCAAGAAAAGGAAGAAGAGAAAGCCAGATAAGTCTGAGGAGATGGCACCCAAAAGAGCTGCTACTGGTTGGTATACTATCGACCCATCCATGCTAAGGAACATCTCGGCAGATCGAGCTACTGCTGCTCAGGGATCGACAGCTAGATCTCCGAGCACTGCCCCAATGAAGACATTTGCTTCCAAAGGGAAAACTCTGGCAGCCCCCTCCGAGTAGGAAAGCTCACCTGCCCGGCAAACGAGGGTCAGTGGGAGCTAAGTCGAAATCCCCTGCTCCTATTGATCAGGGGGCTGCCAAGAAGGCGAAGTTTGGAGAGGCTGAGCGCCTTGTAACTAAGATTGGGGATATCAACCTGAATATCGACAACTATCAGGTCGGTGTCCCCAATGTCTTCTCTCTCACGATGAAGGACGAAAACATGTTTGAGAGCATGGCCGATGCGTTTATGAAGTCTGTGGAGGTAAGTCCGCCTACTTAATCCATTGTGTTGCCTATGCGATCCTCCTCCGTAATATCTGACTTAGCTCTTTTTGATATTGCAGGTTGTTGCTCAGAATGTGTACAACCTCTGCCGCATTAAGAGTCATTATGCCAAATTTCAAGAGGCGGTGAGGGATGCCCAACCAACCTCGGTAATCTGGGATTCCAAGGTTGTAGCTCGGGATACCGAGATTAAAAAACTGAAAGAGCAGCTGAAACTTAAGGAGATCAAAGTGGAATCCACCCAGGACGAGCTGACAAGGTATCGGGCTCAGTTCTAGGGCACTGTTGAGACCATAGCGGAAGAACTTTGCCAAGCTCGAGTGGACGCGAATTGCGTCGAGGCAATAACCGTGTACCGAGCAGATCTTGAGGAATTTTTTGGCGACTTGGTAGACTGGAGATGCCTGGACAAGTGGGCCAGCTCGGGGACTGGGGAGGAAGTAGTAGAGGAGGATGCCGGGGCCGAATATACACATGGCGACCAGGGTGCAACACCCGTGGCTCTGGGGACATCAACTAAGCAGCCTCTGATTGGTGTTATCCCTATGGCTCCAGGTACATCGTTCGAGCAACCTTAGACTGTGGACTCCGAGGAGAAGACGCGCTGAGTTGATGACGACGATGAGCCAGTCAGCCTGACTGAGATCGTGCGCCATTCCATCGGTTCGACGTCGTAGAGGGTTGCTTCAATTGTGTGTTTTGCAACAGGCCTGCAGCCTTAATGTTTTTTGCCTTTTCGTGTCATCCTTGTATTATGCTTCAATCTTAATGAAATATTCGTTTTTGTTCAGACTTGATTTGCACTCTAAATTTGTACTTAGCTTTTTTGCAAAGAGTTTGTCGCGTAATGAAGTTGGTGTGTTACGGTTTCACGTTAGCGTGTGCTCGTCATGAGGTCGGTAATACCTCGATCCGAACCTAGTAGTTCTTTTCTAGGTAGCATTTGCCCTTTAGGGGCAGAACCCCAAGACACGTTTGACCGCAGTCATCTTCTCGGTAGGTATGTAGCTAAAACTCGACACCCCCAAGGCATTCTAGGGTCGGGACCGGTGGCTTCTGATCTTGTCGGTAGTCCCAGGGCACTTTATTCGTAGATCGTAAACATAGGTTTGTAGAAAGAAAACTCTTGCTTATCATAGAAAAAGTCTCGAACAAACACTTGTAGAAAACTAAAAACAAGGCTAAAGGTAACCAACACCTCGGCATAAGGATAGCTCAAAAGTGCGACAGTTGCCAGAGACATGGAATAAACATCCGAGCTCCGGCGGATAATCTTTCTCCAATACAAGACTCATGGCCTTTTGCTCAGTAGGGGGTGGACCTGATAGGACCTCTACCAACCTGTAAAGGCCAGGTCAAGTTTGTAATTGTAGTTGTTGACTACTTCACCAAGTGGGCAGAGGTCGAACCGTTAGCAACAATTACTGAGTAGAAAACCACGCGTTTCATCTGGCAATCGATTGTGTGCCGTTTTGGTGTCCCGTATGCCATCATATCCGATAACGGCAAACAATTTGACAACGCAAGGTTCCGATTATTCAGTGAAGACCTCGGTATTCGACATTTCTTTTCTACTCCAGCCCATCCTCAAGCTAATGGTTAGGTGGAAGCCATGAACAAGATTATCAAGCACACACTGAAGGCCAAGCTCGAGGAAAAGAAAGGAATGTGGGCTGAGGACATGCCTCAAGTCATACCGCACCACCTCCCGAATAGCCATAGGAGAAACACCATTCTCCCTAGCCTTCGGAATGGAAGCCGTTATACCAGTTGAAGTCGGGATACCGACCTTGAGGACATTTTACTTCGACGAAGCCAGGAACATAGAAGCTCAGCGCATCGACCTGGACCTACTTGAAAAAAGAAGAAAACAAGCACATCTCAAGTTAACTGCATACCGGCAGAGGATCTCCAAGTACTACAATGCCAAAATGAAGCATAAAAGCTTCAAAGTCGGCGACTTAGTATTAAGGAAGGTCATGCTGAACACGCGAGAACCTGGAGCAGGCGCCCTCGGTCCCAACTGGGAAGGGCCTTACAAGATCACTGCGATACTTCACACAAGGGTGTACGAGCTCGAAGATCTAACCGAGAGAAGAATCCCAAAGCCTTGGAATGCAGAACTCCTCCAAAACTAGTTATGTCTACTCCTCCCGTAGGCATCTTAAATAAGGCATAGAGAAGCTGTGCCTATAGAGTCGATCGTTTATTATGGAATATTTGGCAGCCTGTCTTTGTAGCTTACTTTTTTTGATCTTGTCCTCGGGGAGGTTACCATTTCCTATGAAATCTTCGATCTAGTCCATCCACGATAGGTTCTGGATGAGTGTGCTGACTTATTGGTCGATACTTACTTTCTCGATAGTCCTTCCGGGTAGAAATTCCACCAGGACTTGGATCATGAGCTCGGCTTCCGAGGAGGAGGCCAACTTGGAAAGTGCATCGGCCAAAGTATTTTTGTTCTCGGCACCTGTGTTAGTTCATACGTCTTGAACATTCCTAACAGGGCCAATGCTTCTTTCAGGTATGCTTGCATTCTATCGTCCTTGGCTTGATAGTCTTAAGTGACCTGCCCTGCGACGAGTTGGGAGTCGCAATGGACGAGCAATTTTTTCACCCCCAGCTGAGAACAAGTCATAAACCAGCCAGAAGTGCTTCGTACTCTTCTTCATTATTGGATGCTGGAAAATCGAAGCAAAGAGCACACAAATATTTCTCACCTTTGGAGGAGATGAGCACTATTCCAGCCCCACATCCTTGCCTGCAGGAAGAACCATCGACGAACAGCTTTTAGGCATCTTTAGGGTCTTGGTCGGTGCTTGGACATGTCTGAGGCAACTCAGACAAAAAGTCTCCCAATGCTTGGCTCTTCATAGCTGTTCGAGGTCGGTACTCGATGTCGAATTCATTCAACTTGATGGCTCACTTAGTCAACCATCCGGATGTTTCAGGCCTTAGGAGCACTTGTCTTAGCAGGTGTTTGGTGAGAACGACTATGGTGTGGGCTTGGAAGTAAGGTCTCAGCTTCCGGGCTGAAGTGATGACTGCTAGTGCCAGCATCTCAATCTCTAGATATCTTGTCTCTGCGTCGTGCAAAAACTTTTTGGTGTAGTAGACCACCTTTTGGCTTCCTAACTCTTCTCTGATCAGGGCCGAACGGACATCTGCTTCCGAAACTGCTAGGTAAAGTAAGAGTTGTTCCCCTTAAAAGGGTTTCGAGAGTAGAGGAGCCTGACCTAGGTAAGCCTTTAGCTCCTGAAAGGCCTTCTCACACTCTGGGGTCCATTCCACTGCCTTCTTCTTAATTAGCTTGAAGAACATAAGGCATCTGTCCGTGGACTTGGAGATAACCTGCTCAGTGCGGCTACGCACCCAGTGAGCCTCTGGACTTCCTTGACGGTTCGAGGTGACCACATGTCGACCAGAGCCTGGATCTTGTCGGGGTTGGCTTCGATTTCCCTCTGATTAATGAGGAATCCCAGGAGTTTACCAGAGCTCACTCCAAATGTGGACTTTGTCAGGTTGAGCTTTATGTGATACTTTTTCAATATCGAGAACACTTCTTCCAGGTCGGTAGGATGAGCTACCGACTTAATGCTTTTGACCAACATGTCTTCAACATAGACTTCCATGTTTACTCTGATTTTGTCTGCGAACATGCTGTTGACCAGCCTTTGATAAGAAGCCCGACATCTTTTAGGCCGAAAGGAATTACCTTGTAGCAATACAGACCTCGGTCTGTAATGAAGGTCGTTTTCTTTTCATCTCTGCTCCTCAACACAATCTGGTTGTACCTTGAATACGCGTCCATGAAACTTAACAACTCGTGACCTGCAGTTGCATCTACTAGCTGGTCGATGCGAGGTAATGGGAAGCTATCTTTCAGGCAAGCTTTGTTCAGATCGGTGAACTCGACGCATGTTCTCCACTTTTCGTTAGATTTCTTGACCATAACTATGTTGGCCAGCCAATCGGGTTATAGTACATTTCTGATGAAGCCGACCGTCAATAACTTGTTTATCTCTTCTCGTAGACCTTGAGCTCGGTCGAATTTAAGAGCCCGTATCTTCTGTTGGACTGGCTTTGCCTCTGGGTTGACGTTCAACCAGTGCACCATCACACTGGTCGGTATGCCAGACATATCTTCATGGGACCATGCAAAAATGTATGTGTTCCCGTAAGATGCCGACCAGGAGATCGGTGAGGAAGTGGCTCATTTTCGTACCGACCTTGACAGTCCTGGCTGGATCTTCTCAGATCTGCACCTCAACTCATTCACCCTGAGGTTCGAGCCTTGACATATCTTCTCTGGGGTCGAAGTCGGAACCGACTGGATGCTCTTGGAGCATTAGTTACTCATCTGTAAACTTGATACTCTCCTCATGTCCCATCTTTTTCTTCACAGCCATGACATAGTAGTCCCGTGACTCTTTCTGGCTGCCCCGTACTACTCCGACACCTCGCTCTACTTGGAACTTCAGAGCCAGATGATAGGTTGATACAACTGCCCTCAAGTTATTGAGGAGTGGTCATCCTATGATGGCGTTGTAGACGGTAGGGCACTTTACTACCAAAAAACTAGTCATGACCGTGATTTTGAGTCACTGGTCGTTACTGGTAAAGTTATCCGTCCTTCGAGCATAATGTTGTTTCCGGTGAAACCGATCAGAGGGACATCTACTGGGCTCAGCTGATCTTTGGTCAGTCCTAGTTTCTCGAAAGCTGACCAGTAGAGGATATCTGCTGAGCTGCCATTGTCGACCAGCATTTGACGGATTTTGTAGTTGGCCACAGTCATCTTGACTACTAAAGCGTTGGCATGTGGTCAAAGTATATCTTGAGCTTCCTCCTTGGTGAAGGTAATCGCGAAGTCGACTCACTTCTGTTTCTCAGGCCGGTACCCGAGGTTCATGACTTCTGACCTTGATTCCCGGACGTATGTCTTCATAGCCCGGTTCAAGGTTCCGATCTGATCTCCACCAAAAATCATTCTTATCTCGCCCACTGGCCCAGTTTGGTTATCTTCTAGAGTCTTTTGCCTGTTAGAATTTTTCACGAACTCCCTCAGATGACCTTTGCGGATTAGCATTTCAATCTCTTGCTTGAGATCATAGCACTGGTCGGTATCGTGACCGTGGTCTCGATGGTACTGGCAGTGCTTCTTCTTATCCTGTTGTTCTGCGGGCCTTTTTAACTTTCGAGGCCATCGGATGTACTCTCTGTTCTGGATCTCGAGGAGGACCTGCTCGCTTGAAACAGTAAGAGACGTGTAGTTGGAGTACACATTTTTAGGTACTTTGTTACTCCTCTGATCTCGGCTGCTACTATTCGGTATTTTCCCGCCTTTGCTCTATTTTCCTCCTTCGAGTCATATTCCCTTTTTCTCTTGTTCTCTTTTTTTGAGCTTTTTGGGGATTCATCCGCCACTTGTTTCACATTAGTTTGCTAGTTGGCATTGATGTACTTTTTTGCTCGGTCGAGGATTTCTTCGTAGGTTTGGGCCTTCTTTTTTCCAAGGGAATATTAGAACTTCCCGAGCCTCAGTCCCGTGAAGAAGGCGGTGATTTTTGTTTTATCGTCACAGTCATCTACGTCGACTTGTACATCGTCGAAGCGACTGAGGTTCTCCTTCAGGGTTTCACCTTTCTTTTGCTTGATGCCCAACAAATTGTTCACAGGCTTTTCCCTTTCCTTCTTTCCAGCGAAGTGGTTCATGAACTTGTGAGCCAAGTGCCCGAAAGATCATATAAAGTCGGTTTTAAGTTTTCGGTACCACTTCCGTGCAGGTTCGCCAAGGGTGATCTGGAAGCCCTTGCACATAGTAGCATCGTCGTAGTCCTTGAATTCCATCCAGGACTTGTAGTTCTCAATGTGCTCTCTGGGGTCTACCTTCCCTTTGTATGTCCTGACATCTGCGGTCTTGATGTTCTTTGGGAGAAGCGTCTGGAGTATATCCTCAATAAAAGGAGAAGAGAGCTTTTTTATACTCGTGATAGTGCCGAGGTGCAGACTTGGTAGTTTCAGAGCATTCTGACGGCCTTCTCGGTACCGATCTCACTGGATCAGGTTTTCCTGCCACATCTCCTTTCTCGGATACAACTTGTGTAAGACTGGCTTCGTCGATCTCTGAAGAGCCAACCTAATCATGGAGAAGACCGAGCTGTGACTTCTCTTGGCGTTCAGTGAATGACGTAAGTCTTTTGCAGACAAGGACTTACGACTAGGAGCGGGTTTTCTCGGTATTGACCTCATCTTTGAGGTCACACTTTGGCACCTATTCTCTTTTCCTTTTGAGGCCGAAGGCTAGGACGTGGTAGGTGACTATGAAGTGGTTGTAGGGGGAGTACTTCCTTTAACATCCGTTGCTGCTCCAGGACGTTTTGAGTCATTTTTTTAAGGTTCTTCTCTATAGCAGCCAGCGTTGACTTCTGAGCAGAATTTTTTGACTGCTTCTTAGGTGGTTTCCCCCTTTGTTTTTTGGGTGCCACCGGCATGGTGACGGGTTCCACCTCAACTGGTATGTTTTCCTCTTGACTCATGACGACAGACGACGCCAAATGTTGGTGCAAGATTTGATTAACACCAGTAGACGATGAGGTAGAGGGAAGATGCTGATCTGGAACTCGCCAGGATGCTGGGGAAATCGCCAGAGGTTGGTGATCTGAGAGAGAAAAAATAAGAGAGAATAGGCTATCTTGAGGAACACCGGTGTTGTGTTGGCCAAAGACCCTCTGATGCCTAAGTTAGTTCAGAACTGCGTAATACTAAACTCAGTCGAGAATGACTTAGAGTTGCTTACCTTCTCCTTAGGGGTTCAGGTCTTTTTATAGAGAGGGCTTAAGGTCTTTGGCCTTGTCGCAGTGTTGTTGTAGAATCAGGAATCCAACTTGTGCTAGGAGAGCATATCTGGTTCCTTATAGGATTTGGTCTAATCCTCATGGGATCCGGATGACTTATCAGCCTCTTAGTCGAACTGGTAGAGTATCTGGTTTTATCAGAGTCCGATTAGGAGTGAATCTCGAACTTGTCGCAATGGATCATGCCCTATTCTTATCTGACCGGGCATTCCGTCGCCATCCGTCCCAGAGTCGGAGATCACTAAAGGTTGGTATATAGTGGTCGGTGATCGTCGATCTTTGATAACGATCAGGCTTTGCAAATGTTCCTTTGCCGACCTCCCATAGTGGTTGTGATATTCAACTGGTCAGTAGGATAGACCATGGGCTCGGGTTGCGTGCCCGGTTAGGCAGATCCGTCTTGCCTGTCAGGAACATAACAGGTCGGTATATCTACCTGATATGTGCTACATCTCACTGGACCAGACTAATATTGTGACATGTCTTATGCTCGGTATATGGTCCAACAATAGGTTGGATAAATTTACCAAATTGCCCTCCCATTTTAATGGTAATTATGAATTTTGTGAATTTATTATTTTGCCCCTTAAATTTTCTTCTAGTATTTCCTAATCTAGTTGTTTTCTGGTAGGATTCTAGGGTTGTGGATTTTTATAGTATTACACTTGTCTTACCAAGCAAAACAAAATTCTTTATATGGAGATGCAGTAAAAGTTTTCTAGCAATCCAAGATTGTCTGGAACAAAGAAATCTCAAGGTTAGCCAACCTGCCCTTTGTGCAACAACCATAAGGAAAGTAGCATCAATCTTTTCTTTCTATGTGATTATGCATGTCAGGGAGTCTTCTAGGCATAGATTCTTCACAATGGGATAGTGCCACTTTTGCTGAATCTTGGATTTTATTTGATAAATGGGTTGCCTCGAGGGAATTAGAGGACTATGAGTCCAATGGATTGCTTTTGGGCTATGGAGAATCTGGAAGATTAGAAATAATAAAGTCTTCAAAGGAGTGCTCTATCCCCAGTCCAGGCAATTGAGATTACTAACAAACAGTTCATGGAGTTTAAGCAAGCCCATTAATTAAGGTTGGAGACATATAGTCCGGGTACAACTCAGGCAAATGCAATGCGCACATGGAGTCCAAATGGATCCCCCTGGCTTTTATTTACTGATGCGGCGAGGAATACTCACTCCCACCTCATTGGAAATGGTTGGGTTCTTTGGACAAACAGTAAGTTGATTACTAGAGCAGGTTGTCTTTTTTGGTTGAATCTTTGTGCAATGGAGACAAACAGAGATATCTTGCAGAACGTACTTGATGGGGCTTTCGAATTCCCTTGTGATCTTAAAGGCTCTATCAAAGCAGTCGAGTTGCGCGACAACCTATAAGACCATATGTCACGATATCCTAACTCTTGGCTCAGTAGATTCTAATGTATCTTTCTTATTTTTACTCCCCGTAGTGAAAACTTTGTTGCACACAACTTAGCCCATAAGGAACTTCTGGGGGACGCCTTGCCCATTTGGCTCCTTGATGATGTTCCTTCTTTTCCATAATACATTGTTTTGACAAAAAAATAAAAAATAAAAAAAAATAAATAATAGAAAACCCCCACACACAAGGGTACAATCCAACTGTCAGGTCCATGCAATCATGCTAGAAACTTTTAACCTAGAATCTCACCAAATTCTAATGAATTTCCAGCCACTATTTTCTATTTTTTAAGCCATTTTTTTAAATATTTTCTCTTACAGTTTTTATTAAATCAATCCAAATAGTATTTTAAACACGAAAAATACTGGTATATAGCCGTGATAATAATGTATGAAAACAATAATCCAATATTATTAATAAAGTGAAAGAATTTACTAAAATGCTGAAGCATATATGATACCATGCAAATAGTGTTTCACGGGTTCTTCACCTCCAATTCAAATCTTATAATAAGTTACACCTTTGAAAGGAGTGCAATTCGATTTCCATTGTCCAAACTGTCAGTCCAATACGATTCCAACGAGAGTGATCAAACTATATTCATCACAATGGAATGATAAAGGTTTTCATGATTGATTCAGTAATATCAACTCTTTTAGGCTTACCAATCCAACAATCTAAATGATCTAATGAACCAAAATTGGTTTCTCTCGTCTCCTCACCACGCAACTCCCACGTTAATAGCACCCTACCGTAGGGTGTGGCTAGTTGCAAAATCATCCATTACATGTGAGATGCCACGTTACCATGACAACCCATGTGGTATGCTATATATGACGCCAACACAAGTAAACTAAGTATAAATACTACTTTTTATGAAATAAATTGTTGAAATAAAAAGAAAATTTTAGTAAAAGCAGCGTTTGTACATTTGTCAAAAATTATAAACAAGACAGTAAGAGCTCGTTTGGCTGGCAGCTAAATATGAATTTAAGACTAAAAAAAGTCACATTTCACCAAACGAGCCCTAATTGTGAGTAGACAAAAAATTGTTGACTAAGAAATTTCTCGCACTATATTTCCGTATCTAAGTGATATTTTCAACTTTAATAGCTAGCTTTTGCTAAGTAAATAAAAGCAAGTATTTTGATAATTAAACTTTCTAGATTATATGCTTAAGAAGAGAATCCTAGCATCGTTGCTGTCTGCTTTTATTTATGGATTCCTCACGAGAGAATACACACCGAAGAACGAAGTTAGAGGCCCCACTCTCTCTCTCGGATTCGCTGGAGAGCTGACCCTTTAATCTTTATTTATTACGCTCCTAGCTACTCTTTGAAATAAGGAAAATGCTAAAAAGGTATCCGTTGCAACAAGAACGTTGAGCCTACCGTTAAAACAACTAAATCACTCGTACTACACCCACCTCCCCAACTTCAAATAAACGAAATCGAAAAAAAAAAAAAAAAGAGTTTCGTACTTCGACCAGCTAGCTTGTTCCAGTTGCTTTTCCGTTGTCTTGTCCTATTTATTGTTGCAATTGCAAGCATTTTTATCAACATCAATTAATTCCTTCTTAATTTCTTCTTCTTCTTCTTCAAAATCTAGTATACTATTGACGATCTGTAATATTGGTTTTAAATATTGTTTTTGAATATACAGAAGAGAAGTGATCGATCGACCGAGATGGGTATGGTAGTGGTGATATCTCTCCCATTCATTCTCTTCTCAATACTGCTTGGCTTCGGCTGCTTTTTGTTTGGTAGAGCTAAAGGAAGACAAGATGTGCGCACCAACGCTCAGGTATTTGGGGTTCCTACTCCTCCACCCGGCACTTCTACTACTACTTCATCACCATCATCTCCCTTCACCAAATCACCACGATCTACCAATGTTTAATTGATCTCATCATCTCTGCTATTCATCATTCTTTAATTTCCATCATGGGAATTTTCCGCTGGCTTCTGTTGTTGTGTGGTCAGGTCATTCAATATTTTCTTTTTATAGAATTATTATTGGGAAATTTAATTGCAATATATCTAATTCATATTGTGTGAATGTAATCTTTAATTTTGTGGCTGTATGTTAAAATTGCTTGCATTAATGTAAAATATTCAAGTGTGATGTAGTATTCTCCTAATTCCTATATGGACAATTAATACCCAGATTGCGAAAAAAAGCCCAAGATGCATTTGGTGTAACCCTATTACAAATAATTTATGAAATGTGGCAAACCTCTGTTACTTCACTTTTTTTTTTTTGTTTGAAGAAACAATTTTAGTATCTATGCTACCAACGCAACTATTCCTGACAGTTGTTGTTGTTGGCCCCTATTTGACATGCTAATTTTTTCGGCGTTATAGTGCGAAATGAAAGTAAATGTGACGCTGGGGACATCGCGATTGCGATTCCCTTTTTACTGCAATTTTTGTGAGATTTTGAGAAACATTTTACCTCCCGCTTCTGTCATTGTCGTTGCGTTTGAAAAATATGAGTTTAACCCAAAACATTGTCGCAGAGGGCCATTATAGCACGTAGTTAAAGCCTTTGAATTTCTTTGACGAGAGAAAATGTTATTATCTTAATTTTTTTTTTGGCGCATTTGTGGGATAATGCCACTTAATCAATTATTTGCAAAACATAATCATGTGACCCTGACTACCATCTAAAAGTATGACCTCCACGCTTACTCAAAAACTAAAAAAAAATACATCTTAATGACTAAAAATTCTTTTCAACTAAGTACAAATTTCATTTTATCTAATACAATATGTATTGATGTTAATTTCTCAACTAAAAAAATGCATCTTAAATGTTGGAATTTGATGATCTTAAATTTTGATAATGTTTATCATAATCAGATTATTATTATCTTGAGTTATCTAATTGGATAACTCCTTAATAATCACCTTAAGATAACTATTATTTGATAGTTATCTTATTTACACCATATCTCAATTCGAAGAGAATCAAGGAGATTTGATTATCTAGAATGCCAATAAATTAAGGTAGTAAACATGGTAAAATATACGAAAAAATTACAGAGAATTTTATTGAGTTGAGAACCCTTGATATTGTGGTCTTAATCACCGTGACAACACTAAACGCGCCGAGCACCCTCGAGACGATATTAGTAATGTTTCGGCTTTTCTATTTAATTTATTTCGATTTACATTATTTATATTCGAATGATTTCAACATTGGTATCATAGCATATATGGGTGTTCTCGTGTTGATTGATGTTTCGGTATTTTTTTAATTAAAAAATAAATAAAAATATTTAGTATTTTCTTTTACACAGAGACAGTGTTTGTTATCGGTGTTTTTCTTTTATTAAAAAAAAAAATCGATGAATTGGCTGCACACTTTTGGCCGGTTTTTCGTTGGAATCTGGCAAACTTACCGACCAACGAACATACCCACACGATCTCTGAAGTGAGGTCTTCGAAATGGATCGATTTACATGTCCAGTAGGTGTGCCACAGTAAAAGCCAAACCTTCACAAAACCAATCGATTTTAAAGAAAGAAAAAAAAAGGTCTCGCCGGAATCTCCGGTCGGTGACACCACCGATGTGATCGGCGATCTCCAGCGGTCCGCATGAAGCACGAACTCCTTTCCTGCGTCGTGGTGGCGCCATCACCACCATGGCAGTCTGCAGTTGCAGACCACCGGGTGGGGAAGATGACCCCGCGGGTCATCACCCACCCGGACAACCGGGTCGATCCGACCCGATTGTATATAAAAAAAACAAAAAAGATAAATAAATTGAAAACAAGAGCTGGTCCATGTTCGGGTTAGGCCTGGACCAGGCCAAACCATGGGCTGACCCAACGGGCCGTCTGGGCCCAAACCAGGCCCGGACCAAACTGGACCGATTCGACCGGACTGTCCAACCGAACTGGTATTTTTAAAAAAATAAAAAAAATTGGGTTAATCTTGGCCGTTCAATTTTTTGATGAAGGCTTTCTGGTGATTTTTAGCAAAGTCATGAACTGTACCTTGACAAATTTTTGCATGATCTTTACATCTATACAATTACATTTATCAGATTCATGTTGTAATGTGCAAATCTGAAATATGTGTTGTGAGGTAATATGAACCGTTGAATTTTGATTATTAAATTCGAATCATTATATCATGTTTTCTCAAAAACACATGAACTGTGACATATGAGTTTTTACAAAGATCTTTACATCTATACAATTACATTCTTGATATGACTTCAACATGTTGATAAATATGTAATTGTATGCATGATATGATCTTAACCATTGATTTTTCCATGATTAAAATGATGGAATTGCAACATGACTTAGACATTGTTGTGAACAGTGAACTTATTTAGTTTTTCATTCTCTTTTCGTCTGTACGGATAATTATTTGGATATTCTTGAATGACATGTTTTGCGCGAATTGTTTAAGTAATGGTTATTTGATTTACAAAAAACAGGTGATGATTGTGAACAAAAGTGACCTTTTAAACCTATTCTCTAAAATTATTTATCATTGACTTAACTAGAATTTTGCGACAAACATAGATGTGTGTATTAATGGGTGCTAGTATTAATATGTGCTATTAAATTGTCTATGTTTTAGAGCTATGACTTCTGCTACCAAGAGTATTATTGCTGACTTGAATAAGGGAGAAAAGTTGAACAGGGACAACTTCGACATTTGGCATCAAAGAGTCCAGTTCATACTGAGGCTCTTGAAGCCTTTACCCATAACATGTCCGAACCTGAACGTGGGAACACTGCTCAACATAGGCGAGATTTGGAAGTGTTTCAAAAGTAGAAACGCAAGAACAACCTGGCACGCATCACTCTACTAAGTAGTATGACAGATGTCTTGAGCAATATGAGACTGCCCAAGAGATGTGAACTGCTCTTAAAGAGAAGTTTGGGATGATCTTTGCTACTAAGCTACGACAGCTAACAATCAAGTTTGAAACGTATGTTGAACGACAACATCATACGATGAAACAACATCCATGTGAAATGTCAAACATGATTCGTGAACTGAATAATGTTGGGCATGTTCTCACGAATGAACAACAAATTTATGCAGTCGTCCGCTCTCTTCCACAGAACTGGGAGCATATGAAGATTACTTTAATCCATAATGATGGTATCAAAACGTTTGAAGATATTGCTCGACATGTTGAGTTAGAGGCTGAGCACTTGGAGGCTGCCAAACCCTCTACTCAGGCTCTAGTTGCTAAATCAACTGATTCAAAGAAAAGAAAGTACCACCAGTTCAAGAAAAATACCAGAAAAGGGCAAGCAAGGTCCCACGAATGGAAAGGTTACAAAATCGAATAATAACCGTCACAAAAGAGGTAGACGTGGTGGTATCAAGAAGGACAAAAATGATATAAAATGCTTCAATTGTGGTAACGTTGGTCATTTTGCACGAGAGTGCACTGAACCACGAAAAGAAAAGGTAATTTATTCTACTTTTTCTCAATGTTTTGTTTCCAGTACATGTTTGCTTGTTAAATCTCATCCAATGTGGATAATTGACTAAGGAGCAACATACCATGTGACGAAAGACCGTGGAGCTTTCGTAGAGTATTGTCGGATTTCAGTGGGAGCTCAATGGATTTATGTAGGAAACAATACCAAAGTTGAAGTTAAAGGGATTGACACTTGCAAGCCGGTCCTGTGTGGTGGTCAAACCCTACTCCTGCATGATGTCCTCTATGCACCTGACATCAGACAAAATTTATTTTCAGTAGTTGTCCTTCTAGATTTAGGTTTCAATTTAAATTTCAATGCTACTGGTGTAATGTTATACTTAGGAACTCAATTTTATGGATATGGTTGTTTTTCTGATGGTTTTATTATTTTTGATATTGATCACATTAATTTAATAAATGGTAATAGTTTCTCTCTTGTTACATCTTCTTCAAATAATGTTTTGGATGTTGATGTATGGCATGCTAGATTAGGACATATTGGGCATGATAAAATGAATAGACTTGCAAGAGAAGGCCTTTTACTATCAAAAATTGACTTGCCCAAATGTACTCATTGTTTGGCTGGTAAAGCTACTAGAAAATCATTTGGTCAAGCTTTAAGAGCCGAACAACCTTTGCAGCTGATTCATTCTGATATTTGTGGACCCATGAGTATACGAGCGTGACATGGTGCTCTATATTTCTTCACCTTCATTGATGACTTTTCACGCTTTGGATTCATTTACTTGATATCCTACAAATCTGAAGCATTGGATTGCTTCAAGAAATATGTATCGCTAGTTGAAAATCAGCTTGATAGACATATTAAAGCGTTACGAACTGATCGAGATCGTGAATACCTTTCTGATCAATTCAAAGAATTATGTGATCCCAAGCTAGATAGCTAACAATCCCAGGCACCCCGCAACAACATGGTGTTGTAGAACGAAGAAACAGAACTTTGTTAGACATGGTTCGATCAATGATGTCTCACGCAAAATTTCCAATTTCTTATTGGGGAGATGTTTTGATGACTACGGTTTACATTCTTAATTGTGTTCCTTTTAAATCAGTACCCTCAACTCCTTATGAGCTTTGGACGGGTAGAAAACCTGATTTGAGCAATTTAAGATCCTGGGAATCAGCAGCGTATGTATACTCACCATCCCAAAGATATGGAAAATTGGGATCGCGAGGCAAGAAATCCATATTTATCAGATACTCTAAACACTCAAAAGGGTATGTGTTCATAGGTGAAAATGAAGAACAAATTTTCACAGAATATGAATCTAGAGATGCCATTTTTGTAGAGAACGACTTTCCTAGCAAACATGAAGCAACTGAGGATCTTCCCTTGTACGAATTAGATCCAGAAAATAATGATCCTAAAGTGCTAACGGAGGCGATTAATGATGAGCTTCATCCGAGTGGGAGTGTCGCATCACCCCCTATTATTTTTGAGGATCAGTTGCGAAGGAGTACTCGTAAAAGTATACCTCGCTGTCATTTTAAGATCGAAGGCGAAGCTTTCATGATAGCTCCACATGAGGAAAGTGAGCCAAGAACAATCCTAGAAGCTCTTTCATCTGATGCTAGTGATCAATAGATGAAAGCCATGACAGAAGAAATGGAGTCAATGCGGATTAATCATGTCTGGGACTCGGTTTATCTTCCATCTGGGCGAAAAGCAATAGGAAACAAATGGGTTCTCAAAATCAAACGCAAAGCAAATGGATCCATTGAGAGGTATAAGGCACGATTAGTCTCTAAGGGTTATTTCCAGCAAGAAAGAATAGATTATGAAGAAACATTCTCATTAGTTGTGAGATTTGTATTTATTCGACTTTTTTTTTCCTATCATTACATATTTGGACTTAGAATTACATCAAATGGATGTAAAAACAACATTTTTGAACGGTGAACTAGATGAAGAAATTTATATGCAACAACCTACGGGGTTTGTAGCTAAAGACCAAGAGCGCAAGGTTTGCAAGCTCAAACGATCAATATATGGTCTTAAGCAATCATCCAGACAATGGTATTTGAGATTTCATCTGGCCGTGTCATCCTATGGATTCACAATGACTGATGAAGACCATTGTTTTTATATTAAACATTCAGGAACACAATTTGTCTTCTTGTCCTTATATGTGAATGATATTCTCCTTGCTGTGAATGATATGACATTCATAATCATAATTAAAGATTGGTTGTCTTCCACATTCAACATGAAAGACATGGGTGAGGCAAACTTCATACTGGGTATGAAATTTCATAGAAATCGTTCAAAAAGAATCTTGGCTGTCTCAAGAACATTATATTAAAACAATCCTTGAACGATTCAACATGCAAAATTGCAAGCCCATAGATACACCAATCACAAAAAGAATACCCCTTAGTCATGATATGTGCCCTAATACTCTTTCTGAAAAACAAAAGATGTCAAAAGTTCCTTACGCAGTGCTATTGGAAGTTTGATGTGTACTCGATCAGATATATGTTATTCAGTCAGTTTAGTCAGTCGTTACCAAGCAAATCCCAGAGATGCACATTGGAAGGCAGCGAAGAGAATTCTGAGATATTTGAAAGGCATGATGGACTTGTGCTTATGTTATCATAGTACCGACATGCGTTTATTGGGCTACTCCGAAGTTGATTGGGGCGGTGACCCAGATGAACGCAAATCTACCTCAGGATATGCTTTCTTACTGAACAATAGTGCAATATCATGGAGTAGCAAGAAGCAGACGCGCACTGCTTTATCTACCATGGAAGCTGAGTTTGTAGCCTGCTCTACAGCTGTGCAATAGGCTATTTGGCTTCGACGGTTTCTGTAACATTTAAAAGTAGTTCATAACGCATCGAAACCAGTCACTATCTATGGTGATAACCACGCTGCGATTGCCCACACCAGATATCCCAAATACCATGGCAAGACCAAACATATAGACATTAAGTATAATTTTGTTCGAGACATAATAGCACAAGGAGAAGTCTGTATACAACATATTTCTACGCATAGGATGATGGTTGATCCATTGACTAAGCCAATAGCTAGAGATGTTTTCCTTGCACATGTTAAATCCTTGGGTTTGCGTAGGATATAATCTTTTTTTTTTTATGTACCAGACTTATTTCATCAGACCATTTAATAAATTCCTCATTGTTTATTATGGTTGTTTGTATTTGATCTATTATTACTAGCACCAACACATGTTCATAGGCATGATTGGCTTACTCACATGAGCAATCGCCTCTGACACTTCATGTAGAGCGAGCAAAGATGAGACATTTGACTAATGTTGCTTTGAATAGCAATAGGTCATTTTATAATGATATGTCACCTTGATTGGAGTTAAGATGAGGTATATTTTTGAAGACCGATAATGGATTAACCAACTATCCATTAAGCCTGTTGTTTGAAATCGGATAAGAAATCCTTTAATTGGCGCATTAAACTGGATATGCAAGCTCTTTAGAACTCGAGTTAGGCGCATAGATGCGACTAGACTAGAAATTCGTACAGTGTTTTGAGTAGAACATAGCTTTTCTGAATAAGAGTTACTCAACTGTAGCATGTAATTCTACATTACATGTGTAAGTCGACCACTTAGAAAGTGAGTGAAAAATCACTGCTTCCTCACTGTGTAAGTTCAGATATGTCCATTTCTATATGAGACTAATGGGATGCCCTTCGTTACTTTTGACTACATCACGAAGTAAAGTCTTAATGTCCGCTACTTTGGTAAGTCACCCAAGGTCATGAGTGATTCGACCTTTACGGGATATTATTGGGAAAACGATTAATTCTAAACTAAGTGGTGTTAGGGAGAAAGAAAGATTCTTTAGAATCACATCTCTGTAGTATATTCTTAATCGCACGATACTCATGTTGCTTCATTTAGGATGACAATATAAGTAAGAATATGCTATTAGATTTTTGAGGTTTAAGTATTGTCCTGGAGGGATAGGGAATATTTGAACAGATATGACTAAATGAATCTAGGGCATTTTGAGGCACTAACATTCTTTTAAAACGGTAGATGTCTTTATGTTGGCTCGTCATGAGTTACTAATATAGAGTTCCCGAATGCAGATGCTCTCACGGTTCATTAGCTTATCACTTCCTCATTGAAGATTAGTATTTGTCATTCACACGATGTGCGAGTGGGAGATGACACTGTATGGATCAAATTTGGGGCGCCCATGATGTGTTCGACCCATATACTCCTACGTACACATCATGTGCGAGTGGGAGATGTTGGAATTTGACCATGTAGTTGGAGATCTTAGATTTTGATAATGTTTATCATAATCAGATTATTATTATCTTGAGTTATCTAATTGGATAACCCCTTAATAATCACCTTAAGATAACTATTATTTGATAGTTATCCTATCTCCACCATATCTCAAATTGGAGAGAATCAAAGAGATTTGATTCTCTAGAATGCTAATAAATTAAGGGGATGTAAACATAGTAAAACACACGAGAAAATTGCAGAGAATTTTCATTGAGCAGAGAGTGTGGCTTTTGGACTGTGGGATAAGTTGGGAACCTTAATATTGTGGTCCCAATCATCGTGACAACACTAAACGCGTGGAACACCCTCGAGATGATATTGGTAATATTTCCGCTTTTCTATTTAATTTATTTTGATCTCCATTATTTGTATTTGAATGATTTCAACATTAATGCACTCAAAAACTAAAAAAATACATCTTAATGTCTAAAAAGTATTTTCAACTAAGTATAAATTTCATTTTATCTAAGAACAATATGTGTAACCCAAAGTGGCGTGGATGAGTTGGCTGGGTGACTCACTCCCACCGGGCAAGCGTGGGTTCGATTATGGACTTCACCCTACACTGTGGAGATAAACCCACATTGGGGAGGGCCGCCAAGAATATACCCTGCAGTTGCCCAAAGTTCGGAGGACTAGTCTCGACCCGAAGGATAGAAGGACACCTCCGGACGCCGAAAAACCGGTAACCAAAAAAAAATAAAATAAATAAATAATAATAATAATAATAATAATAACAATATCTATAAATCTTAAATTTTGTACACATTTAAATTTTCAAAGCAAAATATAGGTAAGCACAAACAACAAAAGATATTATAATTAGTAGAATGATGTTAAATTAATTGAGGTTTTGTATAATTGCATTAAATTATGTATTGCCACGTGACTCAATGCAAATCTAAAAGTTTTGGGTGAAGCAGTTTGTTGAGATACGTATCCTAATCAATGTAGCTAACTCAATTTGAAAAGTGATGTTAAGCCACACAACAAGCTAGTTGTAATTAAAATGCGGGGCTTCATGTCCATTGAAACATGTGCCTTTTTTCGCAATAAATGTGTAAGTGCATAGTAATATTAGTGTAATGGATTAGATACATGTGTATTACATAGATGCACTTGATCTAATGAATGTATTAACCTTCAATTTTCGTCATGTGTTCGTCTTTTGTGGGACCAAGTACCACTTTTTTTTGTCAAAAAATGGAATTCCATTATCCATCTCATCTATAAGCCAACAAATACATGAACCAATGAAAGAAAATTACAAGCAACAATGAGCACAAAGGCTCAGACAATGAACTACATTAAAAGACAAGAGGGTAAAACCCTTGCAACTAAAGAGCAAAAGCCTTGTAACCAGCCCTTACAATCAGAGGGCAAGACCCTTACAACAACCCTTTATTTACATAAAGATGCTAACCACTAGTGTGATCAAAAGTAAGGACCGCGTATACTACATTATTCCTACCTACCCTACATCCTCGCCTTTGTCACTTAAGGTCTAGAAAACCCCAAGCAGCAGAGGCAAGCTTCCTTTCTTCTTCGTCTCTCTTCTTCTTTTTCGTTGTCGCCTTCTTTTCTACACCTATTCTCTTTTGCTGAGAAGGTGTTCCTGGCCGCCTCCCCTCTCTTTCTGCTCTCACGAAAAACCTACAGTAGTTAGATCATTCGATCACTAGATCGATAAGAAGAGATCGGCGGATCTGCTACTTATGTTGTTGGAACATTGACAATCTGTAAGTAAAGATTTGCAGATCTGCAGCTGATGCCGCTAAAACTCCTACTACCTCGTTGGATCTATTGTTGTTATCATCGAATATGTTGTGCCAAGCGCTAGATCTGTGGATCTGTTGGATTTGAAGCGGAGAAGATGTCGCTTGAGAGAGACGTTGTTGGTTCTTCCTAACATTGACCAAATACAACTTTTTATATGTTGTGTATTGCACAAATAAAGGTTTGACAAATGTATTTTCAGCTCTATAGTGCACCTAGCTCGGTAGCACCATTGTTGACACCATTTCAAACCTAAACCCTAACACACGCCCTCTCTTCTATGCTTGTTCGCTAGCACAAAACTGGCCACACACAGGGGATAACCACAGGTGATGTTAAAAAAATGAGCAATCACTGTGGGTGTTTAAGGCAAGGGAAGTGTTCACAACCCAACGATGTGGGATCTTTTAGAGAAAGACATTTTGGGAAGTAATGGCAAAAAAAGCTTCACCATCAATATTTTATATATATATATACACACATGTAACTAAATAAATTTACATTTTTAACTAATTTCTCTTTTTCATTCATGTCTAGTTTTAATTCAAATATTTCATCTTGGAACCTCAAAACTTTCATCCTTTTAAAATAGTTGGTTTTAGTTTTAATTCAAGGTTACAAATTATATATTGGATTAGTTTTTATCATCCAATTCCTTGAAAACAAGTTTATTTAGTTTAATATGGTCTTTGCTATTCAATTAATTATTAAATGCATATTTATTTACTTTTTATGGATTAATTTTGTAATTCAAGTTAATTAAGAATTTTTTAACTACATGGACCAATTATATGAATCTACTTCCTCTTCTCTGCTCTATCCAAAGCTTAATTGATTAGATTTAAGTTTTGTTATGATATAGGTTTAAGTTTTGCTATGATATCAACCAATGTTGTTGGTACAGTTGCAATTGTGGCAACCATCTTAAAGAGCCACTGTAACAAAATAAAGTCAACCAATTTCCCTTTGTTTTCTCAATAATGATATTAGTAAAATCCATTGCTTATGGGGGTGTAAAAATAAAGACCACGTACCCTTCTAAGTATATGAATGTGGAGATGAGCCAGCGACAATGCTTATACTAAGCTTCTAAAGAAGAATTGTGGGAAGAAGAATACATAGCCTTTTAAGCAAGCACATGGATTAGAGCCAACTGACAAAACTTATGTGCGAGCTTTTATGGAAGGACACAGAAGAAGAAGACCATGTGAAGCTTCTAAGTAAGCTCCTAATGAGTTCAACTTCATGTAGGCTTTTAAGAAAGAACACACATGAAGAATACCATGCAACCTTCTAAGTAAGCACATAGGAAAAACACCCAAACCCTTCAATCTCACTGATTCAATAAAGAAAAGAACAATAGAGATCAACACCCACAACTCGAAGATATATATGAAAAAACCCAAAAATCAGAGAGAAAACCACGGGCAAAAACAATCCACTCTCAATTAACAAGTACTTCAGAGGAATTAAACACCTCAAGTACTTCTACACCAGATAGTATACAGATCTAAGACTTTGGTAAAGAAGAATAATAGAAAAAGAATACTCAAGAGAAAACTAGAACTCCAACCGTGTCACCCGCACAAGTTCTAAACTCTACACTCTTTCACAAAGATATGCAAGTCTCTTCTTGACACAAGCTTCACCTTCTTCTTAATCTCTCACATGTATGGATTATCAATAAATAATGAGAGACCTCCTATATATAAACTTTCTAGCCACAATATTTAGAAACTGTGACCAACAAGGATTCCTCATTGTACACTAACATGGTTTCCTTATTTAAATACAACTAGGTCATAAAACACTTTTCCATATTTAGAAAGTCCTAATTACTTTTTAAATACATGTTTCATGTTCTAATACAACAAGGAATCCATGTTTGAGCCAAAATCCAACAATCTTTACCTTGGCCAAAACACCAATGCTTCGTCTGCTTCAATCTCATGTTTTTGCTCTTTTTCCCTCATGGGCCATGACACTTAATGATGATAATCACCTAAATCCAAGTCACCCTTGAACTTGCTAACTAGAACCACTTTCTGATCAACCTTTTAGACCCAGATCTTGCTTCACGTGCTAATCTTGGTTTGCCTATCAACACGTACAAGTTTCTATCTTAAACACATTTCATGATCATAGTAGACTTCTAGAAAACTTTCAGTACTTCATCTTTACCAGAGTACCAATAACCTTCGTAATCTAACTTGGAAAGAGAAATTATATTCTATGTAAAAATCGGCACATGTCAAACATCATGTAGTGTAATAACGCATCCATTAAACAACTTCACCTGAACTTCACCCACTCCCATTATTGGCCTTTGGGAGCCATAAACCATCGACACAAACTCGCTACCAGACACTTGCATACTTGTCAAACCATGCCTCGTGTACACATATATGATGTGTGGCCTCAGTATCAATCATTAAATCGCCCTTATACTGTAAATTTTCATCATTATCAGGTGCAATAAGAACAAAATCACAGTTAAACTCGACAACATTCAAATTGGTGCCGTCATCATCAACATTCTTGTTTGCCGATTTGGAGCTGTTAGCCGAACTTGCTCCTTTTCCTTTCCAATTCTTGCAATCCTTCTTTAGGTGCCCTGATTTCTCACACCCCTAACAAGTCCATTAAACCTTTCTACTGAATTAATAAGTCTTCGACTTGAATTCTCCATAAGCCAAAATTAATTCTTCCATTAAACCTTTCCACTTCAAACTTCAAGTTGAATCAATATTTCAACATCTCTAAATCTCTTCATACTTTAATGAATCAATTGAAGTGCAACTCGAACCATAGCTCTAATACTAATTTGTTGGGAAAAACACCCAAAACCTTCAATCTCACAAATTCAATAATAATAAAAAAAAAAGAACAATAGAAGTCAACACCCACAACTCAAAGATCTACTTGGAAAAACCCCAAAATCAGGGAAAAAATTACGGGAAAAAATAATCCACTATCAATTAACAATTGCCTCAAAGGAATTAAACACCTCAAGTACTTCTACACCAGATAGTACACAAATCTAAGACTTTGGTAAAGAAGAATAACAGAAAGATATTACTCAAGAGAAAATTAAAACTCCAACCGCATCACCCGCACAAGTTCTAAACACTACACTCTTTCACAAAGCTTCTAAGGATATGCAAGTCTCCCCTTGGCATTTTCGGTCACCCAAGAGGAGGGTGAATTGGGTATCTTGACCAATTTGGTCTATTTTAAATTTATCTTATGTTAATCTTGTGTTCCTAAAATTAATTGAGGCATTTAATCAAATAGAACATGTACAAAGGTAAAGTGTAGTAATTAAAATGCTAAGACACAAGATTTTTATGTAGTTCGAAAATCTAATTTCTTATGTCCACGCCTAGAAAAAACCTTTCTAGGCTTTCACTATCTCAGATTCACTTACCGAGTATGAATTAAACTGTTACATTTATCTTTTTACAGGTTCAAGACAAACCTATCATTTTACGGGCTAAGGATGAATCGTCTACTTCCTTTTGCGGGCTAAGGAAGAACCTAATGTCCTTTTATCGGGCTAAGGATGAACCACTTGACCCTTTTCAAGAGAAAGGGTAAAACTAAACCTAGATTCCAACATAGGAATCCTAAGTGAACTATATCATAAATGTTTGTTCCAAATCCTTGGAACAATTACAATGAAGCACGGGATATTATAATTTCATTCAATACAAGATATGAAATTAAAGCTCATGGAATGAGAAACACTTACAACCATATACCTTTCATTTATCCATATTGCTCATTTGAAGGTTGTTGGAAACCATGCATGATTGATGCAAAAATGAAGTTCCAAAATCACCAAGATGAATTTCATTCAAACTCTCTCTCTCTAGGTGTTTTAAAAATGAGAAGAGATAGAAGACATAGATAAAGGCTCATTCTCTCATTTTCTCACAAGACACTTAAGCTCTAGGGAAACTTTTGGATTTAAAATCAAGCACACAATTTTCCTAAGAATCAAAATAGGTTTCTCTCAAAAGAAGATTTCATATTGAAGCTTTAAGAGAAAACCCAAAAGAGAGATATTGAAAAATGTTTTTAAAAATATTTGAACACTTTTTGAAAACAATTTGGACACTTGAATGATTTTTCTCAAAACCAAGTTAAAAAATGTAACGCCCATACCTTAGGATGACGTCATTTTGACTCGTAGAGTACCCGTATCCATATGCGTATACGTATTTGATGTTCGATGTGTGTTGGTTTGAGTGTCTTTGCATGCTTTTAAGTTTTTTAATGTGTGCGTAAAGTTTCGAAACCCATTCGGCGTCGAAAAATGTTGAAAATGGTGTTTTGGATCAGTCGAGCTCGCTCCATGGAGGAAGAAATTTTTGTCACCAATCACATCAATAGCTATCTAGATCATGTCCGATTGAGCTGAAATTTTGTAAGATTGTTATTCTCTGATATATATTAATTATGAACGGTGAAGATCTTGATCGGAGTTGTCTATTGTGAGGTATAAGACTCCAAACATTATTTCTCATATTTGTAGATTTTTTTTGCGCAGTTTTGATCAAACGGTTAGATATCGTAATACCACCGTTGGATTGAGCTATAATTTTACCAGAAGGTTGAAAATTGAATCATAAAATTTTAAATGGTTAAGATGTTAAATGTTTGAGTAGTTTACAAGAAATTGATTATCTAAATGCAAGTAATTGCAGTAGGAAAACTGTTTCTTTTATTTACGTGGTTTTTTTTTCATGTGGGCCTAAAATGCAATTTACCTTCTATAAAAGCCTTTGGGACGTGTTTTTGCTCATTTTTCACTTTCAAAAGAGGGAAGATCTTGGAGGAGAGGAAAAGAAGGGGAGAGGAGAAAAGGAAGACTAGGGTTTTGGTGCATTTTTGCCAAAAAATCCTCCAAGGTATCTCATTCTTCATCATTTTCTTCCTTCTATCTCTTTCATTTGTGCATTCAAGCTTTCCATTGACCTAGGGTTTGCTATAAATCTAGGATTTGTAGGGTTCTTGACCTAAGGTTTGCATATTTAAACTATTTTAAGCTTGTTTGTGGTATTAGTGACCTTCCTTGACCTAGAACAACACCTAAGAAGTGTTTTCCACCCATGAATCGCAAATTTGAAGGGTGTGGTAGAAAAGACATGTTGGACTTAGGTCTTGCATGCTAGATATGTGTATCTAGAGGGTGTTGGGAACCCACTAATGGTGAAACCCCCAATTTCTAGCAAGAAATTAGAGGGGTTATGTGTATTTGACCTAAACCTAGGTTTTAGACTTAGGGTTTTTCATTTAACTTGCATGTGATATATGTTGAATAAATGGCTAAATGTGGATGTTTGATAGTCCAATTTACTAATTTTGATTGTTGGAAGTCCTAGGTGTAGTGTAAATTTGGCCTAGGCCATGAAATTTGGAAATTTGCCAAGCATTTGGGGATTTGCCCAAATTTGGGGATTTTGACCTAGTTGATGTCAATTAATGAAATTGACATGAAATTAGTTTAATTAACCCTATTAAGATTGAATGCATTGTATTATGATGGTTGGATCATGAGATTCAACCTTAGGCATTCTATTTGGGTTAAGTATGGGTTAATTAGATATTAAATGGTTGAATTGAGCAATATGGAATAGCTCATGAGTACAACCATTTTAGAGTCTTAATTGGCTATTGAATTGGGTTTTAAAACATTGTTGTATGGCATGCATTGGACTAATTTTTTAGTGATGATTGAACCATGTCATATGCAGGGATTGTGATTGAACTAAGTAACCCAAATAGGTCAATTGGTGATTGTGGTACATTGGGGTGACTTGTGGCATCCTAATACTGATTTTGGTTGGATTGGATTGGCTAAGCCTAGCCAATCATTGGTGAGTGTACCTTGCAGAGGATTTTATGGCTTGTGGTTTCTATATATGTGGCATTGTATTACATAAATTGATTTGAATTGATATATATATATATGTCGTATGCATTCTTTTAATTGATTCATGAAATGAATTTGAGCATAGTCTGGTTGGGTTATCAATTGGGTTGTGAGGTCTCCTAGTTGGGGTTCCTTTGAGAAATCTCGTAAGTCTAGCGGTGATCCCCAGTTGTAGACCTTGCAGAGGATTTTATGGCTTGTGTAGATAGGATCGCTTAGACATGGTACGTGTCTTGGTGAGCCTATCCTATTAGCTACACAAACCCAGAAATCCTATTAGATACGAGTATTGTTTTGTCGGATCGGGCTCTGAGTGTCGTAAACTCAGACCTTTGATCGCCCTTGCTCAAGAGGTGTTAAGATTGCATTGGCATGTTTAGAAAAATGATATGCATTGTCTTGGGTAATGACATGATGCATTATATTGACATGTATGTAATCTTGTTTTATCACCATGTTATTTCAAATGCTTTTATGATCTTGCCATATTTTATATAAATGCATGTATATCGCCACTTGTAGAAGACATTTACTGAGCTTATTGTAGCTCACACCTCATCCTTATCATTTCAGGTTCTGATAGGAAGGGGAAGGGGAAAGCTTGACTGTGAAGCATTTCCCGTACTTTTGTTGATGTAGGTGTTAGTACATTTCTTTATATTTTGTTAAATATGTACTAAATAACACCTATGGTATATACTTAACACTTAGATGGGATGTGTACGGTTTTGTATAATTGTGGACTTATGAAATTTTATACTTGGTATTTTTGGTGATGTAATATATTTGTTGTTGTTGATCATGTTTAGATGGATGTTTATTTGAGATTTTGTTATTGAGAATTGTGTTTATGTTAGGCTGACGGGACGCCGGGTGTATCGAGGAAGGGTATACCCGAAGGTTTCGTGTCAGTCATGACGTCACTAATAGTGGGTCGTGACAGAAAAGATTTTGTAGAAACTTGGATTTTCTTTTTGAAAAAGAGGAGAACAAAAACACTACCACAAGTTTCACCAAGTGTTAGAAATCTCTCAAAACAATCTTTTCAAAGATTGAAGATGAAGGCACAGGAGATTTCTTCAAAGTAGAGAGAAAAACTTGAAGGATGATAAACACTTGAAGAGCAAAACCTTTTTCTCTCAAATAAAAAACAAAAACACTTGAGTTTGTGAATACTTGTTTGATTTTGAAACCCAGGAGAAAAACACAAATGTACAAGTTTCTAAAGATTTTGCAAAAGTTGGAGTAAATGATCAAAGTCCCGTACTTATAGAAATTTTCATAACAGTCACCAAGATAAACGTGTTTCATAAAGAGAAGCGCGCTTCAGGTCAAAATGACTAGAAAATTAGCTCTCGGGAATTTCACAGGAAGCGCATTTCTTTGATAGGAAGTTTTCCATGTGAATTTCAAGAAATTTCCAAAAAGTGAGAAACTCTTAAGGGAAACGAGGTTCTAGGTAAATCTAGAGGGCATCGATTTCTGGAAAAACTGAGGAAAAACAAATTTTTGTGTTGATGAGTAAAATTTCAACATTCTGGAAATGACAAGAAACGAGTTTCCTTGAGAAAAAACGTGTTTTTGTGTGTATCGATGAAATTCATCATTCTAGGAAATACAAGAAACGAGTTTTCCTTGAGAAGAAACACATTTCTATGTGTGACAATGAAATTCATCATTCTGGGCAAATAGGAAATGCCCTTCTTAAGGAAGAAAGACATTTATGTTTGCACAGAAACATGAAAGCTTGATTTTTCATGAAATTTCTAAGTCCACAATGTGATTTTTGAAAAACCAAGATTAAATACATTTGAGAACATTGTGATTTGATCAAATTGAAGTATATGCAAGTGTTTAAATCAAAATTTGATGAAAGTCAAAATTTTGACCAACTTGAAAATATTTTGATCATGCAATAACTTATGGTTTTGAAATACGATGCATGCATGCAAATGATTGGCTTATTAATAAGCAATATAGAGGTAAGAAAGATTAGAACCTAGTTCTAAGTACTTGTAAGCTCTCATCCATTGTCTTCAAGTCAATACGTCTAATCTTTTGCCTTTGACTTGTTAACCTATATGGTTCATCCTTAACACATCCCTAAAGTATACTTGATGAAGTATATTTTGATGTTCACAAACAAAGTATTTTTTTATGCTAACGAATGTTTTTCAAGAACTTATTTCTGCATCAAAGGAAAAACAAAAAGCCAAGGAACGAATCGATCAAGGAACTCAAAGCTTACACCCAACGATCAAGCTCGTTTCAACGAATATACTTCAACGATCACATTCCGAGTTCAAGGTATATCTTTCTTTAAGTCGTTATTGCTCAAAATGTTTTTCAAAACCATCCATATATCATTATCATATGTTTTCTAAATTTGCATGTTTTGATTTCATGTTTTTAACTATATTTCAAATGATGTAATACTATATATTTAATTTGAAATATACCGAGTTTTTATTCGCATTTATTGAATATTTTATCGTGAGTAAAAACTATTTTCAAATAATCTTTCAGGACGCTAATGAAATAGTAGCGCTCTCCTGAACTTGTTAAGTCAGGACGTTGATAGGTCATTAGGACACTGATAACACTCAAGGTTGAAATGAACTGATTAACCAGGACGCTTACTTGTATAGTAGCGGTCTTATATATTAGTTAACCTCTGAAGTTGTCGGGAAGCTAACTCAGCATCAACTCACTGAAAGATTTTTTAAAAGTTCTTCAAAGAATGTTTCTTTGAGGACGTTGATGGTTATAAGTTGATTAAACTATCAGGACGCTTACTGGATAGGAGCGCCCTCACTTTTGAAAATCAACGTAATAACTTTCAGGACGCTGATTGTCCTTCAGCGTGTTTTTAAATGTCTTAACTTGCAGGACGCTTACATAGTAGTAGCGCCCTCATGTTATGTTTTTATCTAGTAGGACGCTCACGTAATGTAACACCCTCATATTTTATTTTATGTTTTTAAGGCAGGACGCTTACTCGAATAATAGTGCTTTCATGCACTTAATAGTTTTAAAACATAGCAGGATGCTAATTGTGCATTAGCGTCCTCAAGGTTTAAGTCGTCTAAAGTTATAAGTAAGTCAGGATGCTTACGAGTTAGTAGTGCCCTCACTTAAGTGTTCAGTAGAACGCTTATACGTAGTAAGCCCAGTCAAGGAACAAACCGACAAAGTTGGTATTATGCGTTAAGACACTGATTACAAAATCAAGACGCTAATTCAACTACCATCACTGTTCGAATGAGTACACTACGTCAGTTTACTTTTTCAAAACAGACACTTGCATAGAGTCCTTTTCAGACCTATCAAAGACCTTCTCTGATACATGAAAGAAGTTCTTCTAAAGCTTCCCTCTTTCATGAAATCTGAAAATAACCAGAATGTTAGTGAAAATCGCAGTTGCTATTTTCATATAACATTCTAGCCGTCGTGTGAAAACATTCACATTATTTGAACTTCAAATATCTAACGGCTATGTCCCACTAAGTCTATAAATACCAGCACTTAGAATCAAACAACTTGCCAATCACTTTGTGTTGTGCCAATACTTTTTGAAAGTTAGTCTGTGTCAAAATGAATTTCATTTTTCTAATCTTTCAAAGTATTTTTCACTGATACCTTTGCGATTACAATAGATTTTCATATTGAGCTTCAATTATACTTTATCTTTGAAAATCTATCTTTACTGATATCAACTCAAATTCTCAGCACTGATTCATATCTAGTATCATTTATGCTGATAATAGAATTTGAGAAATAGTTCAAGATATACAGTCGTACTTTATTTCATATCTTAAGTACTATATTGAACTATATCAGTAGTTGCGTTAAACTACTGATCATTGAACCAAAAGTTTTCCATACATATATTTTATATTTATTTTGAAAATTGTTTGTGTCTTTGATTTACACCAGTCCTCTGTTTTTAACATCAATATTTGTTTGGTATATTTTATCTTTTGATAAAGCACTGATTTTCATATCATATCATATCATTCATGCTTTTCAAAACTGCACTTGAGCAATATTGAACATTGAAAGGTAAATGACAGAAGGTGTATCTCAATTTAGCATGACCTATTTCACATTTCATATCTTTATAATGCTATGTACTGTGCTTAATGTAAAGTGTTCTACTGCATTAGAACCACCCAACATCTTAATATTGTAATGCTGGTGTGTTTCTGGATTAAAACAATCAGGACAAGTGAAAGTAGTTCACTTAATGATTTCAAGATTGAAATTAGGTAGGTTATCTCTTAGCCTTTAAAAGAGAAATCGGTTCATCCTCATCCAGTAAAAGGGTAGGTGTGTCCTTAACCTTAAAAAAGATAGGTTATCTCTCAGCCTTAAAAGAGAAACTGGTTGTTCCTTATCCCGCAAAAAGATCACGGTTCTTCCTTAGCCAGTAAAAGGAACATGGATTTTTTCTCATCCTGAAAAAAGGAAATTGGTTCTTCCTTGGCCATTAAAAGAAACATGGGTTTTTTCTAATCCCGAAAAAAGGAAAGTGGTTCATCCTTAGCCCGTGAAAGGATAAGTTTGCCTTTAACCTGAAAAATGACAGTTGCCACGGTTTGATTCTCACCCGTAAGAGAATCAGTTAGTGGATTGAGTAAATCCTAATCAGAAGATTAAGTAGTGGACGTAGGCTTGGCCGAACTACTATAAATTTGTGTGTCAAACTTTTACAATTTAGTCTGTGTTCTATTTTGCATCCAATTCTAATACACTCATGTAAATCACTAAGTTATTGGAAGATAATTTTAAAATTGACCATCACACCCAATTCACCCCCCTCTTGGGTGGGACCAACATGACTTTGTTTGATCCACTTGAGTTGACTTACGATCACTTGAATCTTGTATTGGCCTTTTACCTTTGATCTTTGGTGCTGAAACTCAATTAAACCATTAGCACCAACTATTATATTGTTTGTTAACATCAAAACACTAGGAAAAATCTATGTGGTAAACCACTTAAGCCATCAGGCACAAGCTTCACCTTTTTCTTAATCTCTCACATGTTGGGATTATCAATAAACAATGAGGGACCTCTTATATATAGACTTTCTAGCCACAATATTTAGAAACTATGACCAACAAGGATTCCTCATTCTACACTAACATGGTTTCCTTATTCAAATACAACTAAATCATAAAACATTTTTCCATATTTAGAAAGTCTTAATTACTTTCTAAATACATGTTTCATGTTCTAATACAACAAGAAATTCATGTTTGAGCCAAAATCCAATAATGAGAAGACAAGTTAAACCTGCATGTGAGCCTCCAAGGAAGGATATGCAAAAGAAGACCACGCGACCTTCTAAACATGCAGATGAGCTGAACTTGCACTCAAGCTTGCATCTAAGAAAGGATCCACAAAAAGGAAGAATACAAGCATATGAGTTGAACTTGCACTCAAGCTAGCATCTAAGAAAGGATGCACAAGAAGGATGCACAAGCAAGCAAACAAATCTTGCGTGCCAATTTTTAAGAAAGGATGCACAAGATAAGAATTGCATAACGTATGAATATTTAATAAAGATGCCAAACTGATTCAATTGTCACGAAGCCTTCTACGATCCTTGACAATCACAGAGACCTTCATTTGCAATTGTCACAATACAAACATGAATGTGCAAAGGGTTTTTGAAGCCTTCTATACGTATTTCTACTTCCACTAAAACTACATTTAATGTATTCAATTTTACTCCTAACAATCTTGAACCTTTTAGTTCTAGATCCTCTTTCCAAATCTTTAACTTAGCATTTACTTTAAATTTATTTTTATCAATCAACACTATTTCATCAACAAATAATATACACCATGGAACATCTTATTGTATATATTTAGTCACTTGATGCATAACTAGCATTAAAAAAAAGAGACTTGGGGCAGATCTTAGGCCAACTTATAGTAATTAGAAACTTGACTTTTTTTTTTTTTTGCAGTTGTTTTAACGATAGTTATTGTTCTATCATTTATATCTTGTACTAAGTTATGTACCTATTGATAACTCCTTTTTCTTTAAAACCCACCTAATTATGTACCTAAGTTATGTACCTATTGATAAGTCCTTTTTTCATTAAATTATTTCTCTAGTACTGTTATTGTTTTGCCAAAGGTTCATTCCATTTTCATTAAATTTCTAGAAGTGAAGTACATCCTGTCAATAGATACAATAACATACTCACGACCTATGCAAACACAATGGTGAGTAAAAGTGCTCACGAGGAAACGGGTAAAACCTGACAACAAGAGGGTCAAAAGCCCCGTAACAAAAAAGAAAATATCACAACGACAAAAGGGCTAAACCCTCACAACTAGAGGAAAACCCTCGCAACAACATACAACTAATTGACTACAGAAAACTACTGCATACAAATACACAGTTATAACATACTACTACTTATTTACATAAAGTTACTCCATCACTCCACTCCACTGTCTCCTAGGTTAGATCAGGTGCTGCCATCACCGAATCTTAGCACAAAATCCAAGCTCTTGTAGGATCTCTCTAGCAAGGTCGAGCTCTCTTCACCTTATTGTGGAAGGCGCTGCTCCCAAGCGATGTCTGGTTTTGCTCTTCGAGACCCAAGTCCATTATGGGCAGTCCACAACACAACCAAAAGAAGAGAACAAAGAAAAAAATGGAGGAGAAGAAGAAGAAGGAGAAGAAGAAAAAAAGAGCAAAAAGAGAACAAAGACAGGATGGAGAAGAAGAAGAAAAAGAGGAAGAAGGGAGCAGAGAAAGGACGGGGAAGAAGAAGAGGAAGAGAAGAGAAGAGAAGACGAAGGGAGAGGGCGGTGGAGAGGGCGTTGGCCCTCTCCACTCTCTAGAGCCTTCCTTATTTCTCTAGTAATCTCTTACATACTTTCTTTAAATTAATAAAGACTACATGAAGGTCTTTCTTCTAGTACTCTATTATATACAGCTCCATCACCAAACCATACTCTCGAGGAGGTATCAAACCTGTTCTGGACCCATTAATCTCCACTCTCTAGAGCCTTCCTTATTTCTCTAGTAATCTCTTACATACTTTCTTTAAATTAATAAAGACTACATGAAGGTCTTTCTTCTAGTACTCTATTATATACAGCTCCATCACCAAACCATACTCTCGAGGAGGTATCAAACCTGTTCTGGACCCATTAATCTCCACTCTCTAGAGCCTTCCTTATTTCTCTAGTAATCTCTTACATACTTTCTTTAAATTAATAAAGACTACATGAAGGTCTTTCTTCTAGTACTCTATTATATACAGCTCCATCACCAAACCATACTCTCGAGGAGGTATCAAACCTGTTCTGGACCCATTAATCCCCCTCATGGTGAGACAGTGATAAGAGTTGAACTTGAAAACTTTAGGTTTTAAAGTCTCATCTTTACCAAGTACACCAACTCCATATTGACGATTATATACTTTCTTCATCAATTTTGATTTCTAAAAATAACAACCAAACATATTTCTAAAAACAACAAACCAAGTTAATAATGAGATTGGATTTCAATTTTGCAAAAGCGCTGCCCTTCTCCGTTGGAAATTGGAACCAAATTTAATGCTTTATACGACTGCCAAGTGGAAATCGGAAGAATACGTGGTGATCTGATCAAATTGAGTGGATCAAAACCACAAATACAGTGTTGTATTTCCTATAAGCTGACCTCACGCCAAATAAATTCAAGAAGCAATCTTTCCCTAGTAAGAAGAAGACTCATCAAAAGAAAGCTAGCTTTTCATGAGACCCCCATTCTTCTGCTCCACGCACACACACCCCCATGGACTGATTCAAAGATAATCAATATAACAATTCTAAGTTGCATTGACAATCAAAGAAACAAAAAACTGAAATCAACACAACACAAAATAGGTTTGAATTGATATTGCAAAATTCTAACTTTATTCCAAGAGTTTACCATATGGATTCCAATAATTTTGCCAAAGCAGAACAAAATATTCTGCAGATTCTTCACCACCACCACCCCCAAAAATTTCCCAATTCTCATTTTAAAGGAAGACAACAAAAGACTGGATCGTACGCGTCTATACAATCCACCAATATCTATCTATCTATAACCCCTCCAATTCATTCAAATTGCTAATTAATTACACAAGATAATCCTTGTAAGCCCAAGAAACAAGCAAGAAACCCCAAAAAAGAACAAGCTAACAAAGTCCCTAGCGGACCATTTTCGAACTACTTTAGCTTCAACCCGTAAACTCTTTGCCCTTCGCAGTGCATCGACTTCCTTCAACAGATCGAATTCCACCCCTTTCTTCTTCAACTCCTGAACGCATTTGGTCAATAGCTTCCCGTCTTCCTTTTCCCTCTCCAACAGCTTCTCCAAATGCCCTTCCACATCTGTCTTGTACCGAATCGCCCATATCATAGCTAAAGAGCAAACTAGAGAGCAGAGGCTTGGAATCCAAGATCGACGGCAAGCGCTGCCATTGTAGTTGTTACTAGTAGTACTAAGTGGGTCTTTGGATGCAGAGGTGAAGAGAAGAAGGAGAGCTGTGGAGTGGAAGAGGAAGAAGAAGCAGTAGAGTTGAGTGATTTCTTTGCGAACCGCGTCGACTTGGGTCTCTTTGAGGGTGATGCGGCCGAGGATGAGTTCTTCTTCTTTGAGCCATTGTTTGAGGAGGAGTTTGTGGGTCGGAGATTCTGCAATTTGGTTTAATGGGTGAGATGATGATGGCTTTGGTTGCCCGTATGAAGAAGGGATTATTTCTTGATGATGGGTCATTATTTTTATTTTATTTTTGGTATTTGCAGAGATATTGAAGAGCAAGAAAGAGGAAAGCTGAAGAAAAAAAGGAAAGAAGAAACGTTTGTTGTGTTGATGAAATGAGAGAATCTGAGAAGAAGAATGAATAAAGAGAAGGGAAAGGAAAGAGTTGAGATATTTGATTCTTTTGTTACTTTTTTCAAATTCTGTAACGGTTGGATTTTGGGAGTTGTTTTTACGATGCCGGAAATACCCTTTTATTTGTAAGAAATATCTGGAAATGCCATTTATTCATAATTATGCATCACGCTCCGACTTGTAACGGATATATGTGTGTATATTTTAAAAAGTAAAACGCATCTTTTCAACGGTCGAATTTCTAGAATTTGAAAATGTTTGAATTATCGAGAATAGTGAGTGTCGGATGGATCTAGTCATAAAATGCAGAGGTGATAAAGATTTTAAAAACAAGTATGCACATGGGGGTCGAGATATATATCAAGAAATAAGACTGATCATATTAATTAGAGTAGTGCTAAAAATACCCAGAATAAAATACATAGAAAAACGTAATCATGCTATCCAAAAAAAAAAACATAATCATTTTGCAACCTTTGGATTCATATTGATCTAAGGGTCTTGACGTCACTCGGTTTTCTTTTTGTCATATATATTGATTATTGATGGAATCTTCGTAGAGAAAGGAGGTGCATCGGCCCGTGCCTAATTCAGTGTACCCTTGATAAAAATGAAATGAAGTAATAATTACTTGTATTCCAACAAAATTTAAAGAAAAAGTAGGAAAATAATGTAGCAAAGCAAAGAAGAAAAGAAAGGAAGAAAACTTTGGATGAATTGAAAAATAAATAATAGGCAAGCAGTGAGAGGTAATACATAGCTTCGTATCCAAGCAAAAGAACAATAAATGGAAAACAACACACGAAGAGGAAGAATCACCAGATTTCATACTTATATATATAGTAGTATTGACAGGGGAAGCACATTGCGTCTGGCATTAAGTGGCCACTTTATTCGTGCACTACTAATTAGTTGCAAACTGTTTCTCACGCACCTGGACACATGACACATTCAGTTATTCAGTTACAAATGAGTACTCTTGCTACCAAGTGTCTCAGTATGATGACTAGCTAATATGATTATGCATGAGAAGCTTGCAAACTTGTTATTAATTTTGAACCCACTTATTTATAGCCCACATTAATTTGCCTCTTAATTTGGGTCCTAGATAATCAAAGCACCATTCTAAATGTATCCACTAAAAATACTTTGGGTTTCTACTTGTTATAGTATATCATTGTTGAAAATTTACAATGCATGTGAGTATAGAAAATATTTTTGGTGGGTATATCTAATACTATCTAAGTCAAATATGTGATAGAAGAACTTAAAGTATCTAAACTCTAAACCCAACTTGACACAAACGCTTTCTTTAGAAAATACAAAAGGGAAAAGTATAATTCAGAGCTTGAACTTTTTCCCTGAAAGAAGATACACAATTAGAAATATATTATGGTTTGGAAACTAACACACCGTTTCCCACAAATCTAATGTGGCATATTTCATTTAGATTTGTGGCCTTTTTTTCAAGGCACTCTTTTAACCAAGGTTTTAATACAAGTGAGACATAATTAGTTGGACATAAATGACTTATGCAAAAGCATTTAATGAAGATCCAAAAGTGCTATTTATAGATATTTTTAACACCCATTTTTAAGAAATAAATTCAGTAAATTAGATGTCATTGAATCATGCATCAATACATAATTTAAGGACATTTAACATACACTATAAAGGTGTGTACTAAAATTATTTATACTTATCATTTTCTTTTAATGAAATTTTGCCTTAAATTAATTAAAGAGGGCTGCTAATTGAACCACAAAAAATCATCAATTTTGATTCCTAATAATACTCTTATGTGATTATACCAAAATGCCCCTATTTTTAATTTTTTCCCAATTTGGATTTTTTTTTATTTCTTTGTCTTGGGGTTCGGTCTTGCGGGACCGAACCAAATATTCTAGGTTCGGTCGCACAAGACCGAACCAAATGTAATTTTTTTTTTAACTGTTCGGTCGGAAATGACAGAACCTAAAACAATAGGTTCGGTCATCTCTGACCGAACCTATCGCAATCGGTTTGGTATCACAGGTTCGAACTAATTGCGATTCCTTCTCACCTATGCCGATTTTCTCCCACTTCCGGCGACGATTTTCGCGAACAAAAACACTAAAACATTCGATTTCACGTAATCTAAATATTAAATATGATAAAAAAAAATAACAAATTTCCTACCGATTTAGTGATTTTTTTCATTAAATAGGAGATTATAGCAATGAAATAAAAGATTTTTGTAATGATTTAGGGTTTTGAGTGTTGAAAAGGGAGTTGAAGAAGGTGTTTTGAAAATGATTGAAATATGAGAGAATGAAAAAGGTGTTTTGGGAAGTTTAATGTGATAAAGATATCAGTTTTTTATATTTGTGTGGTAGAAATAGAATATGGTAGAAAAAGAGTTTTTTTGTGGTTTAAATAGCTGCCCTCTTAATTAAAAATAAAAATATTCTCCATTATTTATTATTCTTTATTTTTTCTTTTATGGGTAAGATAATAACCTTTGAAATACAAAAACTATTGCTCATTTTTTTTGTTTTTTTGTAGGTTATTAGCATCTACATTTAATCGTAAGACATTGAATTAATAAATTATTTTTTAATATCTTTTTTTTTCTTTTTCATTTTGGGTAGCTAAGAAAATATCATTTTAAATCACAAATAAAAATTGAGAGTTACACGAATAAGTAAATAATATATTTATTTTAATAACACTAAACAATAGTTAAGAGGTCTTATAGTCCCTATATTAAGAAAAAAAAATTAATAAAATAAATAAAAGAAACTTAAATAATTAATAAAATTATGATCAATTGTAATAGAAAATAAATATTTTTTTTTGAATTATAAAGGATAAAATAATGGGCAATATTTTTTTAATAATTCAAAAGGATTTTCTTACCCATAAATAAAAAAAATAAAGAATAAAAAAATGGACAACATTTTTATTTTTAATTAATTTGAGAAAAAGTTTTCATAAAACAAAATAACAAATGTAGATGATCTTAGCACACACCCTTGTATTGATGCATGATATCCTCAAATCATGCATTGATGCATGAATGACACTCTTCGTGAGTAAATGCATTCACACTACTCAATGAATTGCCAACTCATGTCTTGCTTGTAACCTTGGTTAAAAGAAGGAGAGTGAATTGGGTGTTTTGGCTAGTTTTAACAAATTCCAAGTTCTTTGATTAAATCTTTTGGTTAATTCAATTTAATGCTCAAATGAATCAACTATGTGCATAAATGTAAAGTGAAAATAAAAAGAATGCATACTAAGATTTTTACGTGGTTCGAAAAATTATTTCCTACATCCACGCCTAGAGAGACCTTCCTTAAGATTCCATTATACTTAGTTCACTTCACGGGTGCGAACCAAACCGTTACAATGTCTTTTTAAAAGTTCAAGATAAACCTATCTTTTTTACGGACTAAGAACAAACCACTTGTTCCTTTTTTAAGGGCAAAGGAAAAGCCAAGATCCTTTTTGCGGGATAAGGAAAAACTATTTCTTTTCAAGATAAGGGTGAAAATAAAGACCTAGATTCTAACCTTGGAATTACAAGTAATATCATAGTCACTTGAATTGGTTTGTTTTAACTTGAAACAATCCAAATTGACTAATCACGTTCATTGGTTTGTATCAACTTGAAACAATCCAAAAGACTAAGTACATAGATTTTAATGTTTGTTCTAAGTAAATAGAACAATTACAATGAAGCTCAAATGAAATGACTTTACCAATATAAGATATGAAATTTAAAGCTCAATAGTAGAGAAACCTTACTGTTGAATAATAGATAAATTGGTGCTTATAAAAGTGCAGGGCCCACGTTGAGGCCCAAATATGAGCCCGAGGCAGAGAAAATTCGGAAAACAACGTGCCTGTCACCTCAGGCTTTCGAGGTGACCTAACTGGGCACCTGCGTCAGCAATCTTCAAGGGCCAACTCTACAAGACTACACCATGTACTCCCTGAGACCACTTCCCTGCCAGGGACCACAACGCCACTTGTCCCCTTCTGTGGGGACCAGGCTTCTACTATAAATATGTCTGCACTATTCACTAAAAGGCGTATGAGACAAATTTCTACTTTTGAGCCTTACGCAAGTGCTATCTTTTAAATACTACTTTTGGCTCTGACTTAGGCATCAGAGGGTCTTAGGCTGGCACCACATCGGTGCTCCTAATGCCAACCCTTGCCTTTCCTTCTCTCTCTCCCTCTCACTCTCTTTCTAGCAGGGCACTTTGGTACCGCCTTGGTACCACAGGAAGGAGGGCCGTGGGTGCAGTCGGCTGGAAGCCTCTCGCCTTCACCGTCAAGGTTGTTGCATTAGGAGCTCAGTTTGAGCTCCCAGCCTGGTTAGTTCTTCTTCTCGTCTCCCCTATTTCCATTCTCATTTATATTTCCCTTATAAATATCAGTGTCGGGCAAATATTGCATCAACACTTACAACAAAGATTTCACCTTTCTTGTACCAAGGTTGCTTAAAAGATGATTTTGAATATGCTTGCAAAGATGCATAAGATGAAGATTTTTGAAAAATTTCTTTCTTTAACTCATTTTTCAATTCTAGGGCATTTAAAGATTGGAAAATGCTTTGATTTTGGGAAAAATTCCCTAAATTTGCATTGGTGTCTCTCTTGTGTTTTAAATGGCCGAAGTACATGTATTTATAAGTTAGAATGGAGCACTAGCCGTTAAACCTAAGAAACTATTTGTTGGGGGCTCAAAAATTAAAAATCCGACCATTGGAATCAAATTCCAAAGTCACTAGTATGTTGCTTAAGGACCTGTCACGACCCCTCCTCGGGTGACGTTATGACCGACACAATACCCCAGATAATGTCATAACCTGACAAGACCTGAGGCACCGTTAAGCCTCTACGCAGAAAGTACCTAATAAACTCAAATACAAACATGTATATGATCAAGATAATTGAACCCAAAATATAAAATTTTCCAACATCATCATCACAATAATCCAAAGTTCAATAATCCTCAAAACCAACATAGAACTAAAAACAAAAGTCCATCATATACAGTCTAGACACATCACAACCATCTATGTTTTATATACATGAGTACTTGTGATATTTAAATACAAAATCCAAAAGAAAACAAAGCATTTACACTAGTCTCAAGTTTTCTCAAAAATACAATCCAACACATTTCCAAAAGAGAAGAAAAGGAAGACCGCAAGCTTTATACCTTGCCCTTTCCTTTTTGATCTGGTCCTGAGAAGATTAGGGAAAATTGGGATGAGCTCAAATAGCTCAATGAATAGTTTTCACAATATATTTTCATGTATGCATTTATATAAAACAGGTATGCTTTGAATAAACATTATAAATACCAATGCACAATTCAATATACCATACATGCAACAAATTATATCATGATCAAGTCAAATTATCTATGAGTTTCATTTAAAAACATGCATTCTCCACCTTCAGAATCATCTGAGACAAATCTACCTATCTCTTCCCTCCTTGCCTGTCATAAGGGATCGACTTGCTTACTCGCCCGAACCGTAACTCTTACGTTCTTAATGGAAAAGTTCATACCACGGAACACCACCAAGGTAGAACCCGTATCATCCTTCCTGAAGAACAAGAAATAAATTGTATAAATTTCCTTAAAGCATTCAATCCAAAATGCCCAAAGCATGCACAATGTCCAAAGGTAAAACCATTCCATGAATACAAATACAACACAAGAAAACCCATATGCCATGATCATAAACATTATGCATATCATTCAATATCAATTTTTTTTTTCATATATAAAATGTCATAATGGAAAACTAAGGTGAAAAATACTCACAACCAAATCACTAGCCAATTACACACACCATTTACATTCTAATTGGTCAATTGATTCACATACACCTGAAATGAACCAATTTCATACACAAATGATCAATTTCCAACATTATGACCAAATACATAATTATAAACCCAAAACACCTCTAATCCACACCAATTTGAATTAGAAACATTAAACACCAATCAATTGACCATATCCAATCTAATTGCCTCAAAAGCCCCAAGTTTTTCAATTTTTATTTCTAATTCTATTTCATGTCAAAATACACTTCCAAATCTATGAAATTTTAGCTAGAAACATCAAAAACCCCCATTGGCACAACATAAATGCATACAACCCAAATCAATGGATTAAAACCTCATATATAGTTATCCAAATCCATATGAAATTTGCATAATGGACAACACCAATTATGCATCAATATCAACTCAAGAACTATAAAAATACATACATGTTGAAAATTTTCAGATTTTACCCAAATCTTCAATTAATTCATTTCCTCCAAAAATCACACATCAAAACTTACTCAAATCTAGTTTGAAGCATCATTCAACAACACATATTATACATGCAAGCCAAATGGGTTGGATTTAATCCACAAGCAACCCATCAAAACATCATAATTTCCATCAAAATTCATATACATGCCAAATTTCCATTTATACAAGTTAAACTCATGAATAACATGAAAACCCACCATTAAAGCATGTATAACAACTCCATGGAAACAAACCACAAAATTGGTAGATGAGGGTTTGAAATTTCGAAACCTTAACTATACCCCAATTTTCAACTCATGAAAATGATCAAAATACCACCCAAAAGCTGGAATTTAACCCAATAAGCAAAATAATGGAAGAAAATGGGAAGAAACCTTACCTTGGGAGACTAAAATGCAAGCTCTAGCTCCCAATCACCCAAGAATCTCCACTTTCTCTTCTTCCTCTCATTTTCCCTCTTCTCTTCCTGGAAAAGTTGCAAAATGAGAAGAAAAACAAGTGAAATGGCTTTTATACAACATTGGCCCACTTGCAAATTTTTTAAAAAAATCAGCCAAAATTTTGAAATTTAACATATTCTAAGTGTATTTTCACATATACATCATATATACAACATATTAATTATGAAAATACACATAAATACATCGTATACACACAAAATATGAATATTATACACCTCAAGTACATACACAAAACCTAGAGTCAGACATTTTATGTCATTATGATATTATATTCGAAAAGTGGATCGTTAGAGGACCCAAAAGCCTAGACCCAAAAAATAGCTCACTAGCATGCTGGTCGAAGGCCTACTCATTAGCCAAGTCAATCCAACCAGTCCATCAAAAAGAACACTTGAGTTTTGTGAATTTTTGGTTTTCTAAAATTCTAACTTTATAGACATCTTTAGGTAATGAAATATGATAGAAATCCACTAAGTTTTATGATTGAAACATTTTGAAAATATTTCAAACAACCTATTTAAGTTTAGGTTTAAAAACAAGTTAAATTTGAAAACTTAAACCAATAAGTTTTTGGAAAACTTGTAGACATGTAATTTTAATGAAATTGATGTAAGTACGATTTAAACAAGTTTGAAATAGTTAAAAAACATAAATGAAACGTGTTTGAATACTTGGAAAACATTTCTTATGAAAACTAAGTGGATGCATGAGTTTTTGAAAAGAATGAGCAATATGAAAGCAACAAGTAGGTTTACAACCAATAGAACTAAGGCAATGGAAATGATCTTTCATCCTCTTCTCTTCACCTCGACTCGTCCAAGTTTTGATTTTGCCTTGACTTGATTTGCGTGATTTAACTTGAGGTTACTTGAGTCTTATATTGGCCTTAAACTTGATCTTTAGTAATGAAATATACTAAATTTAAACATTAGCATTAATAACTATATTGTTTATTAGCATTAAAACACTTAGAAGAATTCTAAATGAAAAAACCACTTACACCAACAAAATTTCCGGAGAAAAATACCACAAATATGATGTGGCATATTCCACAATTACATTTGTGGGAAATGATGTGTACTTTTCAAGCCATATACAATTACTTAGATCCATGTAAATCCAAAACTCCTTAGGTGACTCGTTTTAACATGGGTTTCACCCAACGACATATTGATGATTGATGAATCTTCAAAGAGAAAATGGGTGCACCAGTGCCTATTTCAATGCACCCTCGATAAAAAGAAAATCAACTAACTTCTATTCCTCCAAAAAATGTAGGAAAATGTGGCAAAGCAAAAAGAAAAGAAGAGGACTTCAGATGAATTGAAAAATATACGTCAAAATTCAGACAAAATTACTATTGTTTAATAAAAATAGTAAAATTGATTTTTTTGTAAAAATAATAAAATTAGTTTGTTATAAAAAAATTATTTTTATTAAAATAATAAAATAAATATTTCATAAAATTAAAAAGAATAATATTATTATTTTTAAGTTAATGTTAATTTATATTAATTATTAATATTAAATTAATATTTAATATTTTTTATTAAAGTATTATTTTTATTATCTAACAAGATCAAATCAAATAAGAGTTTATTTTTATAAAAGTTTCCTACTACATCTTAACCTATGAAAAATGCCCAAAATATATTAAACCAAAATAAAAGTTTCCTAATACATGAATTAAAAAAGTCTTAATCATGATGTCTTTCTTTTTTCTTTTTTCTTTTTGTTTTTATAAAAAGAAAATTAAAACTTTTCCACAGTAATCACTTTCCTGAGAAAGTGTGTAATAACCTAGGTTTGCACAAAAAAAAAAAAAATTGAACCTCGGGCAAGGTGCCAGAACTTTCAGGAGCGTGCCCGAACCTTCGGGCACCCTTTTTTTCCTATTTAAGGACCCTCCTCCTCATTTCACACACCAAAATCACTTCTTCTTGTAATTTTTCTTCTCTCTTTCACTCATTTTGAGTTTTTGTCTTTTCTTTTGAGACTCTCTTTCCGAGACTCTCTGTGCGGTGCAACACGGTTCTGCTCAGGGGAAGGCGCCAGTTCTCGAAGAAATTTTTATCTGAAGGTGGGGAATGAAACATAGGTTTGCGTGTCTTATAACTTTTATTAAAGTTTACATTCATTTATCATTATGTCTATTATTCATTTACACTGCATTATTGCGTATAATGTTTATACTTGTCACACTTATGCCTGTATATTTGGAGTTCATGTATTACATTGTTGCTATGCTAGATTAGTGGTCAGTCTGGCTCAGCCAGACTCAGTCTTGTCCTTAGGAACTTTAAATAGTGAACGGGAGGCAGCGTGCCGCTCTAGACAATTGGTATTTAAGTAGACCTCGTGTCTCACCTCTCAACCAGAGACTGATATGGTTGGTATTATTTGAAAGCTATCAGCTTATACAAGTAATACTTAATGTCCTAACCTTGCACGTGGTGATACCGACCCTGATAAAGATCACCAGACGTTGCCAAATCCTATCTAATGTTAAGTAAATACCAGACCAGTTCATGCATTGGCATCATACGTAAGCACTACCTAGGGACGTATGTGGTGTATGATTCATAGAATAGTTAAAAGCAATGCTCACTATTCATTATATTTCTCTGGAGAGGGACGTACAATGAGAACCCGGCTACTCCTGGGGAAGGACATCTGTACGTGAATCCAAAGAGTCGTTCCTGAGGAGGGTCGTACAATGAGAATCCGACTACTCTTGGGGAGGGACATCTGTACGTGAACTCAAGCGACGTACAATCATGAAACCAATACCAGACGGTGTCATGCATACATACATGTTGGATTGATTATGATACTCTGATGTGTATTTATGATATTTGATTATGAAGTTTGCTTTATTAATTGTTATATTTACGAACTATTTTACCCACTGAGCGTGTAGCTTACCCCGTTGTTATCCAATTTTTCACAGGAGATTAGGGTGGACTGGGTGCAGGTTTTTGGGTCCACATTTTTGTACCCTTTGTATTATTCATTGGAGATTTTGGGAGGATGTTCCCTTAACTATTTCATGTACACATATATTCTGAAATTAATGAAATTAGACTTGTACTTAATCGTGTTTCCGCGCACTCGGTTATTATTATAATGCATTCGCCCCCCGTCCGTAAGTGTCTTGCCGGTTTAAGCGCGTCCAGGCGGGGTGTGACATTTAATGGTATCAGAGCGTAAGGTCCACGGCCCGCCCAAGTCCACCAAATTAGGGAAAGAAAATTTTTATTAGATATATATATCTTTAGAACTATATATATATGAATTATATATTGTTGAGATTTATATTAAATATATATCTAGAAAACTATATAGTTTTTATATAGTTTAGATTCAAATATATATATAGTTATGATTTATGAAAACTATATATATATATATCATATTGCTAATAGAAAATTTGGATTATATGATGGCATAAACATGAAGAGAAAAATAAAAAATATTGTCCAACGGACAAGACATAAATCTTAAAAATGTTAGAAATATATTTTGTGTATTTTACAAGTTTATCTTCCTTTCAGCAAGATAATGGCCTCAAGTGAAGGAACGACTTCCAGTAGTCGAGAACCGATTCCCACCAGACTCACGAAACTGTTCGAAAGGGAGGTTATGACTATGAGGAGTATCGACAATAGAGTTCTCCGCCTCCGTTCGATCCTTCACGAAAAACTCGCAACACTGGGGTGGTTGAACATAACAAAAGTTGAGAGTTATGTCTCTTTCAACTTGGTGAAGTCCTTTTACAAAGCCATGAATTGCGTGGGACTTCAAGAAAATGGGATTAGCCCTATCTTGGAGACAACGGTCAAGGGAACAAATATTTCTATCAACGTCGAAATTATTTCGCGACTTATGGAGATCCCGATTGGAGATAAAATCATTGATCCACACGAACCCCAGACAGTTGCAGAGATCACGGAGTCCAACGAACAATTGTTCAATTCCCTATGGCAAACCATAACCATATGGCAAACCGAGCCCCAAATAATGGTCAAACCGATCATCTATTCTCGGAGGAAGATTTCTTTGCCAAACTAAATCAACCTCAACCAAATCAGGATGGATAGAGAGTTCCAACAAATCCACCTTCTTGGAACATACCAACTCAAGGCAATACTACGTACCAAAGGTTTCCAACTCCTGAGGTACCGTATCGGCCAGTTCCACAAGTTCCTGTGAACCAACAACAACAGAATTGTGCGACACCAAATTTCAGAAGACAGGATATCCCAATGAGTCCATTATTTCAAGACTTTTGGACTCAAGCATATCCAAATGTCCAAAGGGTTCCAGTTAGGGAATCCCCGTACAATCAAAACAACTACCCTCCACTTATGAGTCAACCATACGGCCAATACTTTCCACCAATGCCTACGGCCTACCTTCCACCTATGGGATAGTCGACCTATCAACCATAGATGGGGCAATCGACTAACCCATTCGAGCAGTTAAATGTAATTGTATCTAGTATTGCTCAGATGGAGGAGACTCAAAATTCTTTGTTAACACATATGCAAAACGTCGAAGAACAGCGAGCAACTTCTCAACTTTCTTCTAGTAGTCTTTCTGTACCTAGCAGGAGGTCTAAAAGGAGCGGTAGTAGGCAAAAAATCAGGAATGATCACTGGCATTGTAAAATTTATTTTATATATGAATGAAAATGTTTTGTTTAAGACTATCTTTGGTGAGCCGACTTACAATCATTCTTTCTTTTGTATCACTAACTTTGGAGTGGTATGAGACACAACAAAATTGGAGGATACTGAATAAATGTGGAAGTACGAAAACCCACGACCTTGTGTGAAAAGAACAATTTGGGAAAAGTTGCATTACTAACATTATCACTAAGTTTACACGGTATGGGACGAGTAAACTTGGACGATACTATTAGTGAACTCCTCTTCAGCTGATGTTTTATAGAGACCGTGTTCATACAACTTAACTTGGTTGACACCCTTATTACCAAATTCATGTGGTATGGGACACAAAAATTTGGATAATAGTCGAAAAGACTAAGCGAAAGAGTTTGAATACATAAGATTGCGATAGAACGTTAGATCAGGATATTTACCGAGGAAAATCTTAGAATTTTTATGACTCGCATGGATTTTCAATGAAATATATATGTATGTTCAAAAAAAAAAATCAGAACCAAAACATTTGAAATACTTGCAAAGTTTTATACTTATTATATAAACATTCTAACCTTGTTTTACACCATGGCCAAACATACGAGGCACATAAGATTCTTTGATTCCTCAACAAAAACCTTACACTATACTTAGGAAGATAGGTGGTTTTATATTGCAATACTTTCAAACTTGTTGCTGAGAATATCATAACATTATACTTGGCTACAGTTCCTAAATCATGGTTTTATTTTCTCTTTGCCAGTGAGAAAATGCAAACCAGGAAGAGAGGAAGACCACGTACTGTCCATCCAGCAGAGGAGGCACCTCCTGAGATTCTGAACCAGGAACCGCCGCCTTTCGAAGATAACGCAGGCCACACCCGACACTGCCACTACGTCTGGGTAGGTAGTGCCACCCTAACCCACATCCTTTGCCATGCCTTCTAGTATGGAAGTTTTTTTCGCCGGATTTATCGAGGCGATGAAAGTAACTGTTCAGACGGCCATTCGTGAGACCGTGGCCAATCAGGTTGTCACTGTTCAGGCACCTGTGAGATCTGGGTCGGAGACTCAAACCAACTAGATTACGAAGTGCAAGAGGCTACAACATCTTATTTTGATGCGGAAGAGGTGCAGAAATGGTTGGATGAGTCGAAGAAGGCTCTCGATGCAATAGGAGTCGATGAGGCGTGAAAGATTCCACTTGCGTCCTACCAACTTATTGGTAGAGCAAATACATGGTGGATAACAGTGAAGGAGGACCCAAGGGTCAACACCACAGACATGACTTGGTAGCAGTTCGAGTAATTGTTTATTGATTAGTACTTCCTCGGGGCTGTAAAGAGGCAGAAGCTCCAGGAGTTCGCCAAGCTATACCAAGGCGGCATGACAGTCAGGGAGTATGCTGTCAAGTTTAAAAAATTATCAATTTACTCTCTTTCTACCATCTCAACGGAGCAAGATGAGACTGAGAAATTTCACAATGGCCTTCGTCCTGACATTCGACAAGCCTTGTCGATCTTGGATCTCAAGATTTACAGGGAGGTCGTTGACAAAGCCATGAGCTTTGAGAAGGAGAAGATTGTGCAGGAGCAGAGACTGAATAAGGGAAAAGGCCTGCAACATTTTCCCAACTGGGCTCGCAGCAGGGCAACAAGAAGAAGCCATACTATAATCAAAACCCAGCCCTCCCAGCCCCTGTTCAAAAGAATGAGGTCACAACACCTGCGGCTGAACCATCTAACCCTGACCTTCAGGGTTTTCACAATCATGGCCGAGGAGGCCGTAATGGCAGGGGTGGCCGTCGAATCGACAATGATAGAGGTGGTGGTCAACACCACAATCAGCATGGCCAACAGAACCATCAGCAACAGAGGCTGACGTGTTTCAACTGCGGCTAGCAGGGCCATGTAAGAAATGTCTGTCCGCACCTTCAGCAACCTGTTCCCGCTGTTCCAGTCCAACAAGCCCCACCTGCTGCTAATGCCCAACCTAGGCAGAACCAGTAGAACCAGCGGCAAACGAACCAGGGCAAAACATTTGCTATCGCTCAACAACCCCTTCTAGACAATAATGTAATCGAAGGTACATTTTCCTTGTTCAATACAATGGTGCATGTCTTGTTCGATTCAGGTGCTATGCATTCTTTTATATCGTCTGCATTGGTAAGACATTTAGGGTTGCATCCTGAACCCACAGACATCACAATCCATGTCACATCACCTTTAGGATCTGGTACTGACTTGAATTTGCAGTGTTCTCGATGTGAGCTTCGAATGTAAGAACATATAATATATGCAAATCTTTTTGTGATGGACATTGAAGACTTCAACATCATCCTCGACATGGACTGGCTCGCACTACTGAATGCAAAGATTGATTGTATGAAGAAGCAAGTTCAGTTAACCTTGCCCAGGGGGAGTTTGTCGAGATTCAGGGAACGAGGAAATGGATACACAACTCTATTGTTGCACTTCTCAAGGCACAGCTTCGAGCTCTATCCCTTGGTGATGAAAATGAATCACCAGCATTGTACCCTCTCGAAGTACACAATGTCCTGGTAATATCTGAATTCTCAACAGATTTTCTAAATGACCTTCCTGGTCTACCTCCGGTTAGGGAATTTGATTTTGAGATCAATCTCATACATGAGACTGGGCCTATCTCAATTCCACCATACAGAATGTCCAATGTTGAGCTGGTCGAATTGGACAAACAACTGAAGCAATTGGAGAGTAATGGCTTCATAAGGAAAAATTCATCACCCTGGGGTGCTCCAGTTCTGTTGGTTCACAAAAAGAATGGTTTGTTACGACTTTGCATTGACTATCACAAGTAGAATAACGTCACCATTAAGAACAGATACCCGTTGCTCAGGATCGATGACTTGTTTGACTAACTTAGAGATGCCAAATACTTCTCTAAGATTGATTTACGATCTGATAATCATCAACTCTGGATCTGAGAGTTGGACATTACCAATACGACATTCAGAACTCGGTACGGTCACTACGAGTTCTTGGTCATGTCGTTCAGTCTAACAAATGCACCTGCTGCGTTCATGGATTTGATGAACCGTATTTTTAGGTTATACTTAGACAGATTTGTGGTGGTCTCTATGGACGATATCTTGATATTTTCCTCAACCGAGGAAGACCATAAGATACATATGAGGATTGTCTTCCAGACCTTGAGAAGCCACCAGTTGTATGCAAAGTTGAGTAAGTGCGAATTTTGGGCGATGCAAGTTCAATTCCTAAGCCATGTGGTTTCAGGCAATGGCAATGAGGTGGATCCTTCTACGGTTGAAGCGATTTTAAACTGGAAGTAGCCTACCACTGTTACTCAGATTATGAGTTTTCTTGGTTTGGCTGGCTATTACAAACGCTTCATCAAGGACTTCTCAAGATTGCTGAACCTATGACAAAACTCACTCGGAAAGATGTGCGATTCATCTGGAATCCCGCCTGTGAAACATCATTTCAGGAATTGAAGAAGCGTCTCACGACAGCACCAGTACTAATCACTCCAAGAAATGCACTTGGATTTTTACTATACACCGACGCCTCACTCCAAGGCTTAGGTGTCGTACTAATGCAAGAAGGCCAAGTTGTTGCATATGCCTCGAGGCAACTGAAGATTCATGAGGGTAATTACCCAACGCATGACTTGGAACTTGCAGCTGTCGCATTTACACTGAAGTTATGGCGTCATTACCTATACGGTGAACGGTTTGAGGTCTTCTCGGATCACAAGAATCTTAAGTACATCTACACCCAGAGAGACCTAAACCTCCGCCAAAGACGATGGTTGGAGTTCTTGAAAAATTATGACTTTCAACTCCAGTACCATCCTGGTAAGGCCAATGTTGTGGCTGATGCCCTGAGTAGAAAATCTTATGATGCTTGCACTCTTAACTTCGAAATGGGGAAGTTGGCTACAGAGATGGAGAATTTTAACCTACAATTGATCGAGAAGGGAGCAAGATCACAACTATCTCAATTATCAGCCAACTCTGAGCTGGTTCAAAAGATTTCAGTAGCTCAAGCCAACGATCCTATGTTAATGGAGAAACGAGAACTTCTACTCAGCGGACATGACCTTCCTCACTGGCCGGTCTCTGAAGACGGGGTTGTTTTCTATTAAAAATGGCTTTGTCTACCGAACGATCTTGAGGTTCGGAAAGAAGTGCTCACTAAGATGCACTGTCCAAGGTTCGTTATGCATCCTGGGGGTGACAAGATGTACAAGGCTGTCAAGCGAAAATTCTGGTTTTCTAGAATGAAAAAGGCGATTGCATGCTTTGTTGCTCAATGTCTCATTTGCCAGCAAGTTAAGGCAGAACGAAGACTTCCCTCTGGACTTCTCCAGCCTTTACCTATTGGATAATGGAAGTGGAAGAACATCGCAATGGATTTTGTTATAGCCTTGCCTTGAAATAATAAAGGTCAAGAAATCTGGGTTATCATTGACAGACTTACAAAGTATGCACACTTTTTGCCAATAAAGTTCACGGATAACCCCGCCAAGCTTGCCGAACTGTATGAAAGAGAGATCGTTCGCCTCCATGGCATACCACTCACGATCGTCTCTGATCGAGACCCTCGATTCACATCAAAGTTTTGGCAAAACTTCCAAAGTAGAATTGGTTCTAGGATCACCATGAGCACAGCCTTTCACCCTTAGACTGGTGGGCAGTCAGAGCATCTTATCCAAATCTTGGATGACATGTTACGGTGCTGCATTTTGGACTTTCATGACGAATGGGCAAAGCACTTACATTTAGCTGAGTTTGCATACAACAGCAGCTACCAAACTAGTATCGGCATGGCACCATACGAGGCCCTCTATAGTCGCCTTTGCAGATCTCCGGTATGCTGGTTAGATATGGAAGATCGACCGCAGTTGGGGCCTAAACTAGTTCAAGAGTCTTCTGAGAAGATCACACTAGTAAAGGAGCGACTTCGTGTTGCACATAGTCGAAAGAAGAGCTATGCTGACAAGTGGAGGAAGCCTCTAGAATTTGATAAGCGGGACTTGGTTTTTCTAAAAGTTCAGCCTACAAGAGGTGTCAAACGCTTTGGGATCAAAGAAAAACTCTCCCCACGGTATATCTGTCCATTTCAGATCATTGAACGTATTGACAAACTTGCTTATCGTCTGTCCCTTCCATTGTCCATGTCTAAGGTTCATGACGTTTTTCACGTATCCATGCTTCGAAAGTATCGTCCTGATCCTTCGCATATCACCCCTCTGGTCGAAGTTCGGGTTGAGGAAGGGAACAGGTATCGGGAGAGAGCGATACAGATTCTGGATAGAAAAAATCAAGAACTAAGGCAACGTAGCATACCACTTGTGAAGGTGCTCTAGGATCACCACGGAGTAGAGGAAGCAACATGGGAACTAGAAGCAACAATTAAACAGAAATACCTTGAATTGTTTTCTAGTAATAATTGATGATGTGATACATTGTACTATTTCACTTATCAATAAAATTATGGAACTTTGTTTACAAATATCTTAATACATCGTTTCACTTAAATAACTATGCAGGTGTCTGAAAATAATGTCGATGGATGTAGTGATGCACGCACGCAATGGCCTCTTTGTCAACCTGTGGTGACTCCTCCAGGATCTGAGTCAAGTCACAACTACTTTGCATCACCAACTCCATCGCCCCACAGACAGTGATCCTTATCACCAAAGCGTACATGGATTTTTCGTAACAATTTTGCCTAAAACAATCTCGTGCACTCATCTTGGCAGGATCTTCTACCAAAATCGCCAGGCGGCTAGATTCGAGCAACAGCACGAAAAAGCATCCCACTGCTCAACCTACCTCCCCTTAAACGATGCAACCAACAGAGCCCTACACCACCATCTGTTAAGCAAAGGTCGAAACCATCTGAAGACAACTCCAACTCCATTTGCTCTCCATGGCTTCATGATGTTGCGGATTCCACTGGCCACAGTGCTATTCAGGGACCTTACAGGCACTACCCTGAGCTAGCAAACGATGACGACTGTGGTGAATCTCACGCTGATAGCCATCATGACTACTTGGACTGATTTCGAGGGCAAAATACTTTTAAGGAGGGTAGAGTGTAATACCCTAGGTTTGCACAAAAAAAAATTGAACTTCGGGCAGGGTGCCTAAACGTTCGAGAGCAGCCCGAACCTTCGAGCACCCTTTTTTTCTTATTTAAGGAACCCTCCTCATTTTACACACCAAAATCACTTTTCCTTGTAATTTTTCTTCTCTCTCTCCCTCATTTTGAGTTTTTGTCTTCTATTTTGAGACTCTCTTTCCGAGACTCTTTGTGCGGTGCAAGGCGATTTTGCTCGAGGGAAGGCGCTAGTTCTCGAAGGAATTTTTATCTGAAGGTGGGGAACAAAACATAAGTTTGCGTGTCTTATAACTTTTATTAAAGTTTACATTCATTTATCATTATGTCTACTATTCATTTACACTGCATTATTGCGTATAATGTTTATATTTGTCATACTTATACCAGTATATTGGGAGTTCACGTATTACACTGTTGCTATGCCGGATTAGTGGTCAATCTGGCTCAACCATATTCAGTCTTGTCCTCAGTAACTTTAAATCAAGGTTCCCCATCTTCACGAGAGCAAGTAAAGTTAGTACTTTCAACTTTATCCATCTTATTAAACAGAAGGACATTAGAAATTTGCCCCCCCTATGCCCCTTTTTTGGGAGAACAACTTCCTGCTTTTGAGTTCAAATGGGAAGCTTTAGCACTTGGGCAATTTTAGATAGTTTAATTTTTTTGTCTTTTTAATACTTTCGATGTTGGAATTGAAAACAAAACAAAGAGATATAAACAAATATCTAGGACCAATCACTTGTAAATTCATCAACACATGTTTTACATATAAAATATTCACATACCTTTAAGTGAAGAAGATGGAAGAACTTTGGCATTGATGAAATTCTTCATAGAATTATAAATTACAAGAACACAATCACGTTAGATTCTTAATAACAAGAATGGAGGAAGGATACCTGAATCCATGACGATGAAATTAAAGGTTAGCATCTTCCAACACTAAATCACCGTATTGCTTAATGGATTCTCTCTAAGATGGGAAAAGAGGAGAAGAGCTAAAATGAAAGAATGATTTGGCTTAGGGACCATAACCCTATAAAGTTCCTTATATATACTAAATTAATTAGAATCTCATCAACCCTAATTAATTAGTATTGGATCTCTACACAGTACAAAGTCTATACCAAATAGATATTAGATAGCCAATAATATAATTATTAATGTACATGTTGTGTCACATTATTGTTGCTTGGGGACCATAAGGTTGCTTCTTGAGCAAGCAATTATGGTAACTTGTGGAAGAAGCCACAAGTTACTTCTTGAACAAGCAACATTTTCACTTGGCTCAACAACAACCGTATTAATGTATATGTGAGCCCACATGAATAGGATATTAATTAAATTAAAATCCCAACAATCTCCCATTTGGGCCACATATACCATCCGAAGACAATTATATCATGTAATCTTAAGTGCGCACCAAAAGGCTATATATTCCTGAAATATCTCTTTAGTTACAATCTGGTCCATCTCCTATATTAGCATGAGATCAAAACGACTTTTGTTACATATATATTCGTAACTCAACCATCAATGATCACCATACCAACATATTCAATAACATAGATCAAGTATGGATGTGTAACATGGAAATTACATGCAATTTGATCTTAAACATGCCTATTTCCAACTAGTCCTACTTTATTCTTTATGAGATCAATATTGTCTTTCCAAACTTAATACAAAACTGCAATGCAAAATCGCAAGTAGAAAGACCAAGTTCAAAGTAAAAAGAAACCATCTTATTTATTCTGTAGACCACAAAAGTGTGTCTTTAACATAGAACATCCAAAATACAAATTCCCACTAAACCAACACATCATCAACAGAAACAACACCCATATGAGCAATGTCCTCATGAAAAACCTTAGGTGTTAAACCCTTAGTGAGCGAATTCACAATCATGGAGTTTGTCCCAATATGTTATATAAACACCTGTAGACTTTGAATTCTTTCTTTAACAACAAGAAACTTAATGTTGATGTGCTTCGACTTTGTAGAGCTTCTGTTGTTATTAGAATATAACACAACCGACTTATTGCCACAATATATCTTTAATAATTTTTCAATATCACTCACAATACACACCCCTGTGGCAAAATTTCGCAGCCATAATCCATGATTAGATGCCTCATAATAGGCTATGAACTCAGTTGCCATAGTGAAAGAAGCTATGAGTGTCTGCTTAGCACTATTCCAAAAATAGCTCCTCCGGCCAGCAAATAGATATAGCCCGATGTGGATCTTTTACTGTCTTGGCATCCAGCAAAATCAGAATCTGAATATCCTTCGATCTCCAAATGGTCTGATTTCCAATAGGTGACCATGCAGTCTTTTGTTCTCTGTAAATACCACATAACCCGTTTAGCTTCTTTCCAATGATTCATTCCAGGGTTGCTCAAATATTTGCCCAAAATACCAACTATGAACGCTAAATCTGGACATGTACATACTTAAGCATACATAAGACTTCCTACAGCTGAAGCATAAGGAATCTTTTACATTTCCTTAACGTCAAATTCAGTCTTGGGGCACTGACTAAAATTGAACTTGTCCCCCTTAGCAATGGGTGTATTTCCTGGTGCACAATCCTTCATGCCGAATCTATTGAGAACCTTTTCAATATAGCTCTTTTGTGGTAACCCAAGGATACCTCGAGAGTGATCTCGAAGTATTTGTATGCCTAACACAAAAGAGGCGTTTCCAAGATCTTTCATCTCAAATTTGTTTGTCAGAAATTTCTTGGTTTCGTGCAGTAAGCCTATATCACTGCTAGCAAGCAGTATGTCATCGACATATAACACCAGGAAAATATATTTACTCCCATTGAACTTATGGTATACACAGTCATCAACTTTATTTACCTCAAACCCAAACGAGATAATAACTTGATGAAATTTGTGATACTACTGATGGGAAGCCTATTTGAGACCATAGATGAATTTCTTTAGTTTACAGACCATTTTCTTTGGGTCACTGAATACGAAGTTTTCTGGCTGCATCATATATATCGTTTCGTCAATGTTTCTATTGAGAAACACAGTCTTTACATCCATCTGATGTAGCTCTAAATCAAAATGAGCCACAAGTGTCATTATGGTCTTGAAAGAGTCTTTCGATGAAACCGGAGAGAAAATATCTTTATAATCAATGCCTTCCTTTTAAGTAAAACCCTTGGCAACTAGACGAGCCTTATATCTCTCAACATTGCCTTTTGAATCCCTCTTGGTCTTAAATATCCATTTGCAACCAATGGGCTTCACACCTTCAGGCAATTCAACGAGATCCCAAATGTCATTGTCCTTCATGGATTTTATCTCATCATTCATGGAATCAATCCACTTTTGAGAATTAGAACTTTGTTTGACTTGGTGAAAGTTGATTGGATCATCTTCCATCATTCCTACGTCAAACTCATGTTCTTGGAGAAAGACTATATAATCATCTGAAATCGCACTTCTCATTTCTTTAGTGGACCTCCTTAGTGGCACTTCTTCTTGAGGTTGTTGAGTTTGCACTTAAGAAGCAACTTCTTCAGTCCGAATAGGGAGCTCATCATTATTGTCTTGATGATCCGAATTTACATTTTGAACAACATTAGAAATAGAAGACTGACCATTGTCAATAGCAATAATAGGAAGAGAAACAAATTCTTTGTCGAAGACAATATCCCTAACCTTATCTCCTCCTTCAAACTCAACATCCTCAAAAAATCTTGTATTTCCCGTCTCAAAAAATGACCTAGTCAAGGGATCATAGAACTTATAAGCCCTTGATCGTTCAGAGTACCCAACAAAATGACAGCTAATGGTTCTTGAGTCCAGTTTCTTTTCATTTGGCTTATAAGGCCTTTCCTTAGCTGGACAACCCCAAACACGTAAATGCCTAATATTAGGCTTTTTCATGTCCATAGTTCATAAGTGGTTTTAGGCACCACTTTACTAAGAACCTTGTTAAGGATATATGTTGCAGTCTTTAGTGCTTCCCCCTAAAGTGATTCTGGTAAAGAAGAATGACTAATCATACTTCTTACCATGTCCTTAAGCGTTTTGTTTCGTCTCTCGGTAACACCATTCATGCTAGGTGTCCCCGACATTGTGTATTGTGGGACGATACCGCATTCTTCTAGGAAATTAGCAAAAGGATGAACGTTGTTCACCGGATCTGTCATATCTACCATAGTATTCACCACCACGGTCAGACTTAACGACTTTAATCTTCTTGCCAAGTTGATTTTCAACTTCAACTTTGAAGGCCTTAAATACATCCAGAGATTGAGACTTCTCATGAATATAATAAAATATTGTTGCCCATTCCAAGAAGCCGTAGGGAATGGACCACAAATATCTGTATGAATTAATTTTAAGACGTCAGATTTTCTTTTGGCACCTAATTTCCTTATGTTTCTCTGTTTCCCTTTTACGCACTCAACACAGACTTCAAAATCTGTAAAATCAAGGGAATCAAAAATCCCATCAGACATAAGTCTTTCCATTCTCTGTTTAGATATATGTCCTAAACGTTTGCGCCACAACGTAGGGGAATCCCTGTCAGTTAATTTATGTTTTGTACCACGTGAACTGGTATGCAAGGTTTCATTATATGAGGCAACCGTATCCAATAAATATAGGTTATCAATTAAAGACAAAGTACCTATACCAACAATATTTAAATCTTGGAAAAGACTAAATTTATTATTTCCAAATGAAAAGGAATAACTGAATCTGTCCAGAGCAGAAATAGAAACCAAATTCCGTCTAAAAGACGGTACAACAAAATTCTCTTTCAAATTCAAAAAATAACCAATCTTTAACAATAGCCTAAAAGTCCCTATGGCCTCCACTACAACTATTTTGCCATCACCCACATAAATGCATCTTTCAACATTACTTGGCTTCTGGCTCCACAAACAACCCTACATGGACACACTTATGTGAGTAGTAACACCAAAATCTACCCACCAAGTGTGTTCAAGTACAGAAGTTAAATTAACTTTAGAACAAACCAAATTGAGAAGCATACTTTTCTTTACACGCCAAGTGGCGCACTTGTGACATTCCTTCTTTATGTGTCCACCCTTATTTCAAAAGTAACAGGTAAGTCCCTGATCCTATTTCTTTTGCACTTTTTGTGATGATGTCCCTTCTACAACTATCTTCCCATTTTTTCTTTTCTTATCCTGAGGAATAGTTGTTAAGTGAGCACTCTCAACCTTTTCTGGCTTAATCCTATCTTCTTCTTGCACACAATGCGATATGAGTTCATTAAGAAACCATTTGTCCCTTTGGGTGCTATAGGACACCTTGAACTGACTGAATTGTGCAGGAAGTGAGATAAGAACCAAATGCACGAGCAAGTCCTTAGACAACTCTAACTTTTGTGCCTTGAGTTTGGAAGCGAGATGAGACATTTTCATGATGTACTCCCTTATGTTCCCTTTTTCCTTTTTACCTCATTGAAACAAGGTTAGCTAGAAGCGTACTTGTCTCAGCCTTTTCATTTTTCTCAAAACGTTTTTCAATTTCCTCAAGGAACTTCTTAGTAGTGTCTTCCTCAGATATTGTGCCCCTAAAGGCTTCCGGAATGGGACGTTTCATGATCATAAGACTCATGTGATTAGAACAATCTCACTTCTCTATGTCCCTTTTGTCATCATGGGAATTACTGTCAGATAGTGCAGGAGGTCGTTCTGTCCGAAATGCAAGGTCAAGATCCATGCAACCGAGAACAATCATTACGTTTTCTTTCCAATTCTTAAAGTTTGTGTCGTTAAGCACAGGAATGGAATTAATGTTGGCAGAAATAGTAGAAGCAGAACCAGAAACTGAATAAAGAACAAAACAAAATAACATGCTCATAATCAATATTTATGTCATAACATAAGAATCCAAAATAGATGCATGACATAAACAAACAACTCATTTAATATTGGTGGGCCCCATCAAGAGATACCTAACACAACATCAATATTTAGTCTTTGTACAGAAATATCAACTGTAAGTGGTACTCTCAATGTAGTAATCAAATATTGACGATAAATCCTGTCAAACAATAAGCCATTCTTTGGAGCTACTTATTGCTTACATGAAAAAGTTAATAATCATCACATATTCATTACCACAAGTACGTCAATTATTTGGCCAGACAACAATCTTCCTTTGGGCCGATCAGTATTCGCATAAATAAGATACATACACATCTTAATATTTTAAAATAAATTAATCTACACAACAGAAGTTACTTTGGCAATATGTTATTTCAATCAACTTATTTTTAAAATATCAAATAAACTGGAGATGCAACATCAAGCCACGCATCTTTATTCTCAATTCCATGTTTTGTTCCAAAGGCAAAAACATCAATTAAACCTGAAAAATTGATATTTTCATCAATCTGTAAATTTCCTTAACATGTCATACCAAATTCATGTAATAGTAACATTTACCCAAAAATTCCACATGCATTCAAAACAAATACATGTATGAATAGGAAATTGCAAAGGTTGCTTATTCTGAAAATGATATGATATTCAAATAATTTATAGCCCGAATGATACGACATTCAAGAAATAAAATTTATGAACAAGATGGGTTAAATAAAATAACATTAATTTGACTTATTGGTACATTCTTTATAAAAACAAAATCTTCTTTTTAAAAGCAAAATCCTGTAGGCCCCTCTTAAATAATGCACGTTAACACCAAACGTTATCACATGGGAGCATATAGGAGTGAGTTGCCCAATTTAATAGTGCGTGGGCCCCACCTGAAATTAAATGTATGTTGACCAAAAGACATGATCACATGAGATCACATGGGAGTAGGTAGCCCAATTAAATGTTCTCATAATTATTATTATTTTATTTTATATTTTTCATTATCTTCTTCACCAAGCTACTTTCATGAAAAATACCAAGTTCTTTGTAACTTGTTTCAAAACATGAAAAATACACCATTTTGAGCTAATCAAGTTCCAAAATTTCATTTTTGAAACTACAATCAACTCCACAATACAAATCTAACATTATATTTGCATAACCAACAAATTCGAAATACGCAAAGAAGGGTTTTATGGTTTCATCCGAAAATTAATTTTTGACAATCAAAAATATTTTCTCGAGCATGGTTGATGAACTTCAACAAGTTAGGCTCTGATACAACTTATTGGAATTGAAAACAAAACAAAGAGATATAAACAAATCTCAAGGACCCATAACTTGTAAATTCATCAACATATGTTTTACATATAAAATATTCACATACCTTTAAGTGAAGAAGATGGAAGACCTTTGGCATAGATGAAATTATTGATAGAATTATAAATTACAAGAACACAATCACGTTAGATTCCTAACAACAAGAATGAAGGAAGAATACATGAATCCATGGCGATGAAATTAATGATTAGTGTCTTCCAACACCAAATCACTGTATTTCTCAATGGGTTTTCTCTCTAAGATTGGGAAAGAGGAAAATAGCTAAAATGAGAGAATGATTTGGCTTAGGGACCATAACCCTATAAGTTTCCTTATATATACTAAATTAATTAGAATCTCATCAACCCTAATTAGTATTGGGTCTCTACACGTTACAAAGTGCATACCAAATAGATATTAGATAACTAATAATATAATTTTTAATGTACATGTTGTGCCACATTATTGTTGCTTGAGGACCATAAGATTGCTTCTTAAACAAGCAACTATGGTAACTTGTAAAAGAAGCAACAAGTTACTTCTTGAGCAAGCAACATTCTCACTTGGCTCAACAACAACCATATTAATGTATATGTGAGTCCACATGAATAGAATATTAATTAAATTAAAATCCCAACATTCGAGTCTTTCTTATAATGTATTACGGGCCTTGGCATCGTGTTTAGATGAAAGTAGCTCCTTCTGCTTGACATTCTTATTGGCCTTATCAGCCGCATCGGCTTACCAGAGTCCCAAATTTTCTGGTGTGTCGTCAGGTATGGTTATAAGGATGCAAGGAAGGACTGTTATAACTTTGAGAATGAGCTAATTGCAAAGGTGGCAGAGTTTTTATAGCACAAAAAGGCAGTGGATTTAGTCGCAGAGGGCCATCGTAGTGTGGCGGCGGAAGGTGAACAGCAACATGAAATGGTTGGGTATTCTGGTGGTGTGGGAATGAAGGCAGAGATGAAAGAAGTAATTGAAGCAAGGGAAATGGGGGTGGCTTACATGTTGCCATGTTGGCCAAACATGTGTAAAGGCAAGCAAGTCATCTTCTTTAGTGAAGAAGTTTGTTATGGACTTTGTGCATGGGTTTCTAAGACAGAACTGTAGGCGTCCTGCAATAGCACTTAGTATCCCACAAACTTCTCTGATTGAAGTGGGCATGGTTTACTATGTATGATTAACAAGAGTCAAGGGTGGTGAGAAATTGGCAAAAAAAATAAAATAAAAATCGTGTAGTTTTATGGTGACCCAAGTGCATGGCCAGATGAAGGTTTAAATCAGAAAATATCCACTGCCCCTTTCCTTAATGTCATTGGTAACACTCAGATCTACAATTTGCTATGCGTAGCGGTTGCAAGAAAAAGTGGGTATGGACATAAATGGATATGAACAACGCTTGATATTAACGAACTTACCCCATGTCTATACCCGACCCATTTTTAAAACGGACAAGATTTTTTTGCCTTTACCCATTTGTTTTAAAAAATCGGGTAGTTCACATTTTTTCAAAATTTATAATTTTATTTTTTTTATTATTTTTTAAATACATCTTAAAAACTTTAATACTAGATAAATAGGTGATAAAAACATGCAATATATAATTTTAAAATTAAAACCACTAATAAAACTCCTTAAATAATACTTATATATAAATATAATGTAATCAATAAATTTATAATATTCTTTATTTAACCATATAAATAAAGGTATATTGTACATCTGTTTAATGTTATATAATAGTATTTAATTAGTATAAACTATGTAAATTTGCAAAAAATATCATTAAGTTACAATAATAAAAGTAAATGCATTATATATATATACATAATAAAAGTAATTAATAAGGATAACGTAGGAAATAATTTTTTCTTCATTTAGTGGAACAAGAATAGTGGTTCAAGGGGGTTCAAATAGCATCCATCTTTCTTTATTTTTTTAGGTTGCATCTGCTTTAATCAGAAAGCTTTTAATTATTCATTTATATTTTAATATCTTGTTTTTTTCTTTTTCTTTTTGGGTAGCCATAAATAACAATTGAAAGGTCAAAATATACGAATAAGTAAATAATAAGTTTAATAACACTAAACAATAGTTAAAGAGGTGTTATAGCCCCTATATTAAGAAAAAATACAAATAATAATAAAAACAAAAAAATTAATAAAATAAAAAAAATATAATTACATAATTACAAAAATTGATGATTAATTATAATAGAAAAATAAATATCCCTTTGAATTATAAAAGGATAAATAATGGGAAATATTTCTTTAATAATTCAAAGCATTATCTTTTTTTTTTGTTTTTTAGAAACATTCAAAGCATTATCTTACGCCTAAGAAAAGCAAAATATTATGAAGATTGAAATCTCTATATCAATTGTTATAAATCTGATGTGTCAAACATTCATATTAGATTTATAATTTTATTAAAAAGTGTGTTATTTTAATTTATTAAAGTTAAAAACTGATGTGACAGTGATTTGTAGTAATTAGTATAGTGTTTTCAATTCATGTAGTATTGGTCAATAAAAAATGGACAACATTTTTAATTTTAATTAATTTCAGGAAAAGTTTCATAAAAAAAAATAAATGTCCATAAACTTAGCACACACCCTTATAATATATGTTGGGTATCCTCAAATGATATGTTGATGCATGAATTAAGGACATTTAATATAGTAGAAAATGAATGCTAAAATTATGCATGCATAGCACTACTACTCGTGACTAAATGCATTCACACTTCTCAATTATTAAAAATTTGCCTTGGACCCAACAATGGGTAGCTCAGCTGGTGTGCAGAGTTAAGCACACAAGGGTTGAATGATTTGTCAGGTCGTGAGTTCGATTAAAACTGTGGTCGGGTTCGTGCCCTCTGTGTTCTACACTCATCTTAGGGAGGGACACCCTTGCTGTTGCAAACTTCTGAGTCCAGGTGGATTAGTCTAACCACAAAGCGGAGGAGGACACCACCCGATTGCCGAAAAATCGGTAATCAAAAAAATAAAAAATTACCTTCGAAAGATACCACATATGTGATGTGTCATATACTACAAATGAGAAATGGTGTGTACTTTTCAAGCCATATAGGGATTTTTGACAAATTTAGGCATGATTTTTTTAATTTATCAAAAAATAGGAATTAAAATATAATATATCCACAATTAGACAAATATGGGACAATATGGCACCACGTTAGTGCCAAAAAAAAAAAACTTAAATTTTTTATAAAAAAATAGTTATAAAAAAAAATTATTTCACTTGAGCTTTGTTTAAGGTCACCACGGGCTATCCATTGAAATTTTTTGCTTTCAAGCACTTTTAGTACGCCTCAATAAGTTCCTCCAGTTGTCCTAGATTGTTGTACCCCTCATCGGACTTCCAGTAAATTTTTGAACCGCCACCAGATTTTAAAACTACGTAAAGTTTTTGATTCTAACTTAAATTGTTCAAGGCCACCACGGGCAATCCACCGAAATTTTTTTATTCAACCACTTCCAACAGGTTCAAGGCGAGGTATGGCCACCTTGGAAGTGGTTGGATAAAAAAAAATTCGACGGATTGCTCGAGGTGGCCTTAAACAACTTAAGTTAGAATTAAAAGTTTTACATAATTTTAAAATCTGGTGGTGGTTCAAAAATTCACCGAAAGTCTGATGCAAGGTACGACAACCTAGGACAACTAAGAAAACTTATTGGGACGTACTAAAAGTGCTTGGAAGGAAAAAATCTTAATAAATAGCCCGTGATGGCCTTAAACAAAGATCAAGTGTGAAATAAATTTTTATTTTCTTTTCGTAAATATTTTTTTATAAAAAATTTAAGTTTTTTTTTTTTCAAGTGTGCATGCCGCTCATGCATACTTCTTAAATATTTTTTTAAAATTTTTGGCATCAATTTAGAAAAAAAAAAAAAAAAAAAAAACAACAACAACAACAACGTTGTAAGCAAGTTTGGGACAGCTTGGCGCCACATCAGTGCCAAGTTGTCCCAAACTTGCCTAATTATAAATATATTATATTTTAATACCTATTTTTTAATAAATTAAAAAAAATCATGCATATATGTCAAAAATCCGCCACGTAGCTTTACTTAGGTTCATGTACATCCAAGAGTCCTCAGGTGACTCGTTTTAGCAGGGTTACGCCCAACAACATATGAATCTTCAAAGAGAAAGGAGGCGCACGCTGGCCTATTTCGATGCACCCTTGATAAAAAGAAAATGATTTAACTTGTATTCCAACAAAATTAAAAGAAAAAGTAGGAAAAGCAAAGAAGAAAAGAAAGGAAGAGAAAGAGATTTTTGGATGAATTGAAAAATATACCACAAAATCCAGAGAAAATTAGTAATCTTCCAGCAAGCGATCACTTGCTATCCAATTTATTACAGATTGATTTTGAACGCACTTTCGGCCTACATTTTACCTTTTAATTTGGTTCCAGAAAATCAAATATAGAACAAAATTAGAAACTGGCATATGCTTTCTTTAGGTAATACAAGTTTGAATTTTACCTTATAACATTGAAAGAAGATACAAATTTACCCAAAAAGAGGGAGGCTCGTTTACATGATGCTTTTTATGCACAGTACATCCTACACTATATTTGTGGTTTTTATCATTCAAAATACTAGGCATCTCCAAACCAGAGTTTGATGATCACCAAAAAAAAGCCCACACATACTGTTGCTAAGACTAAGAGGCCATATAAAATGTAATGGTTATTGTCTGATTTAAACCTTCATCCGGATCACCATAAAACTATAAAATTTTTCTTTACCAATTTCTCACCACCCTTGACTCTTATAAGGATAAGGAACTGTGTTAATCATGCGATATCACCATTAGACCCTGTGGTAATCATACATAGTAAACCATGCCCACTTCAATCAGAGAAGTTTGTGGGATACCAAGTGCTATTGCAGGACGCCTACAGTTCTGTCTTAGAAACCCATAAACAAAGTCTATAGCAAACTTCTTCACTAAAGAAGATGATTTGCTTGCCTTTACACATGTTTGGCCCAACATGTAAGCCACCCCCATTTCCCTTGCTTCAATTACTTCTTTTATCTCTGACTTCATTCCCACACCACCAGAATACCCAACCATTTCATGCTGCTGTTCACCTTCTGCCGCCACGCTGTGACGGCCCTCTGCCGCCAAATCCACTGCCTTTTCATGCTGTAAAAACTCTGCCACCTTTGCAATTAGCTTATTCTCAAAGTTATAACAGTCCTTCCTTGCATCCTTATAACCATAACTGACGACACACCTGAAAAGGTGGAACTCTGGTGAGCCGATGCGGCTGATGAGGAACCTCTCATTAGCTAGAACTTTGGGAACTGTCATCGACTGAAGAGAGACAAAAATGAGGATCTTGTGGAAGGCAGGAAAGTTGGTGACGAAGTGAGAAAACATTGGTGGAACTCCAGTGGCAATATTGGAGTAGATAAGGCCAATTCCAGGGACACGAATGATGCCCAGGCTAGGACCGAAGCTTAGAAGCCTCTCCAGGGATATCTTGTTCTGAGACTCAAAGGCTTGCTTTTTTGAAGTCCCATAGTGCCAGATAGACATTACAATCAGCATTAACAGGGAAAGAGTAAGAGGGAGCCACCCTCCTCGGTGGACTTTTGAAAGACAAGCAGAGATATAGAGCAATTCTATAGATCCAAAGCTAACAACAAAAAAGGCTCCAATTATAACACTTCTCCTCCAAACAGTAACGATGACAAGAAACATCAGGCACGTGGTAACGAACATTACAGTTATCACAGCAAGGCCTGGAAAAATAGCACATTATGTTCATAATTTTTGCATTCCATCAAAGAAGAAAATGCAAAAAACAAAAAGTGAATATGTTAATATTACAATAAAAGAACTAAGGAACTTCTTTACATGTTTAACATTATAAAAGGCAAGTGCTTTCAACAATTAACAAATGCAACTTGTTTTATTCTCATTTTATGCCACAAGTACACGGTAAATTTTTGTTTTATCATATTCCTCCAAAATTTAAAAAGTGGCAGATCACAAACATGTGCAATACCCAAAATTTTTGTCCTAAACATAATCGATCAATACCATTCACAAGGTCTCACACAGAAATCACATAAAAATAAAAGGAGAGAAAGAAAACACACCATATGCGTTACCAATCATGTTTGTGTCTCTAAAGCCAATCACAACAACAAGACAGCAGACCATTAGAATCCAGTTCACCTCAGGGATGTAAATCTGCCCATGTATCTGGCTTGATGTGTGTATTATCTTCACACGTGGAAAACATTTAAGTGCCCGACATTGACTAATAATTGAGAAAATGGCAGATATTATAGCTTGACTTCCTACAATTGTTGCCAATGTTGCAATAAGAAATACTGGCCAAAAGACAACCTCTGCATGTATGATCAAAAGAAGAAAAACATGAGATTAAGCAGCAACCTGCAACAATTATAACCACAACTGGAAATAAGAAATTTGAGAAATGTTCCACTTGCAGATAAAACAACCATGAGTAGGTGATACAATTATTCATCAATTAAAAAAATAGTAACTTATCATGAAAAAAAAATCCAAAACAATGTAAATAACTATACCACCAGGAATTCCTATGCATATATTTTAGCGCTCCAATAAAATTGTCAATTAACAGGCCCATACCTTGAAGTTTTCTTCCAGTTGTATTAATTTGGAGCTAGTTATGAGGATAATTCAATTTCTCCCATTTGGAGTTCCTATTAAATACTTGAAGTGCTCCAATATGGTTTGAATTGATAACCAAAAAACATTGAATTTTCCTTCTAGATGTGCAAAGTCGGGAACTTGGAGCTAGTAATTTGGATACATCTGAAGTCATCTTCCAGATGAATATCTGAAGAGTATCGCAATGTATGGGAAACATTGGATTACAAGACAAAGAGAAAAAAGGAAATGATGGTCATGGATTCATTCGCATTAACTTTATAGCCACAGACACTTCAAATTCATTTACCAGACATATAAAAAAAGGAGGGGTGAGAGAGGGAGCAAGAGAGTGAGAGCGAGAGAGACGAAAAACGAATTTTGCATTTTATTTTGACTGAGTATGGAAAGCAGTTGCATTGCTTCCAAGAAAGCCAATCAACAATGGCTTAAAACATTGGATGATCTTAAATAACGTTCACCAAGAATACTTGGATGAAAAACGTTGAGACATACATGTCTCTGTGGTATGAACTGAGACTGGAACAAATGTTTGTTTTACAGCCTGAACTTGACCCAACTCAAATATGATTAATGAAGCTTGATTGAGCTTCTAAATCAGGTTGAGATTGTGAAAATGGTCTGAAAAACTCTTTTTATTACTTTCTATGTTTGGTGACCGAATTTTTCCTTTCCCAACTCCCCCCTATAACCTTTGCTATATTCCAATGAGAAATATGATGCATTGTTTGATAATAAGAATATAGAAAAAAAAAAATTATGGTTATTTCTCTTTCTTAGGTGGGCAGGGACACCTGAAGAATTAAAAACAAAAAAATGTTAAAAGAACATGCAAAATTAAAAAAAGAAAAAAGAAAAAGAAAAAGAAAAAAAAGAACATAATAACAAATGAAGTCTCACCAGGTATGGCCCTATAAAAGCTTCTTTGAATGTCTTCTTTGTTCTTTGAAAGATATGCAGCTTCACCCATGTATGCTAGAATTAAGCAAGGATAGACAACTATGGTAAATGCCAACTGCAATAGAAAATAAACTTGAATTTAGAAATTAATAAACATTACTAAAATGGCTAATCCCAACCAAAGAAACAGAGGAAGATCATCATAATTCTCAGAGAAACCAAAATTATGATGACCATGCCAATGGGAAAACTACTTTCCAAAATATGTTACTGACTCACTTTTCCCGATTATGCGAGACGAAGAAAAAGTGGATGAAATGAAAAGTTTACCCTGATAGAAAGCTGAGAAAAATGGCCAAGATCAGCGAACATAGCTTCTGCACCTGATCAACCAAAAAAAATACTTCATCATTCCTGCCAAATCGGAAGGTATAAATAACTTCATCCTTAAGAGACAATACCAACAGACCTGTCATACATAGAACAATGCCTCCAAGTGAACTCCATCCAGCTCTTCCAGCCTTTGAAAAGAAGTTATACACATAATATGGAGACAAAGCTCTCACAATGCTAGGGTTCCAGTGGACTAAGTTATAAATGCCAACTCCACTAATACAGAGGAGCCAGCACATCAAAATTGGAGCAAAAAGAAAACCAACTTTATGTGTTCCATAATGCTGAAGTGCAAAGAGTGCCACTAGAACCATGCATGCAATAAACACAGCATAATCTACATAGCAGCCAGAAAACTATGTCAAATACCAATAAGAATGTCAAACAGAAGGAGATATTTTCACAATCTGCATAGCAGCCAGTAATCTATTATAAGAATACTCACAAGTCAAAAGCATTAAAAAAGATGAAAAATTAAACTATCTAAAATTGCCCAAGTGCTAAAGATTCCTATTTAAACTCAAAAGCAGGAAGCTGTTCTGCCCAAAACAGGGGCCAGGGAGGCAATAGCCAAATTTCCGATATCCTTCTGTTTAATAAGATGGATAAAGTTAAAGTACTAACTTTACTTACTCTCGTGAAGATGGGGAACCTTGATTTTGACACCATTAACAGCAGAAAGTACTGAAAGGCAAAGAAAATTGAAACATCACAACTCAATATCAGTGGCAGAAATCAGTTCAGTTTTTATTAGTGAAAAAAAAAACAGCTGAATTTAAATAACAAAAATTGAGACAAATGCAATAGAGGAGTAAAATTAACTGCTAAATATTTGATGATGTAAAAGGGCCATAATTAGGTCAGTATAGACAAAATCTGGCATACTATAGTGCTTTTAATGAACTAAAATTGAGTGTATTTTAGCTGTTACTATTAGAGGGAGCACCAGAGAAATCTGAATGATCATACCTGACATAGTTGGAGTTAGGATACCATCCCCAATGACCATACTGGTTCCCAAAAGCACAAATATGAACAATACAATGCGCAAACATCGATACTTCTCGAATAACTGTTGTATAACTGAACCGGTTTTTGTATCAGCTTTATAAGCTGATAGATGCTGTTGCTCTTGTATGGTGCTGGAAGTGTTCAAAAGACCTATCTTTGATTGCCTGCAGAGCAGTGAATACAAAGCAAAAGTTCCACCTGTGGAAAATCAAGGCTTTGTTATTTGCTTAAAGAACCAATCATTGCCATCTTATTCTTGAAGAAATATGATATGAAAAAAGCATTATAAGGATATTCAGAAACACCTTCTCCATTGTCATCTGCTCCTAATACAAACATTATGTACTTGCAAAGTGGAATTAGTGTCAAAGTCCAGAAAATCAGGGAAAGTACCCCAAAAATCTCATCCTCTTCCTTTTCAAGATGGAATCTGCCCGAGAATGTGTTTGTGAAGACATAAATGGGAGAAATGCTAAGATCTCCATACACAACCCCAAAACTCTGGTAGGCCAAACAAAGTGTCGTCTTGTACGCTTTCTGCAAGATCAAATAACATAAACGTGATGAAAACATCAAAATTAAACAGGAATTTTGTGAAAAATAAAACATTCAAAAACCACAAGAACCATAATCAAATGGTGCACCAAAAATCTTCCATATATATTACAAGTATAAACAACAGAAACAAAAGAAAATATAACCCATCATCCAAGGGGTGATATTACAACCCAAAGGACAGGTATATTGTTCAACAACTATGTTGAATATGGTTAATTATGATCAAGTCATAGAAAACAAAGGAAAGAACCCCAACTTAACAGCCTTGTAAAATAAAATAAAAATAAAGTACCCAGACTTAACAAAGAGATCGAAAGAAAAACTGTTTTTTTTTTTTTTTTTAAATCTTCATCGAAATACTTTAAGAGAAATGCTAAAAAAACTCAGCGTAAACATGAAATCTACGCATCACTTTTAACCATGTGAATATAGCATACCTTTGAGACATCATTAGAAAAAGAGATTTGCAGCCTTGCAAGTTGAAACGACTTCAACAGAAATAAACAAAACATACAAGTTATACATAAGAAAAGTAGAAACGATGAGTATTTTCAACAGAAACAAACAGAGTATACAAGTTAAACATGCCAAAACAAGTCTTTAAATACGATAAATATCTCAGAGAAGAAAATACAGGCAAACACAAAAAAGCATGCTCAAGAAATAACATGGAAAATTTATCAAATGTTTACAGCAAAATCTTTAGTGGTTCAAGCAAACCAATCGAACATAACAAACCCAGAAAAGAGCAAAACCAACAATTGCCAAATGCGAGTTCCAACTAACTCAATCATCGAGCAATCGTCAAAACAAACCCTAGAAATCTCATAACCAAACCAAAACAACAAATCGATGGATTACTAATCCAGGAAAGAACAAAACCAATTGGAACTCACAAAACGAGATAAACGAGACTGTGTTTCGGTTTCCAGATCCATTCCACTCCAAACCCAAACTGCAAAACCTTTTCAATCAAAATCAAGTATTTTTATTTATATTTATATTTTTTTATTTTTAAATTCTTCAATCAAAGTCTATCAGAATTCAAAGTAACTGACAATGAAATTAATTTTAATCCTCCACATCACTCTCTGGGAATCAAAATGCCAAAACTCGCTCTAACATCTCATTTCTGAAATGTTTTTTAAAGGTTAATGTATTCTCATTCGCTTTTGTTGTTTCAGTTTTAAAGAGCTTTTGAAGTTGCATTGAGTGCAAGTATGTATATATAGATATGAATATAGTTGCAGAGAGAGATAAGGTTTGGCCTAAAAGGAAGACAGAAAGGCAAGTAGAAGAAGGCGGTTAAAAAGACAACGTGGCGATTTTCTAAGGGCGCCAAGCCTGCTTTTTGGACTCCACGTTCTTGGATATTTTTTCCGGTGTCTCGATACTTTTGATAATTAACAAACTACAAAACGCCACGCGTGTGGGATGGAGATTTAACTATTAGACCCTAGTGATGAATCACTTTGATCTTAAGTTGTTCTACTATTTGCACATTTTTACATAGAAATAGTGATTTTAAAAAAAAAACGTAAGATTCCCACCCACCATAAAAAAAAAAAAAAAAAAATTCGCATTAAGATATCCATTTTTTTAAAAAAAGCAATTAAAGTGAATTTTTTTTAAAAATTAATACTTTAATAAAATATAATAATTTTATTAACTTAATATAAATAATAATATTTTTTTTATATTTTTATTATTTTTTAAAAATTCATCTCAATCAATTTTATTATTTTAATAAAAAATACTTTATTATTTAAAAATTATATTTTTAATGTGTTCAATAATAAGTTTTAATTATTCATTATATTAATAAAAAATAATTTCATTATTTTTAATAAAATTAATATTTTTATAATAAAGATTATTTCATTATTTAAGATTCTGATGTGCTACCGAACAAAGTAATGTGATATTTTGTGAAAAATTATGTAAGATCTTATGTGTAACCAAATACAATAATATAACATTCTCATTTTTAGATTCTCATTAATTGCTTTCTCAAGAATTTGATTTTCATTCTTATCTAAAAATTTTCGCATACCAAACACAAAGATATGAGCAACAATAAAGAACCCTAACTAAATATTTTGATCATGAAAACTTTAAGTTGTGTTTGGTTTGGTATTTGAAAACAATATTATGTTTTTATTTTCAATATCCAAAAAAAGAAAAAAAAAAAAGGGAAACGACGTTTTATCGTTTCCCAAGAATCACTTTTTTGTAAGAAGGAGACTCAAAAAGTAATTTTCAGATCTTGAGTTACCAAACGTGTTTTTCACCCCTTTTCCATTTTCTTCCTATTTGAAAACAGAAATTTGTTTCGAAGTTGTTAACCAAATGCAACCTTAATTTAAGAAAAAATAAATTTAATGAAAAATAAGTATGTTTCATGATTCTAATGGTTGTTTTTTAGTGTTTTGAATCTTATTTTCAAGTTTCCATATGTTGGTGTGTTGGCCCAGATACACGTACAAGAGGGGGGTAAATTGGACGGTTGTAAGTTTTTTTACCTTTCAAAATAAAGTATAAAAAATTTAAAGACAAAGGCAAAAGAAGGAACACAACGATTTAACGTGGTTCAGCAAAATCCGCCTACGTCCATGACTTGGTCACCCTTGACCAAGATTTTCCAAACCCAACCACTAATGAATCCTACATCACGGGTGAGGATCAAAACTGGTTACAAGACCACTCACTTCTAGGTGTGAGAGCAACCTCCGCCGAGCCTAAGCACTCCGCTCACAGCTTATCACTTATTACAGATATAGTTATACAACAAGTATGAGAGTAAAATGTAGAACAAGAACAAGTAGCTTGAATAAGTTCTTCTTATCAAGAACTCTTCTACTTACAACCTTTGCTTATGATCATCCTCTTGAAACCCAACAAATATAATATAAAATGAAGATCAGTTGTTGAAGAGGTTGCCACGATATGAGACAAACCCTTGCTCAAAAACATTGAGATTTGATGATGAAAATCAAAGTATATGAGTGCACAAATCAAATCTCTCAAAGTTTCAAATTACTTGTGAACACTTAAAAATTTTCGTGTTTGAATGATAAACTAACTTTCAAAAACGTTTTGAGCTCATGAGTTTCAAAATGAGCAAACCCCTTTGATTAAATAGAAAAACGATTCTCTATTTTGAAATCTAGGGTTTTTACAAACCAATCACATTTGAGTATTCAAATTTTTGTTTCAGCTTTTCAGAGCATTTTTCCTTAATTAGATTTGCAAATGAGCGTTGAAAATCATGGAAACATGGTGTTACATGAAAGAGGAAAAAAATAGTACACTCAACGTTCAAAAACCCATACTTGTCAGTTTTTGCTGACAGGGTTATAGCATAAACAAACAAAAATTCAAAAATTCCCAAACATGGGAATAACGGGCTATAGGACCCTATAGCACGCTGTAGGCCTTCTGAAAAATTATGACTTTTTCAAATTAAAACAAAAAGGCACTACAACCATGTCCAAATGATTTCGAACAAAATGCTTAAGAGATCAAATCATTTTGAGACTTTGAAAACCATTCTAAAGCATTTGAAAAACCATTTTATGCAATCAAAATCATTTTTAAAGAACTAAAATGACTACTCTAAAGATAAGGAAATTTCTTTTGTTGGAGTAGCCAAGAGTGGATCTTACATTCTAAGACCGACTCTAAACTCTTCAAGCTCTTCAGTTGATGTCATCGATGTTGATCTTGAGCTTTTACAACAACAACTTGAACTTTGATTAATCTCGTTCCAGGATTGACTTTAATTGTCTCATCTCCATGATTCTTTGTAATCAAGTTTGAAATATTAAAACTTGGAGACTGTTGCGTAAAATTATTGCAAGTGCACAATACCGTTAACAAGTAATAAAGTGATGAATAGAGTATCGTTCCTAAAGACATTTGTTACTGAATTTCTATGTTAAATATTAAAATAGTTTCACCCTAATCTTTTCTAAACACCAATTAAAACTCATTGTAATCCAAACAATAAAATTAAAGTTAAAACAAATCAAAATTAATCAAAGTAATCAGAATAATTAAAACCTAGAATTACAAATTTTCCTCATATTTCAATTTGATTTATCTAACTATTTTTTAATTAATTAATTAATTAAATTTGTTAACCAAAAGTCTAAATTATTTACAAGCCTCTTTCGATGGTCAAGCAAAAATACCTTGAATAATTAAATCTCTATATTTTTATGAAATTTAAATTAAAACAAGATTCATTAAGATTATACTCTTCAATGGTTACACATGTCACATGAGTATATTTTTATCTCACATGAACTTAATAGCTTTCGTCCTTATGATCATATGTTATTTTAATCAAGTTCACAAATCTAAACTTCCTTCGTCAAGATCATATAGATTCAACAAATCATCTCATTAGTGATCAAGCAATTAGAAACATTAAGAACAGATTAACATAAACAACTCTAAATAATCAATTAAAATCTAAAATCAAATATAAAATCTAATATCTATATGAGATCCAATTGTAACTCTAGACAAACAACTTAGCTCATCATTAAAATAGAAGAAAACAGAAAAATATTGATGAACATGTTTAACAGAAATAAGAAGAAACTAGAAAACCAATTGGAAGATGTTGACGATGCTCCCTTGTTTCCAACTTCGCGTTCTTCGCCTCCTTCGATCCAGTTTCTTCAGCTCGTTCTCCTCTCTCTTCTATCCTCTATGATGCTTTGAAAACCCTAAAAAATGGTCGTTATATAGCTACAAGTCCATAGGAAGTCGTCCAAGTCGAACTAGGAAAGTTCGCAACAAAATTAGAAAGTTTCTATTTTGAATCGCACATCTGCTTTCTTCCTTGACGTTTTTCTTCTTGTTCTCTACTCCAAATCAACATCAAAACCATTTCATCTTAATTATTTCAAGTAAGGAATCCATAAAAACAAACCATGTCCAATTTTAAGTTAAATTGAGAAAGTTATGGCCGAAATATAAAAGTCGCGCATAATCAACTTTTCCTGGGGCCGCGGTGCCAAGTTACGGATTTTAACACCTGTTTTTCCTTATTTTCTAGTGGACTTAGCCAGTTTTTCACACTCCCAAGGCTTGGATCCACTTGTTTCTTCACTCTAACTTCGTTGGCTCCTCTTGCATCATGTCTTCATCTTCTCTATCATCATTTAGAACATCAAAACACCTACAAAACACATCAAACTAATTGAGTATTATGCTTTAATAATCTCATGAACCAACCTATAGAAATCCATACCGAAATAATGCAAAAACACCAAAATGTAACTAAACTATCAAATAACCAAATTTATGGTAAACTAATCTAATATATGAACTAAATACCATAAAACACACCTAAAACATGCTCTAAAACATACACTAAATACCTATTATCAGAGACATAGACTAAAGTTAAATATACATGTTGTTTGTAATCATCAAAATTCACCATCGAATTCCGACCACGAGGGACATTGGTCCAACATGGAGATGTCTAAGTTGCTTGATTAAACTAAGGTTGTACAAATTTGCTCCGATCGAGATATACTAGATCTCTGTTGCTCCAAAATGATTCTTCTCAAAGGTTTCACTAGTCATGTCATATATATCAATAAAAAAAGCTCAAAAAAACCTTTCCAACAAGTATAAGATCACTTTATTCTTAGTTCGTTTACCCTAGTCCCAAATTATTTTAGTATATGCCCAATTATCAGATGAGTTAAGAAGCACAATCTTATTTTTTAAGAGAATATTTTCCAATGCATTTAAGGTATTCTTTGAGGCCTATTTGAAGCCCAATTAAGCCGATAAAATCCAAGTTTAATATTCAATGAAGCCTAAGAAGAAGAGGTAAAGCCTCCATATTGCTGCATCATTGAGCTTATTCTTAGGAGGAGTTTTACTTATGCGACACGACAATGCATGGTCTCCTTAATCAATTTGAAGTGTAATTTTAGTTTAAACAATGGCGCAAATTAATTTGTTAAGCATTCAAGGGTCTAAAAATTAATTGTCACACATTCCAAGGTTGTACAAATTTGAATTTGTGTTTAATGCTTGCACATTAATTTGTTTTTGGTAAATAATTAAATTAATTGCTTGTCTAATTATTTGATTTTCATGATTTGAGAATATAGATTGTTAAAAACAATTTATATTCTTTTGACTTGATTAATTTTATTCGAGGTTAATTAAATCTTAAGATTAGGGTTTAAAAGTGATACCAATCCTTGCGGGTTAGACCTTTTCTTGCAAAAAATGTGGGAATTCATTAAAATGAAAAGGAATCAAAATAACTCAATGACATGTCCATATACTGCAAACTACCCCACATGAAAGAAATTCCAGAACTTAAGGTCCTAGTAGCTAGCTTGTGGGCCCAAAGGCTTGAGGGGACAAAGGTTCTGGGAATGAGGTATAAAATTGAAAGGGACAGCACTACTCGACAAGATTCTTGCAAAGACCAATTGCTCATAGCTCGCTAGACGCATCGTTTAGCTTCTGAATCACCACTTTAGAATATGAGAATACATGCACACACTGATTAACACACACAACAAGACCAAAATCAATACCTTTGTTGCCTACCATTTGAATTCTAATCCAATGCCCGATCAAAAGGGTTTGGGGTCATGAGCTACATCAACAAAAGTTTCCACCCTGTTTGATGACTACGGGGCCGAACCTCCAGAGAATAACCACTAGCAGAGGGGATAGAGCTCAAATTGATGTGAGAAGATGCTAGTATTGGCCCAGATAAGTGTCCAAGAAGGGATGGGGGGGACGAAAATAAAATTACAAACATAGCAGTGGTTCGGCCGTTGCCTACATTTACTACCTAATCTCCCTGATTAGGATTTATCAAACTCCACTATTGATACCTCTTCACAGGTGAGGATCAAACCTTTAAACTTTTCTCAGCTTCATGGGTGCGAGAACAATATTTTTAGACGAGCTTAAACCAGCTCTTACGTAGTGACTCACAGTTACTTTACAAACCAGTTTCAATATAATGAAAGTGATTCTCTTACTAAGAATCAATAAGAAAAATACTTACAACACATAATGAACTTCACTAAGAGGTATTCAACAAATTGATAAAAAATGTGTTCAGCTAAAAAGTGAAGTTGCTCTTAGCTTCCTTTGGATTTCTTGAAAAGTTTGAAAGTGATGAACGACAAATCTAGAAAACTTGTAAATATCAGAGAATATTAAAAGTGTTTTTGATCTCTTTCAAAGAAGAAAAATCGACTAACTTTCAAAGAGTTTTGGCACAATAGAATTTTCTTAGTGTTTCAAACAACGACTCTTATGTTGCATATATAGAGGTGTGTTTGGGGTTTTAATCTCCCAAAAACCCTAATCACTTTGTTTGAAATTCAAATGCAACGGATAAGTTCTTTCACCAAAATGGAGTTAACAAAGACGTTGAAAAATCTCTGTCAAAAAGAGTTTACGTAAGAATAGCAATGCATGAGAAGTGTGACAGTTCGCATGTAAGAAAAAACAACTTTTTCTGACACATGCTCTTGAGCGTCCTATAGCTCTAGGAGCGTGCTATTGTGTTGAAACCAAGAAGGCTCAACTTGACTATGAGCGTCCTGTTGAATGACAACCCGAGAGTTGATTTAATCTCAGTAAATTTAGGATGGCACTATAGCTCTATGAGCATCCTAATAGGACTTGCCCAAAAATTTCCCAGAATATTGAACGTCCTATAGCCGTAAAAACATCTTGCAGTGCTGGCCTGATATTTTAAGTAACTAGCCACTGCATGAGTGTCCTGCTCGAAACTGAGATTTTGAAATTTTGTTGACTTTTGAAATCAGATTGGATCAAACTCATTTTGGATTGAATTAAAACATTCTAAAGATCATTCAAAAGCATTTTCGAATCAAATTGAGCATTTTGAAAGATCGATTAAAATTCGATAAATGAAGTCAAACGTTTATGAGTATGGGAAAAACATTTTGAAAACTTTTGAGGAATGAGATGGAATTCGCTGAATCATGTCCAAGTGAAGTTCTACAAGCCTAACATGACAATAAGCAAACTAAATATAATTGAAATTACATCCATTACTTGAGATTTGTCCAAAGCCTGGTCTTGAAAAAGCTTCAGCAAGTATTTTTACATATAATTGATATATCTGCATCAATAATTAATATGATGTGGAACGTGGTTTGTAATTATCAAAATATCTCTCATATGAGTCATGAAGGTTTTTGGTTTAACAGCTTGAGATGGGAATACTCAAACAAATTCATTAAAATTATGTTAAATGTTGTTGATAACCTTAACAGGGGAAGATGATTTACCATTAAAGACTACATTGTTTTGATGTTTCCACAATTGCCATAAGTTGAAGGATAGCCATGAGAAAAAATTACCACTGTTCTCTTATTGCCTGATTACTACATGTAGAATTTGTCACACCTAATTGAGAAAAAAATCCATGGAGGATAGAACTGTGAGGCCCCAAAAATTATTTCATGTAGCCCATAACCCAATTGCATTTTGCCCAAACTCTATGTGTTTGCCTTGATATGTTTGGTGCATTGTTTGATGGTTGTTTAATGTTTGTATATTTGATGCTTGATAATGTATATAAATATGTGCATTATAAATTGTATATGGGTCATGTTAAATTAAAGTATAATGCATATGTTATTATTTATGCATGGGCCCATTAAACCATGAATTGATATGGGTTAGGATTGATTGAATAAAAGGATAAATGAGAATAAAAGAATTTGGTGTATTAGATGGATTGGACATTTAAAATACATGCAAGCATAAGATTGGTTAAAGTACATGTGGTTGGTATGGGTAGTATGAGACCAACACATGTCAAATTGGTGCATGAGAATGGACAAGTGTCCCATGCCCCATTTCTCTTCTCTAACACATGTCAAGTTGGTGCATGAGACCGACACATGTCAAGTTGGTGCATGAGAATGGACAAGTGTCTCATGCCCCATTTCTCTTCTCCAATACATGTCAAGTTGGTGCATGAAAATGGACAAGTGTCCCATGCCCCATTTATCCTTTCCAACACATGTCAAGGTTGGTGCATGAGAGTGGACAAGTGTCCCATGCCCTACTTCTCTTCTCCAAGGAAGTCCTAGAGGGTGAGACGAGTGGAGAGAAAGGAAAATAGAAGAGAAAGGAAAGAAGAAGAGAAAGAAAGAGGGAGTTGCTTTGAGGAAAGTCTCAGCAACGTTTTCATCAAAGAGCTGGATCTTGGGGATATATGGTCAGATTGAGATCAAACTTTTTCAAAAAGTTCGTAGCTTATGGTTATTCATTCTGGTCGGTGGAGATCTCGATTGGAGTTTTAGTTTGAAAGATATAACCTCCCAAACAAAGCTGGTCGGAAAGTCTGGACTTCTCGCGCAGTTTAGATCAAACTTATAGATCTCGTAAATGTACCGTTGGATGGATATGATATTTGTGAAGGTGGTTCAAAACTGATATTTCTACATTATGAGCGGTTGAGATGTTGGTGAATCAAGTATTTTGGGTGATATAGTCATCTGAGTTTGAGTATTTGCAGCAGGAAAGGAGAAATTGTCTAATTAGAGACTTGTTCATCAAAGTACCTAATCGTTTTGGTCCACCGTTGGATTGAGCTGATTTTTGGACAGAAGGTTTGTTTCTTAACATAATTCAATCTGGATGGTTGATTTTATGATTAAATATTTCTGTTTGTAGATTGATACATCTGAATAAAATATTAAATGGAAAATTTGTAGGGTTGTTTGTATTAGACCTAAATTTAGAATATGAACTTAGACCTTTCCAAATAGCTTGCATGTCAACTATGTTGACCTAGTTGCCATTGTTGATGAACTCATGACGCAAAATCAGTGATATACATGGCTGAACATGGTGACCTAGTGTAAATAGGCAATATGACCTAAGTATGGAAAATTTCATATTTTAGGGCTTTTGATGGTTTTGGCCTTGAATCATTGAATTGATGCAATTTATGTCTAATTAAGCATGATTAGGGTTGATTATGCTACTTATTTGGTGGTTGTGACCATATCATGGGTTAGGCCTACTTGTGATTAAATGACCCAATTTGGGCATGTTTATGCCTAAGGAATTAAAAATCAGTATTTTTGATTAATTGAATGGTTTATGAATGAGAACTATGCATTAAAGGCCTAAGTCATGTGATTTGAGTTGAATGATGGGATTAGATGGGATTTAGGCCTATTGTCTATATGTGGGCTGATTTAGGGTTAATGTGTAATGTCTATGTGATTGAGCATAGAAATTGATGTATGGTAGGATATTGTTGAATGTTTCAGGATCTTGATTGGGTTGATTCGGTTTGGTGGACGTGTGTGGTTAGATACTCTCGCGAGGCTTGGTTGTGAGTAGACTTCATTTATGATTATATCTTTTATGTCATCATATCACTTATATATATTGTATGTTGAAAACATGAATGTGTCCTAATGTTTTGAATGATGCATTGATTTGAGAAAACCTTATGACTTTGGTTGGGCCCATCTATCTGGCTAATAGGGGGACTTAACCTTGTCATAGGAGGGTTTTAAAAAAGGAAATATTTGAGGATGAGAACGGTACGGTAAAATAGACCTGCACTAGTAACTCCAAATCAACATGATTGGGGATGAGAACGGTACGATGAAATAGACGTGCACTAGTAACCCCAATGTATGTGGAATGTGGATCCAAATTGATAAGCTTTTACTTGCATCGAACTTATTGTAAATGCTTGATATCTATATGTTATGAGCTTTTAATCATGCTACACATTGACATGCATACATGATATTTATTGATGAGTATTGATAGCATATTTGAAGTCTATTCACTGGGCATCATTGGCTCACCCTCATTTTCCTCTTTCAGGTCATTCTGTCCCGAATAAGGGCAAATGAGTAGTCATATCTTGAGGGCCTTGCCGGCGAGAGAATCCAAGGCCTCGATGTGAGTTGAGAGGCATTTTGATTGAACTGTGTTTTAAATTATGATGTATTATATTTTGGACTATGTAATTATAACATTTACCACATTGTAGTATGGGTGAGTTGAGACTTGTTAGATAGACCATGTGGACATATGACAATTTTTTTGTACCCTTAGTTTTGGACTTTATGTGTATGTCAATCTTGATGGACTGTAGGGATTATGACGATTTTATTTATGACAAAGTTTTATGTAGTATTTCTTGTCTTGGATGATTAATACGGTTGGTAGTTTTGTTTAGTACCTGTTTATATTATGTCGTTGTTTGGGATAAGGCTCGTAGGGTCTCAACCACCTCACGAGGGTTGAGGACTGGTCTGAGATGCCTACGCCGGCGTCCCGCCCCGGCATTCCACACGCCATTCCTAGCGGGGTTGCTGGTCCGGGGTGCGGGGTCGCCACAAGAACTGTTCAAACCCAATGGAGGGCCAAACCAAAAGGCTTTAGCAAACTCACAAGAGAAAAACAAGTGCACTTTTTCTTCATGATACTTTCCACACATTGGGTAGTTAGCTTGAAAATCAATTCTCCTTTTGATAAGATTGCATTTTAGGGCCAGTAAGTTTCAACTACATCTTAAGAGGAAAAATTTGAGCTTAGGTGGAATGTGAATTTTCCAATACATGTCTTTTAAACCTTGTTCGACGATGAAGCTACACATTTCAATTGCCTTACCTCTAAAACATCCATTTGTCTTGAGATATTGAGTCAGTCGATACCCTGACTTGATGGAATAGTGACTTGAAAGAGTGTAGTGCCACATAATTTTATCTGAAATTCTTGTTTTGTTGATGGGCAATGAGCTAATAATATCGACTTCCTTACTTGAGAACAGAGAATAGAGCTAATTCACCTTCCATGTTTTGGTCGAAGGAGATATTAGATCCGCTATTGAGTTTACATTTGATTTTGCGGGCCTAAAACCTTGAAGGGAGTTGGTCTTGGGATCCACGGGTTTTTCCAAATATATATGGAGAGACTATTACAACCAGAAAGGAAACACCAGAAAAGTCTGAAACATAACCCTACACTGATGGAAAAAGACGTAGAAAAATACCCTCCGGGCCAGAGCCAACCTACATCTCAGCCACTCGCGAGGAGCAAGTCTCGGCCATGGCCAAGGCCCCCCTCGACCACAATCGAGGCCGCTTGGCCACGACCAGGGAACAAACCTCGGCCTTGGTCGAGGCCCCCTCGGCCAAGGCTGACGAAGGATCCCTCAGCCTTGGCTACGATCGAGATATCCTCAGACTAAGAACTTCGGCCATGACTGATATCCCCTCGATAATGGCGGAGACCCATAAGGCACCTTAACTTCCCTTGCCACCCCATAACCGAGGCCTCTTGCATCAACCATGTTCAAGGTCCCTATTTGCAATCAACAACAAGCGCACGGTGTCAAGTTTATAATATACCGATGAATCGGGTTATCGCCTTCAAGGATTGATTTAACTTCCACTAAGTACCATAATTAAGAACCCTAACTTTATCTAGATGATCAAAATTAAGCAATAATTAAATTAAAAACAATGCAACGAAAACTAGGAAATCATAGAAAATTAAAATCACTAAGAAATCGATAAAGTGAAATTCTAAAGGTTTAACTTCACCTAACTTTCAACTATGACTTTCATATATATTTATTATTAATCTATTCTCTTAGTTTACAAGTCAAAAATCCTCAAATCTCTAACTTTATCTCTCGAGTGCCAAGTTAGAACATATTCATATGATATGATTTCGTTCTCTCAATAAAAACCAAAATCATGCAAATTCTTTACGTTTTGTGATTTTTTTTCACAACTTCAAAGAATATTATAAACCTCTTGATTCCATAAATATCCTAGGTTATATTTTCCTCAATCCAATCCTAAGTTCCCTCTTCCGAGTGTAAAACTCTAGATCTAAGAACAATCAATCTACGGCCACTAGATCAAAAACATTAAAAACATTAAAAATCAATCTAAGATATAATATCAAAGAGAGGATCCATCTATCCTCTAGATCAATGGTCTAGTTCATAATATGAAAGAAGAAAACACAAAACCAATCCATGAACATTGATATGAAGAAACAAACTAAATCTTTAGATGTGAAGACTGCTCCTTTGTCTCCAATTTCGTCGTTTTCTTCTCTTTTGATCCAATCCGATTTGACTTGTTCTCTTCTCTATATTCTCCTTGAAACCTTCCTTTATGATGTATTTATATATGGGAAAAAGTAGGTGAAGAAATGAACTCAGAATAGGAGAAAAATCTCACTCAAAATAGGATTATGTGCACGCGGGCATTGCCTACTTGTTGGATTTTGGTGTTTTACTTCATTTTTCTAGCCATTTTTTCAACTTTATGCACTTGTTTGACACTTTTTTCTTCCTTCCAATGCTTGGCCACTTGTTCTCCAATTTCATATCACTTTAAGGCCACTTTAAAACCTACAAAATCAAACATAAACCTAGTGTAAAAACTATCATAACATTCACCTAAAATGATACATAAAAGTGCAAACTGAAATATAATAAACCAAAACTATAACATAAAACACACCTAAAAACCTACTTATCAGTCCCCAATGTCAGCCACGACTGAGATCTCCCATCTCAGTTATGGCCAAGACTGCTTCAGCAACTGTCGAGGGGCTAACTAATGCTACAACCACGTCCTCGCCTCGAGCCCAACCATGGTCCTTTCTTTGCTCAGGCTAGCGAACTTTTCACGACCCCTCGACCATAGTCTACGATGGCCCAAGGAAAATCTAATCATGCGAACACATATCTCGATGCATAAAACCACCAAGTCAACCCTGACAAGGAAAAGGCTTAAATGCATCCTTATAATAAATGCATGCAATAAGTGTGGAGAATCCACCTTTCTCTATAAAATGACCTTCAATCAACCAAGCAAATGTATGCTTTGTCAATGGTCTCGGGTCTGGTAGAAACACGCTCCTGCTAGCGTAGGTGGATTCCCTTAAAAAGGGATGTTTCTCATTTTGAATTCATTTCTTTCCATTCCTTTTTCTCCTCACTTACGCCCTAAATTTCTCCATTGTTCCCAAGCACGTTCCAAGGTTGATTTCGAATTTCAAAACATCGAAACTTCGATTCTTTGGTAATCTTTTTTCACTTTTCATTCACATTTCATCTTTTTTCTCCAATTTCATCATCTTTGTTGGATTATCCTACCTTTGTGGAACTTTGTGTGGTTGCGTTGAAATGCCTCCTTGAACCAAATTACCCATATATTCTTTATACAAATGGGGGTCTCAAAAAAACCTTGAGGCAGAACAAAGAACGAAAGAGGCAAAATGACGCCCCTTCCCAACCATTCTCATCAAACCTGCTACCATCACCCATTTATTCATGCCAAGCGTATGAAGAATTATTGACAAATGCATCAAGAGAACTGTTTTTAATCCAGTTTATGTGTACTTTGCTTACATCGATAGGGTCAAAATTCTAATTTTTGAACTGTTTGAAGCCTTAGATTTGATCCCTTTCTTGTCTCTCAATACTAATTGGTATCCTAATTTAGTTCAAATCTCCTAATCTGAACTTGAACTTGCTTATCATGAGGATAGATATGCCTATAAAATCAAAGTTCTTGGTCGTGTGATTGAGGTGACACTAGCCAAATTTGAGACCTTCGTTGGCATTCCCTCTTGTGAGTTTCATGTGCAAGATATTGATGGGCAATCCGCATTTCCAAATTATGACCCCATTAGTTGCACTCAAACTCTATCAATTTCTGGTAATTTTGAATCAGTTCAAAAAGATTTGAAACATTGTATTTAGTCTCATTTTGAAAATGATGCATAATATCATTTCTAGAGCTTACCTCAGAAAGGCAATAAAGGTAATGTTTGTAGGATTGATCTCTTCTTGACTTGGTGAATTTTCACTAGCACCAAGGCCAACTTTTGTCACATTATAATGAATTACATGCTCAAGGCTCCTCATTCCTCTCACTCCACTCCATATGCCATAATCTTGATAAGAATTTTCCAAGAGGCAGATGATAAGTAGCTTTTAAGTGTCTTTTATGATATATTTTATGTCATTTTATGTTCTAGTTTAGGTATGTTTGATGTTAGAATTTGATGTTAATTTGATGTTAGAGTTTCGGCATAGTTTATTTCGGTTTTGCATTTTTATATGGTAGTATTGGTGCATGTTTTGATGAGTCTAACACTTAGTTCATGATTGATTTTGTAGGTTTTGAAATGATTTTGAAGTGCTTTGAAAGTGATGAACAAGTGCCCAAAAAGATGAAAGAAGAAACAATCCAAAACAGGTCGAAAAAAAAGCAAAAAATTGGGCGAAAAATGAAGAAAAAAGCTATTTTCCCAAACTTGGGTGCTACAGCGCTAGGAGTGATGGTGGTGTTGAGAAAAAGTAACACTTGGGCTGTAACACCCCTCACATTAAAGTCAAACATACGCGTTGACTTATACGTATTTATACACATATATGTTTGTATATGGGCTTAAAATGATCAAACTACATGTATTGTAGGGTTGTTGGTACCCTAAGATGTTAGTTGTATCATGAAATGCCCAATACTTAATGAAATTTGTAATCTGGAACGTAAGAAGCGCACTCCTAAGGGAGAAGCGCACTTCAGTGGTGAATTCCAAATAGCTGAATTTTGGGGGTACGCAAGAAGCACGCTCTTTAAGTGGAGAAGTGCGGTTTTAGGTCTAAAAGTGAGCTCCTGTTAGGGGAGAAGCGCGCTCCTCATGAGTTTTGACAGAATTGTGTTTTCTGGGCAGCGAAGAAGTGCGCTTCTCGCGGATATAATGCATTTTTTTAAGTGGTCGGTAAGGTGGTTTAAGGGTTTTAACAAGTAATGCGTTCCTAGGTCAAGAAGCGCACTCTTGTTAGGGGAGAAACACACTCTTGTTAGGGGAGAAGCGCACTCCTCACGGGTTTTGACAGAATTGTGCTTTCTGGGTAGCGAAGAAGCACCCTCCTGGGAGAGAGAAGTGCGCTTCTCGCAAATAGACTGTGTTTTTTTAAGTGGTCGATGAGGTGGTTTAAGGGTTTTAAAACTCGATTGTTCGACTTTTTCAGCTCATTTGAGCTAGAAGAATCTGGAAAAAAAGTAGAGGGAATGAAAGGAGAAGAGGAGCAAGGGTTAGGGTCGACCAATCCGAAGGTAAAGATCGATCATTTCTTGATGAAAATTTCATATTTGTGTTCCTCACTTCGAGTTGTTCAACATATATGAATTTTGTTGAATTTCCATGGTTAGATTGGTTGATTTGAGAACGCGAGCATGAGCTGGAATCTTGGGGAAATTGATATTTATTGATTGGTAAGTGATTCCTTGATATTATGGAAGTTATTTGCTTAAGAAATTCTATAAAATTTGAGGGTTTTCATGTGTGCCACCCTTGTTGTTGTAACAACAAAGGGTTTTGGAGCTTTTTTAATGGTGGATTTTGTTAATTTAAATGTGTTTAGTTGGATAATTGTGATTAAGAATGGTTTGAATTGGGAAATTATAGAGAATGGTGAACATTGGTGAATTGGGGAGTGTTCGAATGGGACAGCTTGTGCTGGAATGTGTAGAGAATATTGGGTTAGAAAGTGTTTGGCAAACAATAGTGAGTATTCTCCTTGTATTGGTTTCTTGTATGACATTGTATATATGAAATGATTTGAATGCAAGCATGTTTCATGAATTGAACTGTTTCTAGTATTATATGATAATTCATGAAATGTTTTGGAAAATGGTGCATGTTAGACTTTTGAAGGCAAGTCATAAACATGAGTTCATTCCATTGAGAATTAGTCTCAGGTGAGAGTTATATGTAACCTCACTGTGTAGTTGGGCAGTCCTAACCAAAATTTTATATCCTTGAATGACATTGAAATTGAGTAATGAGAGGCTGTAGCTACCTTATAAAGGCCTTACAAGGGTGAGACCCGCTCTTTTACTTAAAAGGAGAGAGATGGCTATGAATTTCGATGATAAAACCTTGCATGTTTTAGAAAGTTAATGCATGGAAATACAAACTATGTCGTGAGCATGTATATGATGTTGAATGTTTCACATGTGATTTGTTGAGCTTTCTACATGCTTTGAAATTGTGTATTTGTTTAAATGCATATAATTGTCATACATAGGAAATATTCACCGAGCTTGTTGTAGCTCACCCAATTCCCTCAAATATTTAAGGTAAAGACAAAGGGCAGGGCCAAACAACAGAAGAGTAGTGAGCTCTTCGAACTTTCTTTGAAGGTATGTATGCTAGAGGGATTTGAAAAACTTGTTTATTTAGATTTGTATAATTATAATCTCATATTTATATATTATCACTTAGATGAGTGGAGTGATGATCTATGTATGGTTTATGTTTGGAAACTTGTGATAGGGAGAATTTTGAATATGAGATGTGAGTTTATAATGTGATATAAATGTGAATATGAAAATGATAAGTGATATGGTTCTCGTTTAGGAACGTAGATGTAAGAAATTGTATCTGAGATTTGAAGTTATGGTATAAATGAAAATGGAAAGGAATATATATTGTGAATGGTTGGTTTTGTGAAAATCAGGTAGCTTTTGGACTCGTGTTAGTCAGTATATTAAGAGAAGTTATGTCAAAACTTTTTATAGAATTTGATGTGATTATTGTGAGAAGGCTAACAAAGTATCATGTATATCGTACTATGGCATATATGGTATTCTGTGTCGGTCGTGACATAACTCATACGGAGTGGGTTGTGATATGGGCACTGCGGCATCTACAATGGGCGTCGTGTATTCTCCTAATCCGACTATGAATAGATTTTGCCTGCATCTTAGTCAATTTAACTTCGAATCGGACACAGTTTTTTTCTACTTCTTCCCAACTTTAAATAAAACATTATGAGAGGGTTTTGAGGCACACATCTTGCGATTGGGTTTTCTTGTTTATTCTTGTTTTTATTTACAATGTTCATCAATATTTTTATGTTTTCTTTTATTTCAATGATGAACTAAGTTGTTTATTTAGAGGATAGATGGATCCTAATTAGATACTATGTTTTAGATTTGTTTTGATTGTTATTAATAAATTTTTTATAGTTTATTTATATTTTCCTATTCTTAATGTTTTTGATCTACTGGCCTTAGATTGACTGATTTTTGATCTTAGGTTCGACACTCGAGAGAGGGACCTTAGGATTGAATTGGGGAAAATATAATCTAAAAATATTATAGAATCAAGAGATTTATAATATTCTTTGAAGTTTTGGAAAAAATCATAAAGTGTCAAGAGTTTGTGTGGTTTTGGTTTTTATCGAGAAGTCGAAATCAAATCATATAAATATGTTCTAACTTGGCACTCGAGAGAGGAAGTTAGAGATTAGAGGATTTTTGACTTATAAACTAGGCGAATAAATTAATAATAAATATATATAAAAGATATAGTTGAAAGTTAGGTGAAGTTGAACCTCTAGAATCTTCTCTATTGATTTTTCCTTGATTTTGATTATTGGTTATTTCCTAGTTTTTATTTCATTGATTTTAGCTAATTAATTCTCGAATTTGGTCATCTAGATAAAGTTAAGGTTAGTAATTACGATATTTAGTGAGAGTTAATTGATCCTTGAGGACGATAACCTAATTCTCATCGGTATAATATAATTTGACACCGTACGCTTGTGGTTGATCACGTACAACAAACATTGATCTTTACAATGAGAAACCTATCAACAGGGTTGATGCACATGGAGTTGTTGAATCCTTAACCATCTCAAACATGAACTATTTTTATGTCCAACGCAAGAGGAAATGGATTCATATAGACAATGTGAAAGAGTCTGATGAAGGTTGCTCATTTGAGAGTTCCCACTCTAAAGACTCTATACCTCATGACACCAACTCCGATGCCTCTGTATCACATCTTTCACATGTTCTCAATGATTCCTCAGAGGGTGAGTCTTCTGATGACCACAACCATGATGTTGACACTCGAGCTTTTCCATCTTCTATTCATGAGGCATTCTCCAGCTCGTAATGCGGCAGGGCTAGTTCTCTTCCTATCTCAATTTACCCAACTCCTATTCCTAATGATTTCTTGTCCACCATTTCCAACTGGATTGAGGCTTTATAGTTAAACTTCTTCCTTTTCTATTCTTTTAGTGAAACTAACATCATTGGATACCCGATTGACTAGTTGGGAGGATGCTTTAGCTCAACTAAAGCCCTCCATTCATTCAAGTAATGGTGCTGCTACTACTGGCCAAGTAACTCCGTCCAAGAGGGGGGCTGAATTGGACGTTGCGCATTTTTGCTTTACCTTTCGGTTAATTTAATTAATCAATTTAAGTGTGTAATAGGTAATAAGCAAAATGATAAAGTGCAGGAAAAGTAAACAAATGGACACAGTGATTTATAGTGATTCGGTTTCTCTTGAACCTACTCCACTACCTGACCACCCACAATTAGAATTTCCCAAATCCACTAAGTCTATCTAACTTACGGGCGTAGATAGAAGTCGTACAATCTAGTCAACTTAAGGTCGCGACTATAAGCCGTAAACCTAACCAACTTGCGGGCGTGGCTAGAAGCCGTACACTAACCAACTTACGGGCGTGGTTAGAAGCTGTACAAAGAGAGGTATAATCCCAGTTGACTAACAAGTCAACAATACATCAAGGTTACAAATGATATTTAGAGAAGTTTCAGGAACTCTCTTACAATTCTAGCATACAACCTTGAAATGAACAATCTCTATTATTCCAACCACAATATATTACGTGAAGTGATATGTCGAAATAGTTGTTTGCAAATACATGCAAACGATTCAAAAGATGTTTATGCAAGTTCAAGAATCGTGTGTGTACATGTATTCTCAAATATTGATTCTAAATATGATGAATGAAGCACAAGAATCAATATGCAAGTAATGATCAAAACTTATTGATTCAAAGATATAAATATTTAAGTATGTGAATCAATATGCACAAGTTATGATCAAAATAATCGATTCAAATAATATAAGTTAAGCACAAGAATCAATGTCAAAAAAATTACATGAAACCACTTTTCAAGATGATATAAGTTGAAAGCACAAATATGGTTTCACACAATAGAGAAAAATGATTTTAATAAGATAGTAAATCAAACAACAAAACCGTTTCAACTCAAACACAAACACAAGAATCGTAAAAAAGATGTTACTCAACTTAGGTAAGATGAAGCTTGTAGATTCTTCGAAGCAAATAGGGTTGAGAGATTTATTTTTTAAGAATGATCAAGATCAACAAGTATGTGTTGGAAACACTCAAGAACGGCTTGATCAAACACTTAAGAAAACCTCTCAAGTTTCTCAAAGATTTTGAAACGATTAGGAGAACTTTTCGAAAGGTTGAATCAAATATTCAAATGTAGTGAACTTTTGCAATCAAAAGGTGTTTAGAATAGCTCAAGAACTTGTTGAAAGCTTGGAAATACGAATATAAGAAATTAGGCACAAGTTCATATGTTTTGTAAAAGTTGTTCTCAAATGAGCAAAGTGTGGTATTTATAGAAAAATACCTTCCTAAGGCACAGGAACGCATTCCTTAGATGAGGAGCGCGACTCTGCTTTGAAGTTTTTAAAGTTTCAAATTTTCCTCCAATGCAAGAGTGCATTCCTTATTTAAGGAGTGTTCCTCCATTTGTTCGTTGGACATAAGAGCTATGTTCTTCAATTAGAAACACGATTTCTATGGAAATTCTTCTTTTGCCCTTTCCTGCAAGAGCGCGTTCCTGGTGAGAGGAGCGCGTTCCTTAAATCCTGATCTGAAAATATGAGTTTCAGGACAAAGGCACAGGAACGCGTTTCTTCAATAAGGAGAACGTTCCTATTTCACTGTATCACTCCCGGGTGAAAAACCCAAGAGCGCGTTCCTGCACATAATTCAAGAAATTTCTCACATTTGAATACAGGAGCGCGTTCTTTGACATTCAACGTGATAGAAACATAATTTTTAAGTCCAAGACCGTTCCAAACAAAGTTTAAACACTTAAACCAACTTTAAAGACATTTTCAACATGTTTAAAACACACTGAATGAAGAGGAACCACGAGTAAAACACTCGATAAATACAAATAAAACAAAATGATCAAAGCTATGATAAAACACACGTGAACCGGATGAAATCCATACAAAGTTGATAACATGAGTGCATGATGTACAATAATATAAATATGTATGAATATCAACCTAAACTGTATGATTGCATGATAAAAAAAGATAATGTACGTGCATGCAGATCACTATAATGATATAGTACGTGCATGATTATCTAATAACCTATATGCAAGTGTAATAATGATATGTGCATGATTTTGGAAAGATGCAAATTATATTGTGTTGGAATAAGTAAAGATTATTCTACAACACCAAGATTCTAGACAAGAGATTACAGACTTGAAGCTATTGAATCTTCGTGCTTTATTGTTCCATCCACAAGTTTTGACGAGACAATTAAATCCATATAATATAGCTAGTTAGCACTGAAACAACCCAATCAAAGATATTATTACCGTGATTATATTGTTTGTTAGCATTAAAATACTTAGGAGAATACTGAGTGGAAAACCACTTAGGTCAACACCTACACCCAGTGTTTCTTCTGCAAATCTCCCACTCATATTTGCCTTGTCACACCCCCTGGACGCGCCTAAACTGGCAAAACACTCACGGACGGGGCGCGAATGCATTATAACAATAACCGAGTGTGCGAAAACACGATTAGGTACAAGTCTGATTTCATTAATTTCAAAATATATTTGTACATGAAAGATATAAGGGAACATCCTCCCAAAATCCCCAATGAATAATACACAGGGTACAAAAATGTGAGCCCCAAAACCTGCACTCAGTCCACCCTAATCTCCTGTGAAAAATTGGATAAAAACGGGGTGAGCTACACGCTCAGTGGGTAAAATAGTTCGTGAATATAACAATTAATAAAGCAAACTTCATAATCAAATATCTTAAATACACATTAGAGCATCATAATCAATCCAACATTTATGTATGCATGACACTATCTCGTATTGGTTTGATGATTGTACGTCGCCTGAGTTCAAGTACAGATGTCCCTCTCTAGGAGTAGCTGGGTTCTCATTGTACGTCCCTCCTCAGGAACGACGCTTTGGATTCACGTTATAGATGTCCCTCCCCAGGAGTAACCGGGTTCTCATTGTATGTCCCTCTCCAGAGAAATATAATGAATAGTGAGCATTGCTTCTAACTATTCTATGAATCATAAACCACGTACGTCCCTAGGTGGTGCTTATGTATGATGAAAATGTATGAACTGGTTTGATCTTTACTTAACATTAGACAGGATTTGGCAACGTCTGGTGATCCTTATTAGGGTCGGTATCACCACGTGCAAGGTTAGGACATTCAGTATTACTTGTATAAGCTGATAGCTTTCAAATAAGACCAACTAGATCAGTCTTCAGTTGAAAGGTGAGACATGAGGTCTTCTTAAATATCAATCGTCTAGAGCAGCACGCTGCCTCCCATTCACTATTTAAAGTCACTGAGGACAAGACTGAGTCTGGTTGAGCCAGATTTCCCACTAATCCAACATAGCAACAGTGTAAGACATGAACTCCAAATATACAGGCATAAGTACGACAAGTATAAACATGATACACAATAATGTAGCGTAAAATGAATAGTAGACATAATGATAAATGAATGTAAACTTTAATAAAAGTTATAAGACATGCAAACCTATGTTTGGTTCCCCACCTTCAGATAAATATTCCTTCGAGAACTGGCGCCTCCCCCAAGCAGAACCGTGTTGCACCGCATAGAGAGTCTCGGAAAGAGAGTCTCAAAAGAGAAAACAAAAGCTCAAAATGAGTGAGAGAGAGGAGAAAAATCACAAGGAGAAGTGATTTTGGTGTGAGAAATGAGGAGGGGGGTTTCTTAAATAGGGAAAAAGGGTGCCCGAATTTTTTTTTTTTTTGTGCAAACCTAGGGTATTACATGCCTGTCTTAATGCCATGGATGGTTTCAACACAACTAGCACTTCTCAACCTTCTTCATCCTTTGCTTCGCGTATTTAAGACATCGTCATAGGCCTCCGACACAATGTTTTCAATGCTTGTTGGTTTTGGTTTAATATGCTATTTCATCATCTCAGCCATTGTGGTTTCCTTGATGTTGGTCTAATGACACTTGCTTCCTTTGGTTTTGATGATTTCAAACAAAATTCCTTATGAACTAATTATTTTAATCGATTATTTTTAAGTTTACTTCACTTATCAAAGTTTGGTTTGGTCGGTCAACCTTAAGTCAAAGTCATGTCATCGGTCAATACAAAAATTCAAAGTCTAACTATCAGTCAACTCAAGGTTAATCGAAGATCAAGGCATCGAAGTTTGAACATCCATTTCATTTGTAATTGCTTAGATCTTCTAGGGTTGTAGGTTATTTCTAAGTTGTTTGGCCACATAGCTTTTACGATCGATTTTTTTGTTTTATAAAACCATAATTTTTTTTAAAACAAGCTTTGAAAAATCAAACATATTTGTTTTCATTGTACAAGTCTTTTAACAAATTAATTTGAAATCAAAACTTTCATATTTCATGTGTTGAAGTCTTTCCGGGAACTCAGTCCCATTCATGAGTTTTACATAAAATCATTATTATGTTAAAGTTTTTGAGAGTTTTCAAAGACTTTCAAATATGTTTTTAACTCTCTTAAGTGTTTCTGAGTCACGCAATGTTAAATTACATATTTCAATTCATCATTTCATGCCTACCTCAACCAAGGAGGAACTAGTTCCCAAATGAGTAATTGGACTTAGAATCCCTATAAACCTTGTTTTCGACTTCTTTGAACATCATTTCATGTGGCGTTTGCGTCCGAAGTCCAGTTGAAGCGTTGCCTAGACCTTGATCATGTTGAACTATGCCAAAAAAATAAGAAATCACACACTTAAGGACTGAGAACTCGCTCCCCAAACAAGATGGCAATATGGGTTTTTGGGCTTGGGAAGCGCGCTCTCCCAATGTGGGAATCCGCTCCCCTAGACTAGAGAGCCAATGGACTTGGAGAGCGTGCTCCTACAGTCTGGGAATGCGCTCTGCCAGGTGGTCCTCCCTAGTTCTTCTTCCGGGAGCGCACTCCCACCCTTGGGAACACACTCCCCATTGGATTTTTGCTTTTTCATTGTATGAAAAAAATGCTTGCTGAACTTCCAATCTGAACCATTAAATTCACCTTTTCTCACCTCTAATCTATTGAATCTCAACCACACATTTAGGATTAGGGTTTTCAAATGTGAGAAAGTATGTAAAGGATACTTGAAATCATTTTGTATCTTTACACACTCCTTTTATTCAAATTTTGAGAAATCATTATTTAGAGTGAATTTTGAGAAAACAAGAGAACTTGTGCTTGATTTTTTCTAGGTTTGCAAATTCAAGTGAAGAAGTTCTCCTTGGTTTTGTGTGAAAGATCAAGAGCTCAAATCTTCTTTAGTCTTTGATTGTTTTGAAGCTTTCTTCCATGACTTTCAGCTTTTCATTTCACTTTCAAAATCAAGTGGTTGAACTACTTGGGAAGAAACCTAGCTCATTGTAAGTATTTGGAGGTTTATTTGGTAAGAAACAACCTCTTCCATTCTATCTTGTATTTTTGAATTAGCTTGTGAGCTAATTGGGGGAGTTTCTCTAATAGGAAAATGATATTTGTAATCGGTTTAATCCTCACCCATAAACTAGGATTGATATAGTGAATTTGGGAAAATCTTGATCAAGATGATCAAGTAGTGGATGTAGGTTTGAGTAAGCCGAACCACTCTAAATCTTGTGTGTTCATTGTCTATGTACTTTCCTGCAACTTTTATTTGCCTTAGCTCATTTGTGTTTGAGAAACGTCTTCCGAAAAATCCGTCAACACCCAATTCACCCCTCTTCTTGGGTGTCTATCACTTGATGACGCATCTGCACTCCCATCGTTTACTCAATCCCGAGATCTTAGTGAGCACCCACGAGTTATTTTTGATGATGATAAAGGTGACACATTATATTTTGACAAATACAAACACCATGTCATTAAAACTAATGTCTTGAGTTGAGCTTTTCAGATTATATCTTTAAATCTCAAGGAAAATTCAAGGAATTAAGTAGGGGTGTTCATCGGGACTGACCAAATCGATGTAATCGGTTCGGTTTTCGATTTTAAAAAAATGATCGGTTCAGTTTGGGTTTCGATTTACGCATTAGAAAACTGAAGTTAACTCGAACCGAACTGAAGTGAAGGGAAATATTGTCATTTCTCCTATAACCCTAAGGTTCCTAATGATTTTAATATTCTCACAAATATTCATATATTGTAATATTTAATTTTAATAAAAAAAATAAGATTTAACTTTTATGATAAAATTATATATTATATTCTTGAAAGGATTGAATGTGTTTTGAAAATGTAAATAGTGTTAGCTATAAGATTTATAGTTGTAAAATTGACACAAGTAACCCGATCCAACCCAAACTGAACCAAACCGAACAAATTCGGTTCGGTTTGAAGAGTGGTTTGGTTCAGTTTCGATTTTACAAAACCCAAACCGATCTAAGTTCAGTTCGGTTCAATTTCAGTTTTTGGTGAAAACCGAATTGAACCGGCTTTTGCACACCCCTAGAATTAAGTAATGACCACTAAGCAAGGATCAAAGCAACTGTACATCAAGTTAATTTTTCTTTTTGTAACTTGCTTATACCTTTTTTCAGGCTGTAAAATCCTTTGTAGATTGTTTAGCTAATCCACTCTCAAGCATGCATTCAAGTTTTTCCAAATTTAAACTTTTCAAACTTCAAGTATTTCAAATATTCATTTCTACAAACTTCATGAAGAATTTTTTTTTTTAAAATTGTTTTCAAGTGTTTAAACATACTTATTTGAGTTTGTTTAAATCATTTTAATCATTTTCTAAGTACTATAATTGAGCAAAGTGGTTTTTAAAGTTGATTTTTTTTAGAACAAGCTTTGTTAAGTAATCATCACTTAAGAAGCGTGCTCCTCTAGTTAGTAACATGCTCCAGGTCACTGAGTTATAAAGGTCCTTCTCAAGTTTCTAAGAAGTGCGTTCTATGGAAACCATAGTTTTCTGGGTAGTCTCGGTCTCTTGAGAAGTGCATTCCTACAAAGGAGAAGCGCGCTCCAAGCTAGTTTTTTAATAGTTAATTTGTGCGCAAAAAGCTACTTTTTTTTGCAATTTTGTGCCATGCAACCATGAGTACCATTGTCATTGGGGCCTATCAAGGGCCCTTGTATCATTTCAAAATTCAAAAATTAATCATAGATAAATTAATGCTTTGATCTTAGAGGAAAAAAGAACTCATCCACTTTCAAAATTCTCTGAAATTGTTTAAGTCCCCGTCTACTCCATCTAAAACAAAACATTTTGAAAGTTTATTTGATCATCTGACTTTCGAATTTGTGCTTCAACTTTCATATTCGATCAATTTGAATCAAGGAGAATCTCATACTTTCAGCTGTGCATAATCTTCATCTCTTTGGTTGAACCATCTAGGAGGGCATTCAATTTGACTTGCAAGTATTTCGAGGTTTATCTAGTAAGAACAACCTCAAAATTCTCATTTCTTGTATTTAGGTGGCTTGTTAGCCATTAGGATGTTTCTTAACAAAGGAATGGTGTTTGTAAAGGCTTCTTTTCACCTGCAAGAAGTTGTACATTAGTTTAATTCTCACTCAATTAAGTAGAATTCATTGGTGAATTTGGGAAAATCTTGAATGGAAAGTTTAAGTTATAGACGTAGGCTTCAAGAGCCGAACTACATAAAAATCTTGTGTGCAATCTCTATTTACTTCTTGCATTTCATTTTTATTATTTTGAAATGTTTTAAAAACTCCTACTATTGTCCAACTTCCCCGCGCCCCCATGTGGGCCAATACAACGTTTCCACCCAATGAAAGCCAAGACGTAGAAGCTCAAGAAGAAAGAGAACTTCTAAATTGCCAGATTCATAAAGCTGATCTTTAAGAGGGTTTTTTCTAACTTAAGTTACATTAATGAAAGTACACACAAGCGTAATGTGTAAAGATAGGTGATTAATTTAATTTTTAATATTTGCATTACCCTTACACTTCTAAATATAAATTGACACACACACACACAATTTGTAAGCTCTCTCTTTCTCTCTTCTTCTTCTTCACACACACAATTTGTAAGCTCTCTCTCTCTCTCTCTGTCTCTCTTCTTCTTCTCTTTTTTTTCATAAATTATTTGTCTTTCTCATCCCTGGTCACGTTTATTGAGACCTAATGGCCAGGGGTTTAAGAGGCTATATATATACATATTACATCATTAACTATTGGATTATACAATGTAAAACTTAACGAGCTAAATCACCGTCTTACTTTTACCATGGTTTGAGACTTTGAGTACTAGTACACAAAATTTATCTTTTTATCTTGTGTTAAATTTATTATCAAATTCATAATGGATACAAATGGTACGTTAAAATTAATCAATTTTTCTGCACCCTTTCCTTGGGATTCATTTGCGATACAAACTATTCAGTAGATATATGTTAATTCAGGGGGAGTAGTGCAGCTTGCATTGTGTTTACTGCAGGTAGCGGGTGTCGACACAGTTTGATTTGGATGGGTTTGATTATCAAATCTAATTTAAATAAAACAACAAGCAGATTAGTATTTCGTTAAACCAAATAATACCAATCAACCTTATTAAAAGTCAGTTCAATTTCATGGTTTGAACGAATACATTAACCAGCCCCTAGCAGCCTAGCTACAGGCTCAGTGTTGAATAGTAGTACGGGCCGGAGTCCCTCACGTCTCTCCCTACTTCTTGTGGTCTCTATTTCACCGTGTCATTCACTCTCTAATTCCAAATTTTATAATCTTTACAAAGTACGTCTAAGTATAATAATTACTTTCTTCAGTATGGTGGACTCCACTTAAAATTAATTAGGATTTACTTGCAAGAAACTCGTTAATTAATCCACCGATTTTGACTGGGTTATATATCTTATAGATTTGTTTTTCTCTTTGGCCGAGGGCTGTTTTTGATACACGAGTGTCACCATCAGCAGATGAGACAGAGAAAGGGCATTGTTTTTTCGTAACAATACAGAAGTTAGTTTTTGCACGACAGTTGACAACGGTGAGGTTGCATACGTAAAAATCGCTTGGATGATGTGACTCATATGACGATGTGTTTTTTTTTTTCTCACTGGGTACCGTCTCACCTTATGCTGGTTGATTAATTTTTAGGAACAAGTCTCAATAAAAAAAAAAAAAAAGTAACAATTTCTCTAATGAATGTGTAAATCCCCACCTAACTGATGATAAGACTTAAACACATAATTTTAAAAATTATAAATTATTAATATTATAAGTTCTAACCATTTTATCATTTTATTCGATAGTATATTATGTCTTTTTACATCAATTGAAACTCGGCGAGGGGCTCTAAGGGCCTTTTTAGGGATAAAAAATGCTAAATGTTGACCAACTGAAACTTCAATCTCTCATGTGATCTTAAAGATGCTGAGGGATTGAGTTTTTTCCAAGTTTCAAATTAACCGTGGCTTTTAACATTAGATTTTAGTCTTTGAAGTTTGGGAATTGAAGATAGACATCCTTTTGTTTTGTAAATTTAGAAAATAGGTCCTCAAATACAATTTTCAATATGGGGCATTTTTTTAACTAGTCTCATAAAATCTTTAAAAAATAAATTTACATTTTACACATTATTTATTGATGTGATCTTTTTAATAAACCAAAAAATATTTGCAAAGTAAATTATAGTACTTAATAAGGTCAATCCATAAGGATTAGATAAATCACTTTCAATCTGAGAAAAAAAATTAAAATAAATTAAAAAGATTATATATTCTATAAGTCAAAGAAAATAATGTCTTAATTTCCAAAATCTTAGATTTATTAATCCAAAATTGGAAACAATAAATTGAAATAAATTAAAAAGATTATATATTCTATTAGTCAAGGAAAATAATGTCTTAATTTCCAAAATCTTAGATTTATTAATCCAAAATTGGAAACACTTTAAACACGCAATCCTATTATTTAAGATTTAAATAAATACTTAAAAATGGAAAATTAAAAGCTATTTTTTAATGAACACAAAGCAATTAAATAAACAAAAAGAAAGCAAAAGATAACAACAAAAATGAAAGAGAAAGAGACACTACTAGAAATTGAAAGAACTCCATTAATATTATAAAAAGAGAGAGAGGGAGAGAGTTTATAACTTCTAATATTCCTTGAGCAATGTAACTCAACTGGAGACTTCAATCAAAAACTAAAAGTAAAATAAAATAAGTTTAATCCAAAAGAAAAAAGAAAAAGGGTGGAAATGAGAGAAGGAGTTGTTTTTGGCCTTGGATGCTCTTTTTATATAATTGCTTCTTCATTGGTTGTTTTCAAAACAATTTGTTTACAATTTAATTAAAAGATTTTATTCTCCTTAAACTTTTTATATAATCAAGATGAATTAGTCACCTTTTTAATACACAAGATTCTCAACAACAAAAAATAAAAACATTAAAATGAAGAAAATAATACTTGTGTCATTGTGAGGGAAAATTTGTTCATATTCTTCAACTTTTGATTTTCTTGGGCTTCAAAATGAGCTAAGAACACTTTCATGGCTTGGACTTGAGTTTCAAAAGTCTTCATATGATATGAAAAAATTATTCTTGAACCTAAAAATACCTTAAGGAATGCTTTACGAGAAAATGATCCAAGGAGCTCCAAAATCTTTAATTATGTTCTTCCTTGAAAAGCTAAAATAAATAAATAAATAAACAATCTAACTTGTAAGGAACCCTAAGAAAATATAACACTGAAAACAAATAATTTTCCTAAAAATACACTTCTAAACATAACCTAAAATGTCTTAAAAATTCTAAAATGTGATCTGAAGGAGTTTATTATTATTTTTTATTTTTGAAAGTTTTCTTAACCTAAAACAACTAAAAATTGGGGTAAAAATATGCAAAAATTGTGATATTATATACCATTCACCAACAATCAGATCAGCAACGAATGATTGTAAAATGATCATATGTATTGATCTTTTATTCTCTTTTCAACTCTTTTGAATCACTTACATCCGAGTTTTGATTAAAAAAAAAGTTATATCTATTAGAAGTTAACTAGTAATTTACTTAATCATCAGGTCCATTAAGCTACCATTTAACTTCGAATGGCCATAATTTTTTGCATCTAGACTTTAACTAAAGTGATTCAAAAGGTATTGAGCATAGCAAAGAAAAATCTATGAAAGCCAATACCTTCAATAACCAATTGCCATTCTTGCGATAGAAAATTTCTTTACACATTACTTACTATTCGACAATTGTTGCACTAGTTGATGAGCATAAAATGATTGGAGGTATTGATTTCTTTAGATTTCTCTTTTTAACTTTCTAATACATTTTGAATCACTCAAGTCAGGTTTATATAAAATATCATGGCTATTTGAAGTTAAAAGTTAAGTAACTTGAGTAACATGTTACAAGAAGTTGACTTATGGTCAACCAATAGTAAATTACTTACTGCCAATTGATTGTCTGTCGCGACCCCCTCCGTATGGTGATGTCACAACCGACACAAAATATCATATACGCCATACACAAACGTATATGATACCTTGTCAGCCTTCTTTCATTCCAAAATACACGAAAATCACTAAAAAAAAATTTAATAGAACCTCCCCATAAATATGAGGTTCAACATACACCTGATAACCCACAAAACATCCAATCCATTTTACATCCACATATTTATCAAAATCATACACACATGATATCAAGAACATAATCCCATATATCTTTCCATATCATTCATATGCATACAATCTATATATATACAACCCACTAAACATTTTATACATATCTTAGTATTATATATATAAATATATAAAATACTAAAATATGAACTAAACTCATGTTCATATATAGATTAGAAAGTAAACAACAAGCAAAGATCAACCCTCTATAGCCTTGCCTTTGCCCTTGTAGCCACCACCTGTAATAAAAAAGAGTTGGGTGAGCTACAACAAACCTAGTTAGTAATCTACCAGGGGCATTACATGTGCATTCATAGTAAAACATGACATTTAAATCAATATAAACTCGATATGCAAGCAATCATTCAATGATAATACATGATAAAGATACTTTCCGTCACTCCATGCATTCTAAACTATGCATAATTCAACAAAACACATCCTCACATATATCATACAGGTAAATGCACAAATCTACTCTCCTCTTGTGTGCACTACAAGGAGAGTTCTGACCACATCTTACCATGCCACTCAGATCATTTCAGGGCCTCATCCATAAGTAGGATAGTAACCAATGCTATGAGTTCATTACGACACTCATGTGATCTACTTTCCTACATATTTATCCTAATCGAATCGATCTCATACACTTCTTACTCTAGTAAGATCAAGTATGTTCGATATTACAAGTAGATTTTATGCATTCAAATCATAATGCAAATATCAAGTCATGCTTATAGTTCATAAACAAGTTGTACATGCAATGCCACGCATAAAACCAAAGGTAGGAATACTCACAATGTACAACAATTTGTCTAAGTCCAATAAACTTTACAACTCAAATTGCTCATTTTAGTTCAATTGCACTTTTTTTAGCATAAGCACCTCAATTGTACTTGCTGTCCAATTATCAAATCACCAACCTTCCCACTCATCTTTGCAATTTCACATTGCAAACCATCTCCAATCAATTTTCAATCAAAATCACATCTAAAAATAGCTTAAACCACCATTAAAACACACCTCCAAACCCACAGCAGACTCATCACAACTGGGTTGGAGAATCAACATTTCAACCATGAAAAATTTACAATTCCACCATTAATCAACTTAGAAAATAGCAATGAATCATTTACCTATGATTGCATCCAGCAATTCTCACAATTTTCAACTCAAATCCACATTTCCAAGCTTCCAATCTAGCCATGGAAATCACACCCATCTCACATATGTGTAACAACTTGAAGAGAGAAATTCAAATCTATGATTTTTAGCTAAAAATAACCAATCCTTACCTTGGATTTTGGTCACCCTAGCTCATTCCCCTTCTTCCTTTTCGTTTCTTCTGGTTTCCTCCAGCTCCAACAATTGAAAATGTGCTGGAATGATTGATAATTAGCGTTAAAACATGCACAAACCGCCACATTTATTGCCTCATATTTCAATTTCTTTCTAATCAAATGATCATTTCAGACTCTTATAAATCTGAAAATTAATGTGAACCTTTCACAGTAGAGGTAACGTTCTCATAATTTCAAAACAAACACTAACAACCTTTCATTCCTACACATGATAGTTATTCTCATGCACTACCAACTATCTGGATGCATAAACAATTTATCTATCCTCTTGTATTAATATATGACCCAGATCTGGACATGTTCTTATAAATCACAATTACTTTCCCGGGTTCTGAAAATATTAATACAATCAATTCTTTCTTTTTCAATTTTGTGAGAGCTTCCTCATACTCAACGGTCCACACATTATAAAGCATTCTTCTGGTTTAGCTTTGTGAGTGGAGCAGTTAGCTTTAAGAATCCCTCCATGCACCTTTTATAATATTCGGCTAATCTCAGAGATATTATGATTTCTGTCACTAGATTCGAGTTTGACCAATTTATGATCACTTTGATCTTTATAGTATCCCTAAAGATATTATTTGCTCTAACCACGTGATACAGAAATTCTTATCTCTTTTATCCAAGATTTATATTTACTAAGCTTGGCACACAATTTGTGATATCTCAACATCTATAATGAAATCCTTAGGTGCATTTCGTACCCCTCCCCTCTCAAATCCTGGAATAAATAATTAAGTCATCACTAAAGACTATAAAATGACCAAGATATGGTTCGTATACCCATTGCATCAAATCCATAAACATAACTGATGCATAATCTAATCCAAAGAGTATTCCAAAAATTCACTGCCTTTGTTACTGCCATGTATTCTACCTTTACAGTAGATAAAACAACCATAGTGTCCAACATACACCTCCAATTGATAGGACCATGTGCCAAATTGAACACATAACCTGTTGTGGAAAGTTGCTTATCTAAGTCTCCAATATAATCAAAATCCACACACCTATTGATAAATGAATATGTATCACGTCCCACTGGGAAACCAATCTTACATATAATGTACCTTGAAAATACTACAATAACCATTCGATTGCCTGCAATATTGTTTTTCAAGATCTGTCATTTATCTACTAATAATATTAATTGTAAGTGAAATGTTGACCTAGTGCACACCATAAAATATATCAAGCTACCCACTGCACTAGCATATGGAACATGGCTCATGTACTCACGCTCCTCATCAGTGCTCGGAAACATACCTACTGCAATACAAAAATGAGTTGTTAATGAACTACTCATTGGCTTAGAGTTCTCCATTCCAAACCTTGGAAGCACTTTCTCCAAGTACTTCTTCAGTGACAAATATAACTTGTCTTTTTTTCCTTTCTCAATATATATCCATACCAAGAATCTTCTTAGTTACATCCAAATCCTTCATCTCAAACTCCTGACTCAGTTCAGATTTCAACTTATTGATCTCATCTGTGTTCTTATAAAAAATTAGCATGTTATTAGCATACAAGAGTAAACAAAGATAAGAGCCATCTTGAAGTTTTAGAAATTAAACACAATTGTCATACTTACTCCCTGTATATCCCTACCTAATCATGAAAGTGTCAAACTTTTTATACCATAATTTTGGTGACTTCTTCAGTTTTGTATATGATTTCTCTTATCAACAACCTTAAAGCCTTCAGGCTACTTCATGTAAATTTACTCATCCAAATTTCCATGCAAGAAAACTGTCTTGACATCCAACTGCTCCAACCTCAAGTTTAATAATGCAACTAATGCCAACAATACTCTAATAAAAGAATGTTTCACAACAGGAAAAAATACATCATCGTAATCCCCACCTTCTCTCTAAGTATACCCTTTAACGACTAATTTTGCCTCATATCTCACATTGTCTAATCTTGGAGAGTTAACTTTTTGGAATACACCCACTTGCACCCAATAACCCGCTGACCTTCATGTAACTTCACAAGTTTCCAAGTCTGGTTCTTCATCAATGAGTCCATCTCATCATGCATGATTGTTTTCCACCTTTCAAAACAACTATCATTCATTATCTCCCTAAAAGTGGAAAGATCATCTGCATACGTTGTTAATGCATATGTCACCATGTCTTTGAACCCGTAACTAACTGGTGCTTTAATTGTCCTCTTAGCTCTACAACTAGTTAAGGACTATTGTTGTTGGTGCTCATTTCTCTTCTACATTACTCTTTAATTTTCTTTTGAAGTACTATATAAACTCCATGTGGTGACCCTAGTTTTCAATTAAGAAAACATCGAGCCACCTGGGCTAGCACCCTCCTCAATAGGGTACTAGTAACCCTCAACCTTTACACATACCATCATTTCCACAAACATTCAATCAAGAACAAGTCACATACGGCTTAGATCAACACAAGACAAAGACAATCAACCAAAGTGCAGAAAAGTTAAGTAAATTTATTACAGTCACCCATATCCAAGTATAGTTTCAAAATATAATGAAATTTAAACTTCTCTTAAGCAACTCAAGTCGCCTCCTACTCCATCTCATACTCACCAACTAGAAGTAATGGAGTCAACCCCGGGAGAGATCAATATGCAATACTCTTGCCCTTATCTCGGGCACTGCAAGATCCTGAGAAAAATAAAGGAGTAGAGTGAGCTTATAGCCCAGTGAGATGATATCGCATATCCACCATCATATACTCGCCAATAGATTTGAAACATGCACATATCAACAGACATGATATCCATAATATGTAACATAATACGTACAAGATGGGAAAATAAGGTAATAATGAAATTAACCAACAAGTGAAATAAAATCCATAATTTAAAATAAATGCTCCACATCTCAACCAATAACATAGGTTTGTACGTGTAGTTGTGCAATGGTTTCCTCAACACCTCTACTTCCATACCCATTCATTAGTATATGCGTTCTAGCCGTGTGAGGATTATATCCCCACCTCTATTTGCGCAACCATTGATGAAGCCTATGTTATGTGGCTCCGTCGAGTCTCTCATTCCAATGGTTCGTTGCCATGGGAAATTGGTAGACGTCTAGATCCAAACCATCTCTACTTTGTGGCCATCTTTGTTATCTCAAGAAACCCCAAGATTAGAATGTTTTGATGATTCCAAACTACTCATATTTGTGTATCTAATGATCTTGTTAAGTATTTTAGATTTATCAAAATTCAAGATAAAAAAGAAGACCTTACAAGTCTATTGAATGTCAATGATCAAGCTTCAAGTTTTCAGTACTTAGAATGTCAATCTATCGATCAAATTACTCTTGGCAAGATCTACTTAATTACATGTTTTGATCGATATGTTTGAAAGGTTTTTCAAATGATTTAAAATTTTAATCGTTTTAAATGTTTGATTTGGTCTGAAAGTACCAGCCTTTAATTGCATTTATCGAGTTTTAAATAGAAAATCAAAACTATGTTTTAAGTGTCCATCAGGACGCTAATACATCTTTCGGGATGTTAATATCTCAACAACCCCCTCTTGGACTTGGTAAGTCAGGATGCTGATGATACATTAAGACGATGATAGAGTTCAAGGTTGAAACGTTCACATTAATCAGGACGCTTACTTCATCAGTAGTGCCTTCATTGAGTCAACTAATGAACTTATCAGGACTTTGATTCAACATCAGCTTACTGATTGCCTTATGTATCATAACGCTTACGTTTCAGTAGTGCCCTTATATTTTCGGTTGATTTAAACGTGTTTTAAAAACTTCAGGACGTTCATACCTTTATTAGCGCCCTTGTGTTTTTCATACTTTAAAGATAGGACACTTACATTGTAAGTAGCGTTCTTATGATTCTAAGTGTTTTTAAAATAAGGCAGGATGCTTACCTTCCAGTAGCGCCCTCACAGCTTTAGTCATCTTTAATCGTTAAGTAAGTCAAGATGCTTACATTCTTGTAGCGCCCTCACTTCTCAGTTCAACAGGACGCTTATGGTCCATGAGCGCCCTCTAAGGAACAAAACGACAAAGTTGAGATTATGCGTCAGGACGCTGATTGACCAATCAAGATGCTAATCCAACATTGTCATAAAGCTATATCTGTGCACTTTTTCAGTTTACATTTTTAGAACTTTTTATGCACAAAAACCTTTTTAGATTTGTCAGAGATTTCCTCTGATGCACAAAATCACAATTCCTGAAACCTTCCTTATTTGTGTAATCTGAAAAGTACCCGAATATTCATGAAGATCGTCTTTCCATCTTCGAGAAAGATTCTAGCTGTTGTGAGTAAACGTTCTTTTTGATATTCAAATTCAAATGACCAACAGCTTCATCTCTAAGTCTATAAATATCAGTACTTAGAAAATCCACAACACCAAAAATTTATTAAACAAATACTTTTGAAAGTTAGTCGAATTTTCAATTTGATTGCAGAGCTTAAACTATTTTAGTTTTTCAAAGTGTTTTCTTTGAAACTCTGTTTATCCAAAAGATTTTCATACTAAACTTAATCTAAATCTTTCTTTGAAAATTTATTTAAAGGTTACTGAACTGTTTCACTCAAATTTCCAGCACTGTTTTAATCATTTATCATTATTGCTGAAAAAGAAATTTGAGAGATAGTTCATAGGATACAGTTGTACTTCATTTCATATTGTATATTGTATCGATTGTAACAGTAGTTATATAAACTGCTAAGTACCCAACTTTGTTGTTTCAAACAAGTGGTTGTTCTCAAGCCTGTAAGTTGAGAAGGCTTAGGTTAGTCTCACACTCGGAAGTTGAGATAGGTAGTTCTCTAGCCTATAAGTCAAGTGGTTGAGGTTGGTCTCAAGCCTACAAGTTAAGCATTGTAACGGTTGTTCTCACACCCGGAAGTTAAGAAAAGGTGTAACGGTTTGGTTCTCACCCGTAAGAGAATCCCTTAGTGAAGAGGTTTCAAATCCTAGCTGAGGAAGTTAGGTAGTGGACGTAGGCAAGTAGCCGAACCATTCTAAATTGATTGTATAAATTGATTTACTTTTTCGCACTTATTTAGTTGCCATTGCATTAACTTTAATTGTCTAAGTGTCCAATTCACCCCCCCCCTCTTGGGCATACCTGGGCCAACAATCTCCTCTCCCTTTAGGCCTTCCCACAAATAGTCATAATGCTTCAACCATCCTCCCCTCAACCAATAACGTGGAACAACCCAAGGTATTATGCATGATCTATGCTAAGTGATATGCAACCAAGTCACGATTAACATTCTACCAAGCATGTTCACATGGCATCCTAAAATATATATAAAACATACTACATGAGTCATTGAACACGGAATACATAATACTCATTCCTAATCATGCTTTCTAATTATCATGATCATAATGACAACAATAATTCGAGACATACATGAATTATCATAAGGGCATGAATAATAAAACATGTTACATCATGGTAGGACAAAATCATAATCATGCTTGTAATGTTCTCATTTAATTACACATTATACTAACTTCATTCAATAGCATGTAATAAATATGATCCATGCAATAAAAATTATTCTCATATTTATGATGATATGCATATGACGGGAGAATGGAATCTACTCACAGTGATATCATTCCTACTTGGCTTCGCACCTTGGAAACCTTCACCTCACTTGGAGTTTACCTCGCTTCCTAGCATACACAAAACCAGGTCTTAGCTCATCTAACCATACACATCTAACACAACTTGACTACTTCAATCGATCGCATTTTACCAATCCTTAAACAGTTATGGACCTCCAACTTTCCTTCAAGGGTTTGGTTTCCAACACCCTTCATTGATAACCTAACATTGGCCATGTTGGGTGGTTAAAGTCCCATAGATTATGGACCTTGGTTCTAGGTCCATACATCATCACCTAATTCCAACATTAGGTTTCCTTAAACAAGAACCATGAAAACTTCATAAACAACTTCAATCTCTCACTATCATTCAAGAATCATTTAAATAGAACCCATTAACTCATATATTTGAATGTTGATTCTTTACACCCATTTAGAGAGACAAAGGGTGTTAGAATCTCATTCATGGGTTCTCTACCATTTTCCTTGGGTTTAGGTGTTTTTCACACACCCAAGATCATTAATGGACTTTTGGCTTTCTCTAGTTCATCATATCTTAAGGGTTTGAGGTTTTACCCTTTGTAGAATGGCCAAGCAATATTTCCTAGAAAACATAGTTCCAACACTTATTTATTCACATAATTTGCTTTTCCTTATATGATTTCATCTATCAAGATGAAATCTCCAAAGAGAAACCCAAGAAGAACTGCGCATCTAAATATTAAATTGAAACTTACTTGGTTTTTTGGAGAACAAGTTACCTTTCAATCGGCTCCAAAACCACCATAAATCCCTTCATCTTTGCTCAAAACCATGTTTAAAACATTAAAACAACCTTAAAAACATCATTAGAGACTTCAGAAACTCTTTTAGGTTCAATTCAAGGTATGAGCAAGATGGCTTGTTCTCCAAGAAAAACCCAAGAATCAAGAATTCAAGCTAAGGAAAGGGAGAAATTATACCTTCAATGCCTTTGATTTGATGTTTGGAAGCTCCAAAACATCTTTAAAGGTCACTTAGAATAACCCAAGAAACCCTTCAAGTCGCACCCCAAACCCCTCATTTTTGCCCAAATTTGAAAAGTCTAAAATGAGAGAATTTCGTTTTTTTTTTTTTACAGAATTTTAGGTGAAGGAACTTGCTTCTTGAAGTGAGGATCGCGCTTCTTCAGCCCAGAAATGGAGGAACGTGCTCCTTGAAGGAAGGAACGCGCTCCTTCAGCCCAATAATGGAGGAACGCGTTTCTCTTTCGTTTCTTGTCTGATTCCTTCCCCTTTTTTTGTTTTCTTTGTTTTCGAGTCCTGGTTCTTATTAGATGATCAAAATGTGATTTTATAAGGTTTCAAACACCATAAATTTAAGATGTTTGAGTCCCATGTTCTATGTTTTCTCTAAGGAATTAAAGTTTTTTATCCGAACTTCGATGTTTCCAAGTTCTAATACTTCATGAATGGTGTGTAACCCTAACATTTGGTTCTTTACACGTCGTTTTAAGGTTCATTTGATCTTCAAACCAATAATTTAGGGTCCTTATGAGTTTAAAGTATCTTATTTCATCAAGGCATTAAGCGTATGTTTGGTACTTTGTCTTAATACTTTAGCAGGGCGACACACTCCACCTACACAAAATCATCATTATTCTCCTCCTGAGAATCTGTCCACTTATTAGACATTAAAGCAGACTCATCAAATGTCACATCCCTTCTAATCACAATCATATACAATTTTTGACGCCATAACTTGTATCCTTTCACACCATCTACATAACCTAGAAAATAACTTTCTTAACTCTTGGATCAATCTTACATTCTCTAACATGAAAATAAATCGGACATCCAAAAACTCTTAAATAACAGTAATCAAAAAAATTAGCAAACCATACCTTAAATGGTATTTGACAAACAATAGTTGTAAATGGTGATCTATTGACGAGGAAAAAAGTTGTATACACCATTTCTGCACAAAAATGTCACCCAAACTAGCATTAGATATACATCACGCTCTTTCTAATAAAATGCAATTCATCCTCTTTACAAGTTCATTTTGTTGTGGTGTTTTCATGACTATGAGTTTTTCACAATGCCTTCATCTTCACAAAACCTTGAGAATGCCCTATGGGTGTACTTACCATCATTATCGATTCTCAACCTTTTGATCTTCCTCCCAGTTTGCTTCTTAACTTTTGTTTTCCATTTCTTGAAGACCTCAAACATTGCATTCTTACTTTTGAGCATTTTCACTCAGAACATACAAGTAAAGTCATCAATAAAGGAAATTAAATACCTCGATCCTCTAAGTAAGGAACTATGTAAGGACCTCAAACATTTGAATGGATGTAATCCAAAGTATCTCTAGTGCAGTGATTTGCCTTGTCGAATTTGACTCTACATTGCTTCCTGAACACACAATGCTCACAAAAGTCCAACTTCTCTATTGGCCCAGTATTATAATCCAAGAGGGGGGGTGAATTGGACTTGGTTGATTTTCGCGTTACCTTTCGAATAATTTAACTAAACAAGTAATGTGTGAAATAGCTACAATCCAAATAATAAATGCAGGAAAGATAGATGAACACAGAGGATTTAGAGTGGTTTGGTTCCCCTTGAACCTACGTCCACTACCCAATCACCACAATTAGGATTTTTTAATACATTATTGGCAAATCACTTACGGGCGTGATTAGAAGTCGTTTACACTCTAACCGACACAAGGGCTTGGTTAGAAAAGCCACAACAACTAACCTACATCAGGGTTTGGTTAGAAAGCCACAACAATTAGCCTACACCAAGGCTTGGTTAGAAAATCACACTTGTAACCAACTTACGGGCGTGGTTACGTGTCGTACAAAGTATGGTAATATCCCGGTTGACTTAACCAAGTCAACAATACATCAAGATTACAAAGATATAGAGAAGTGTACAACAACACTCTCAACGATATAAGCTTACAATCTTGAAAGGGTCAACAATTACTATTTCAACCACTATGATTCTAAATGATGCAAAGTGTTGAAATAGGTTTTGGACAAATGCAATCAATTCAAATATATGTGATGTAAAACAATGAATTGAATATGCACAACTATCAAGATATTGATTCTAAACAATAATAAGTTTAAAGCTCGAGAATCAATATATCATGATGATTAAAACTTGATGATTCTAAATGAATATATGATTAAGATCAAGAATCAAACAAATCAAGTATGATCAAAATCTTCGATTCAATATAATATGATGTTAACGCACGAATCGATATCTCAAACTAGTTATGAAACCACTAAACAAGGTCTATTGTTATGAAGATCAAGATAGGGTTTCACAAACACAATCAATACAAAATCAGTTTTAAAGATGATAATCTAAACACAAAACTAATTTGCATAAACCCAAATCACAAAAATCAAGTTGTAGAAATTTATTCCCCACTAGGTAAGACTGAAGCTCCAAGATTCTTCTTGTGTGAAGTTGGTTGATAGAAATCACAATCAAGGCTCAATAGAAGATATAGAAAGCACTTGAATCGTCTTGAACACTTGCACAAGAGAAACTCTCCAAGTTTCTCAAGGTTTTGAAAGATGTGGAGAAATATTCGGAAGATTAGATCAATAGATCAAGTATTGTTGAACGATTTGATCAAGCTTCAAAGACTACATCTCTCGATCAACGTTCAAGTCATTCAACTCCACAAAGTTCTTATTGAAGATCTCATAATGAAGAGTTGGATTTAACAGTTATGAGAAAAGAGAAATACACAAAGTATTTAAGGTATATCTTTCTCTAATCGTTATTGCTCAAAATATTTTTCAAAACCATGCATAAATCATCTACATATATTTTGCTAATCTGCATGTTTTAATTTCATGTTTTTACGGTATTTCAAATGATCTAATACTATATATTTAATTTGAAATCTACCGAGTTTTTATTTGCATTTATCGTATATTTTATCGCGAGTCAAAATTGTTTTCAAAGAGTCTTTCAGGACGCTAATTAAATAGCAGTGCTCTCCTGAACTTGATAAGTCAGGACGCTAATAGTTCATTAGGTCGTTGATAACGTTCAAGGTTGAATTGAACTGATTTATCGGATTTATCAGGACGCTTACTTGTATAGTTGCGGCCTCCTTTATTAGTCAACCTCTGAAGTTGTCAGGAAGCTGACTCAGCATCAGCTCACTGAAAGATGTCGTAAGTTCTTCAAAGAATGCTTCTTTGAGGACGCTGATAGTTATAAGTTGAACAATCTATCAGGACGTTATATGGATAGAAGCGCCCTCACCTTTAGAAATTAATTTAGTAACTTTCAAGACGCTAATTGTCCTTCAACGTGTTTGTGTCTTATTTAAAATGTTTTTAATTGGTAGGACACTTACGTAATGTAGCGCCCTCATGTTTTATTTTATGTTTTAAAGGCAGGACGCTTACTCGGGCAGTAGCTGTGGCGACCCTGCACCCCTGACCACCAACCTCGCAGGGAATGGCGTGTGGAATGCCGGGGCGGGACATCTCCGACCACTCCTCAACTCCCGTGAGGTGGTTGAGATCTTACGAACCTTATCTCAAACAACGACATAATATCAAAAGGTACTAAACAAAACTACCCACCGTATTAATCATCAAAGACAAGAGATAATCCATAAAAATAAACCATAAATAAAATCATAATCCCTACAGTCCATTAAAATTGACATACACATAAAGTCCAAAATTGTGGGTACAAATAAAAACCGTCATATGCCCACATGGTCTATCTAGCAAGTCTCAACTCACCCATACTACAATGTGGTAAGTGTTATAATTACATAATCCAAAATATAATACTTCATAATTTAAAACACAGTTCAATCAAAATGCTTCTCAACTCATATCGAGACTTTGGATTCTCTCGCAGGCAAGGCCCTCAAGATATAACTACTTCTTTGCCCTTATTCGGGACAGAAGGACCTGAAAGAGGAAAATGAGGGTGAGCCAACGGTGCCCAGTAAATAGAATTCAAATATGCTATCAATACTCATCAATAAATATCATGTATGCATGTCAATGTGTAGCATGATTAAAAGCTCATAACATATAGATATCAAACATTTATAATAAGTTCGATGCAAGTAAAAACTTATCAATTTGGATCCACATTTCACATGCATTGGGTTACTAGTGCACGTCTATTTCACCGTACCGTTGACCCCAATCATGTTTATTTGGGGTTACTAGTGCACGTCTATTTCACCGTACCGTTGACCCCAATCATTTCCTTTCCTAAAACCCTCCTATGACAAGGTTAAGTCCCCCTATTAGCCAGATAGATGGGCCCAACCAAAGTCATAAGGTTTTTTCAAATCAATGCATCATTCAAAACATTAAAACACATTCATGCTTTCAACATACAATATATATAAGTGATATGATGACATAAAAGATATAATCATAAATGAAGTCTACTCACAACCAAGCCTCGCGAGAGTATTTAACCACACATGACCACCAAACCGAATCAACCCAATCAAGATACTGAAACATACATCAATATCCTACCGTACATCAATTTCTATGCTCAATCACATAGACATTACACATCAACCCTAAATCAGCCCACATATAGACAATAGGCCTAAATCCCATCTAATCTCATCATTCAACTCAAATCACATGACTTAGGCCTCTAATGCATAGTTCTCATACATAAACCATTCTATTAATTAAAAATACTGATTTTCAATTCCTTAGGCATAAACATGCCCAAATTGGGTCACTTGATCACAAGTAGGCCTAACCCATGATATGGTCACAACCACCAAATCAGTAGCATAATCAACCCTAATCATGCTTTATTAAACATAAGTTGCATCAATTCAATGATTCTAGGCCAAAAGCATCAAAAGCCCTTAAATATGAAATTTTCCATACTTAGGCCATATTGCCGATTTACACTAGGTCACCATGTTCAGCCATGTATATCACTGATTTTGCATCATGGGTTCATCAACAATGACAACTAGGTCAACATAGTTGATAGGCAAGCTATTTGGAAAGGTCTAAGTTCATATTCTAAATTTAGGTCTAATACAAGCAACCCTACCAATTCTTTATTTAATATTCTGTTCAGGTGTATCAATCTACCAACAGAAATATGTAATCATAAAATCAACCGTACAGATTGAATTATGTGAAGAAACAAACCTTCTGTCCAAATATCAGCCCAATCCTACGGTGGACCGAAAAGATAAGTATCTTTGATGAACAAGTCTCTAATCAGACAATTTCTCCTTTCCTGCTGCAAATACTCAAACTCAGCTGACTATATCACACAAAATACTTAACGCATAAACATCTGTACCGTTCAAAATACATAAATATCAGTTTTAAACTACATACCCAAGTTTTATATCCATCCAACGGTAGAATGAGGAGCTCTATATGTTTGAACGAAATAGCGCGAGAAATCCAGACTTTCCGACCAGCTTTTTTTGAGAGGTTAGATCTCTCAGAATAGACCTCTAATCAAGATCTTCACCGTTCAGAATGTAGAAATATTAGTTCTAAATTACATATCCAAATTTGATATCCATCCAACAGTAGATTAAGGAGATCTATAAGTTTGAACGAAATGGCACGAGAAATTCAGACTTTCCGACCAGCTTTGTTTGAGAGGTTAGATCTCTTAGACGAAACCTCTGATCAAGATCTCCACCGACAAGAATGAATAACCATAAGCTACGAACTTGCTGACAAATTTTGAGCTCAATCTAACTATATATCCCAATGATCAAGCTCTTTGATGAAAATGTCGCAGAGATCTTCCTTCTGCAACTCCCTCTTTCTTTCTCTTCTTCTTTCCTTTCTCTTCTTTTCTTTTATTTTTTCCTTTCTCTCCACTCACCTCTCTTTCTAGCACTTCCTTGATTCCCTCCACTCACCTCACTTTCTAGCACATTCTAAGATTCCCTCCACTCACCTCACTTTCTAGCACATTCTTGGAGAAGAGAAGTGGGCATGGGACACTTGTCCACTTTCATGCACCAACCTTCACATGTGTTGGTCTCATACTACCCATACCAACCACATGTACTTTAACCAATCTCATGCTTCCATGTATTTTAAATGTCCAATCCATTTAATACACTAAATTTTCATTCTCATTTATCCTTTTATTCAATCAATCCTAACCCATATCAATTCCTAACCCATATCAATTCATGGTTTAATGGACCCATGCATAAATAATAACCTATGCATTATACTTTAATTTAACATGACTCATATACAATTTATAATACACATATTTATATACATTATCAAGCATCAACTATACAAACATTAAACAACCATCAAACAAACACCAACCATATCAAGGCAACACACAGAGTTTGGGCAAAGTGCAATTGGGTTATGGGCTAGATGAAATAATTTTCGGGGCGTCACAGTAGCGCCCTCATGCACTTAGTTGTTTTAAAACATAGCAGGATGCTAACTGCGCATTAGCGCCCTCAAGGTTAAGTCATTTAAGTGTCAAAGTAAGTCAGGACGCTTACGAGTTAGTAGCGCCCTCACTTAAGTGTTCAGCAGGACGCTTATACATAATAAGCACCCTCAAGGAACAAAAACAACATTGTTGATATTATGCGTTAGGACACTGATTACGGAATCAGGACTCTAATTCAACAACCGTCACTGTTCGAACAAGTACACTACGTAAGTTTACTTTTTCAGAACAGACCTTTGCACAGAGTCCTTTTCAGACCCATCAGAGATCGTCTCTTATACATTAAATAAGTTTTTCTCATGAAATCTGAAAAAAACCAGAATGTTTGTGAAAATTGCAGTTGCCATTTTCATATAACATTCTAGCCGTTGTGTGTAACCGTTCATATTATTTGAACTTCAAATGTCTAACGGCTATGTCCCACTAAGTCTATAAATACCAACACTTAGGATCAAACAACTTGCCAATCACTTTGTGTTGTGCCAATACTTTTTGAAAGCTAGTATATGTCAAAATGTTTTTCATTATCTAAACTTTTAAAGTATTTTTCACTAATACCTTTACGTACTCAAATGATTTTCATCCTGAGCTTATTTTCATTCTATCTTTGAAAATCTATTTGATCTGGTATCAACTTAAATACTCAGCACTGATTCATATTTGGTATCATTCTTACTAGAGATAGAATTTGAGAAATAGTTCAAGATATACAGTTGTACTTAATTTCATATCTTAAGTATCGTATTGAACTATATCAATAGTTGGTTAACTACTAATCAGAGAACCATAAGTTTTCATACTTATACTTTATATCTATTTTGAAAATTGTCTGTGTCTTTGATTTACATTAGTCCTTCGTGTTTTAAGTCAATATTTATTCGGTACATTTTATTTTTAAAGAAGCACTGATTTTCATATCATATCATTCATGCTTTTCGAAACTGCACTTGAGCAATACCGAACATTGAAAGGTAAAGGACTGAAGGTGCATTTCCACTTAACATTACCTATTTCATATTTTATATCTTTGTAATGCTATGTAATGTGCTTAATCGTAAAGTGTTCTATTTTATTAGAACCAACATTATTTTTTGTAGTGCTGGTGTGTTTCGGTGTGAAACAACCAAGACAAGTGGACGTGGTTCACTTAAGTGATTTCAGGTTTGAAATCACAACAGTTCTTCCTGATCCCGTAAAAGGAACATGGGTTCTTCCTCAGCCCGAAAAAAGGAAACCAGTTCATCCTCATCTCGTAAAAGGATAGGTGTGTACTTAACCTTAAAAAGGATAGGTTATCTCTCAGCCTTTGAAAGAGAATCGGTTCATCGTGATCCCGTGAAAGGATGGGCTATCTCTTGCTTCTAAAAGAGAAACGGTTCATCCTTAGCCGGTAAAAGGATAAGTTTGCCTTTAACCTGTAAAAGGGCAGTTGTAACGATTTGGTTCTCACCCGTAAGAGAATCCCTTAGTGATAAGGTTTAAATCCTACTTGAGGAGGTTAGGTAGTAGACGTAGGCGCTACCAAACTACTATAAATCGTGCGTCTCACTTTTGCAATTTAGTATGTGTTCTATTTTGCATCCAATTCCAATACACTCATGTAAATCACTAAGTTATAGGAAGATATTTAAAATTGACCATCGCACCCAATTCACCCCCCCTCTTGGATGGGACTAACAACGGGTTCCTTCAACAAGAACCACTGACTTTTTAAGTTTTTCCTATATTGCCCTTGGCAACAGGAGCGCGTTCCTTTTTCCTGATCAAAAAAGTTCTAAGTCTCAAAAAAAGCCACAGGAGCGCATTCCTCTCACAAGGAGCGCGTTCCTTAAACCCTTATAAAAAATCACTGAGTCTCAGAAAAAAGCTCTGGAGCGCGTTCTTTCATTAATAAGTGAAAGAACCTCATTTTGTTTTATCGAAATGGGTTTATGACATTGTCAAAAACATAGACTAACATTTTAAAACATTTTTGACATGATTAAGGCATAATTAACACAGTTAAACATGAGTGATTCGATCGATTAAACCAGTGAACAAAAGCAATAAGTACAATACACGTGAAACTGTAAAACCATGCCAAGTTGACAAGATGAATGCATGTTAAACATTGATCAATATATGTATGATAAACAATTCTAACTAAGTGAGCATAATTATCAAACTAATTTGTGTACATGCAAGATAAATCATATAATAATGTATATGCATGAGAATAATAAACTATATGAATGATTTTGGAAAAGATGTAAATCACTACTGTACAACACTAAGATTCTAATAAAGTAATACAACTATAAAGCTCTTGAATCTTCGTGAGGTGTTGTTCGTTCCACATGCTTTGACAATGCAATTGAATCCATTAGGTATATCTAGTTAGCACTGAAACAATTACGTCAAGGAGATTAGATATCACAGATATGTTGTTTGCAATCATCAAAACAAAACTGAGTGAGAGTAGTTACATCAACATTGTTATAATACTTGTAACTATATGCCTAAATAACACATGAAGTTAACAACTTTCTTATCTTTTATAATCACAAGAGCACCTCAAACTACATTTTCTTGGCTCAGGTTTTAGTTCAAGAGGGGCAGTGAATTGTGTTGGCCCAGATGCGTCCAAGAGGGGGGGTGAATTGAACAATAATAGGTTAATACCTTTTTTTAAAATAGTTAATAATATTCAGTAGGTTATGGCAGTCTATAGAAATAACGGTAAATGATATGCAATAAGAAACAAAATGCAACAGTACACAAAGGATTTATAGTGGTTTGGTATCGCCTACATCTACTACCTAACCTCCCAGTTAGGATTTTGTTCAAACTCCACTACTTGATCCTCTTATGGGTAGGAATCAAACCGTTATACGTTCTCAACTTACAGGTGTGAGAAAACTATTACACCATGAGCAACACTTGCTCAAACCAAGTCACACACACATTCACTTAATAATCTGAAATACAAGTATTAAAGTTTTGATTCATTTACCAAAAATCAACGAAATACTTTCAGAGCTTTCCTTGAATGCTAGTTGACACTGATTCAACAGAATATGTATAATGAAGATCGGCTGAAATACGAGAGGTTCCAAGTTTTTCTTTTTTTCTATGGATTTGAAAAAGATTTATAATGAAAACAAGTAAATCCGGACAAAAATTGTATCAGAGTTTTTGCAAGATGATCAGAGTTTTTTCTGCGAAAATGATAATAGAAGTTTCAAAAGTTTTCGCACAAATAATTTCAAAGATGCTCAGTTGTATATGTCTCTATTGTGTATGCTCAAAAGCTTGAAGCGAAGTATATATAGACAACACTTAACTTCAAGAAAGTTTTGACGCTCAAATCCATTTCAAATCAAACGGTCAAATTGTTTCACGAAAATGGATTGATTCAGATAGTGCAACAACACTTGAATCCTTTGTGCTTACACGAAAATAAAAAGTTTGAAAACAGCACAGGCTGACACAATTATCATCTTTTTGACAGTATTGTGTGAGTGTCTTGATAAGGTGTTAGAGTCCTGACGCACAACACTCACTTTTGTCGTTTCTGCCTTTAAGGGCACTCCTAGACTGTGAGTGTCCTGATGGACTTGAAGATTTTAAAATCAAGAAAAAAAATGAGAGTGTTAATCCGTGAGTAGCATCCTGATGCGTTTAAAACATTAAAAACCCAGAAACAAGTGAGCGCGCTGACACACGATCAACGTCCTGACGTTTCATTAGGATGGTTTTATGAGGAAGCTCCTAGACGAGTAGCATCCTAACATGAATAGAACACATTCCAACCTATACACCATTAGTGTCCTGACATTTCATCAGCGTTCTACCATGCTTGTTCATCGCTAAGTGACTAACCATCACATGAGCGTCCTGATGAGCTGTTAGTGCCCTAATGGAGCACTGAAAACTGATTTTGATATTTTTCAATATTTTCAAAGCTCGATAAATTCGGATCAAAATAATCATTGAAAGATTCATCAAATGTGATGAAAACCAAACGAAAATCCTTCAAAAACAAATCGATCAAAAATATTTTCTTTTTGAAAATCATGCAAACATGCAAATATGCATCATGAGTAATATTTTTGCTGAATCAAGTGACACATGAGATTCTAAAATTCTAAATGACTCTAAAAACATAAAAATTAAATCTCGAACAATCATGGTCTTCAGTTTGATTATGATCTTGATAGCTCTTCCACCATGCATCATCGAACTTGAGCAATCTCCATGCATAATTGGATGTGTAATATGTATGCAATAATATCTTAATGGGAATGTGGTTTGTTATCATCAAAATATCTTTTCTTGTACAGGACATCAGGGTAATTAGATTAACAATCTCCCCCTTTTTTATGATCTCAAACACATTTATGTAGGCCTTGAAGCAAACTAAAAATGATATGAATGTTTGATCCTACAATGAATATGAATGATATGAATGACATGCAATACACATGAATACCATGCAATACCAATGCTTTCCTCATTTTCATATGATAAGAGTTTTGCACCAAGGAAAATGTTGTTTTCATACTCTCCATATTCTCTATTCCCCCCCTGACTTTATGGATAATATGATGCTTCAATAGATATTACTTCTCCCCTTTTTGAAACATCAAAAAGAGTGAAGTACCTATATAGTACTTCTTCCCCTGAATGAGGTAGGCATCAAAATATCATAGGTCAGATTCAGAGAATGTCCCAAACTCTCTTTTGATATGAACAAACTGGTCCTTAGGTAAGGCTTTAGTGAAAATATCAGTCAGTTGTTCTTTTCTGCCAATATGAGTAAGTTTAACATCACCATTTTGCACATGATCCCTTAAGAAATGATGTCTGATTCGAATATGTTTAGTTCGGGAGTGCAATACAGGATTCTTTGATATGTTAATAGCACTAGTATTATCACATAGAATTTCAGCGCATTCAACAAAGATTTGATAATCCTGAAGTTGTTGTTTCATGTATAACACTTGAGAACAACAACTTTCACCTGCAACATATTTTGCTTTAGCTGTGGATAATGTCACTCCAGCATAGTCGGAGTCTACATAACTTTTCAGTTCAAATGTCGTACCTTTGGAATACCAAATTCCTAAATCTATTGTGCCATTTATGTATCTAAAGATTCTTTTGGCACATTTTAAATGTGATTCTTTCGGATTTGATTGAAATCTTGGACACAGACAAACACTGAAGATGAAATCAGGTCTACTTGCTGTGTGATAAAGTAAGCTTCCAATCATACTTTTGTACAATTTTGAATCAATTGATTTCCCTTTTTCATCTTTATCTAGTTTAATTGTTGAGTTACAAGGAGTATCTATTGATTTTAAATTGTTCATTTGAAACTTTTTTATCATTTCGTTAGCATACTTTGATTTGCTTATAAATGTGTCATTTGACATTTGCTTAATTTGCAAACCAAGAAAGTATGTAAGTTCTCCCGTCATACTCATTTTGAATTTTTTTTGCATTATTTTTGAGAACTCCTCACACAATTCCTTGTCCGATGCACCAAATATGATATCATCCACATATATTTGAACAATAGGCATATTATCATCATGGTGTTTAATAAACAAGGTTGAATCGAGTTTTCCTTTTTGAAATTTATGATATAAAAGAAATGAACTTAGTCTATCATATCAAGCTCTAGGAGCCTGTCTTAATCCATATAAGGTTTTGTGGAGTTTGAACACATGGTTCAGGTTATGAGCATCCTCAAACCCTGGAGGTTGTTCCACATATACCTTTTCATTGATGTATCCATTTAGAAATGCACTCTTTACATCCATTTGGTATAAGGGAAAATTTTTGTAACGAGCCTCTATTCTTGCTACTGGGGCAAAGACTTTTTTGAAGTCTATGCCTTCTTCTTGATTGTACCCTTGTGCAACCAATCTAGCCTTATTTCGGACTATGATTCCTTGTTCATGCTTTTTGTTCCTAAAAACCCATTTGGTTCCTATGATTGATTGATGAGATGGTCTAGGAACTAATTCTCATATTTTGTTTCTTACAAAGTGATAGTTCTTCTTGCATAGCAAGAATCCAGTTCTCATCTTTCAATGCATCTTTCACTTTTGTTGGTTCAATTTGAGATACTAAAACAACAAACTCTTGATCTCTATGAATTGAAGCACTAGTGGATACACCCTTAGTTGGATTGCCTAGTATTTTCTCTTTGGGGTAATCTAGAAGCAATCTAGAGTTCTTTGATACTTCTAAAGATTTGTCATTATCAGGTTCTATGTTTTGAGTTTTCTTAGGAGAATCATCACCTTCAAGTTCATTTGCCTAATCCCTTCCTCAAGACATTTCTTATTTTCAACTTCATCAAAATTTACTTGAATTGATTCTTCTACAGTTCGAGCAGTTTTGTTATAAACTCTATAAGCTCTACTGTGAGAAGGATATCCTAAGAATATTTCAATATCTGACTTAGGTTCAAACTTGTCTAAATTATCTTTATCATTAAGGATAAAACACTTACATCCAAATACTAAAAAGTAGTTGATGTTGGGTGCTCTACCTTTCCATAATTCATATAGAGTTTTGTTCAAATCTTTTATAATCAGAATTTTGTTCATTACATAATATGCAGTGTTAATAGCTTTTGCCCAAAAATAGTTTACAGTGTTATATTCACTAAGCATTGTCCTACACATTTCCTGCAAAGTTCTATTTTTCCTTTCAACTACACCATTTTGTTGAGGTGTCCTAGGGGCTGATAAATGATAAGTGTAACCTTGATTGTTACAACATTCTTCAAGATTTTTGTTAACGAATTCTCCTCCTCTATCACTTCTAACTATGTTTATTTTATATCCTTTTTCATTTTCAACTCTTTTACAAAATTTAATGAACAATTCCCACACTTCAAACTTATGTGCTAGAAAGAATACCCAAGTGTATCTAGTAAAGTCATCAACAATTACATACACATAATTTTCCTCCTAAACTTTGAGTCTTGGTAGGTCTGAAGAGATCCATGTGAATCAATTTGAGAAATCTAGTAGTAGATTTATACCTCTTGCTCTTAAATGATGATTCGGTATATTTGCCCAATTGACATGGTTCACACACCTTGTCTTTTGAGTAAATTCCTTTTGGAATACCCTTGGCAAGATCATTTTTAGCTAGCCTAGATATGTTTTCCATACTAACATGAGCTAACCTCCTATGCCAGAGCCATGCATCATCTCAAGATATAGAACTCAAACATGTAACATTTTGTTTCTCCATATCATCAAGATTTGTGCACTAAACATTTATATGCCTAAATGTTATGAATGCAACAGTATTATCTGCATGCTTAATAATGCACCTATTTGGTTCAAAAGAAATATCATAACCCTTGTCACATAATTGACTTATGCTCAAGAGATTATGTATCAGCCCTTTTATGTAAAGAACATAAAAAATGGATAAGAAATTGTTATCAATGGTTCAATTGCCTGCAATTTCACCTTTGTTGTTGTCTCCGAAGGTGACATTTCTACCACTCTTTCTCTCAATGCACAAGAACTATGACTTATCACTAGTCATGTGTCCTAGGCATCCACTGTCCAAATACCATATTTCTCCTTTTTTGTTCATCTACACAACATAAAATACTTTTGATTTTGGTACATGCGTTGCTTTGGGTCCATACATGTTAGCATCAATAAGAACACTATTTTCTACCCATGCAAGTTCTTTTTCTTTACATTCATAACATTGCATCGTAATATAGTATGACCTTCCCTATGACATTAATGACATTTAGGTCTCTTGGTCAGTAGAGTGTTATACTCTTTTTGTTTTGACCCTCAGTATACCCTAAACCAGCCTTGTCAAAGGCACATGTTTGTGATCCTAACATCATGTCAAATAACTTTTTACCATTTGTGAACTTGATCACAGTGTTGTTGAGGTCTTCAATTTTCTTTTTGAGATATTCATTTTCAATTTTAAGTTTTTCTCTCTCTCTCTTATGAGTTGCTTATTATCTAATGATAACTCATCAATCTCTTCCTGTTGAAATTCTATTTCCTCAAAAGCTTCTTCTAAATTCTTTTTGAGTTTTTCATTTTTCTTGACCTCTTTACTAAGTCTAAGTTTAATATCATGCATACGAGAATCAAGAACAATATCGTCATCAAATGGTTCAGATTTTACCTCAGTATTTGTCATCAAGCAAATAACAGCTTTGTGTTCAGAATCTGATTCACTCTCTCTTGAGCTTGAGTCGTCTCATGTAGCTTTAAAAACCTTCTTGTCTTTCTTCTTTAAGCTATGACTCTTCTTGTGTCTATTGGGACAATCACTCTTCACATGTCCAGGTTTGTTACACCAGTAACATATGAGCTTCGTGGGTTTGGTTCCAAACTTTTTCCCTTTATGGTACTTAGTGCTTGAACCTCCCATTCTCTTCTTCCTAATTAAATTGTTAAACTTTCTAGACAACATTGCTAAATCCTCATCTGTGCTCTCAAAATCAGAGGTGCTTTCGGATTCGGTATCTACATTCAAAGCTATGGTCTTCTTTCCCTTGTCCTCAACCTTGGTTTGGACTTGGTTATTTTTAGTTTCATCTCATGGACCATTAATGAACCACAAATTCATCAAAAGTGTACTCGGCTAAGTTTTTGGCTTGGCCTTAGGTTCTCCAGCTTTAGGTAAGCCTCTAAGAAACTTCCTAACAGTCTCTTCTTCGTCCTAAACTTTTCCTAAGGTTTTCATCTCATTCACATTCTATGTGAATCAAGCATGAGCTATGGCTTCGCATATGTTCTCGGTTTCTTCCATTTTATAGGTTTCATAGATCTCAATTAGCATTTGAAGCTTTGCCTTCTTTACCTGCAAAGTCCCTTCATGGGTCACCTTTAACTTTATCCAGATTTCATGGGTTGTTTCACAAGCACTAACCCTATTAAACTCATTGCTAGATAAGCTACAAAACAATATGGTCATGGCCTGGTTGTTTAATAAATCCTTTTTTTTTCTCTTAAGTAGTCCATTCCTCAAATTCTTTCAGGACAGTCACACCATCGACTATTTCGGTAGGTGTGTGACAACTGTTTGTCACAACATCTCACATCTCTGGGTCTTGAGCTCTAAGGTAGAACCTAATCCTAGTTTTCCAATGGAGATAGTTGTCTCTTTTGAAAAGGGGTGGTCTATTGGTGGAGTTTCCTTAACCGAAAGTAGTGACATCGTTTATACTGTTTCCTGCCATGAATAATCAGAGATGGTTAGATACTTTGATAGGTAACCTGTTTCGATACCAATTGTTGGCCCATATGTGTTCAAGAGGGGGTGAATTGGACAATAACAAGTTAATACCTTTATTTAAAAATAGTTAATAATATTCAACAGGTTATGGCAGTCTATAGAAATAATGGTAAATGATATGCAATAAGAAACAATATGCAACAGTACACAAAGGATTTATAGTGGTTTGGCTTCGCCTACATCTACTACCTAACCTCCCAGTTAGGATTTTGTTCAAACCCCACTACCTGATCCTCTTACAAGTGAGAATCAAACCGTTACACATTCTCAACTTACAGGTGTGAGAAAACCATTACACCTTCTCAACTTAAGAGTGTGAGAAAACTGTTATACCATAAGCAGCACTTGCTCAAACCAAGTGACACACACAGTCACTTAATAATCTAAATACAAGTATAGAGTTTTGATTCCTTTACCAAAAATCAACAAAATACTTACAGAGCTTTCCTTGAACCCCAGTTGACATTAATTCAGTAGAATATGTATAATGAAGATCGATTGAAATACTAGAGATTCCAAGCTTTTTTTTTCTTTGATGGATTTGAGAAAGATTTATAATAAAAACTAGTAAATCCAGAAGAAAATCATATCAGAGTTTTCACAAGATGACCAGAGTTTTTGTTGCGAAAATGATAGTAGAAGTTTCAAAAGTTTTCACACAAATAATTTCAAAGATGCTCAGTTGTATATGTCTCTGTTGTGTATGCTCAAAAGCTTGAGGTGCAGTATATATAGACAACATTTAATCTCGGTCTTCAAGAAAGTTTTGGCGCTCAAATCCAATTCAAATCAAACGGTCAAATTGTTTCACGAAAATGGATTGATTCAGATAGTGCAACAACACCTGAATCCTTTGTGCTTACACGAATATAGAAAGTTCAAAAAACAGCACAAGCTGACGTAGTTATCAGCTTTTTGTGTGAGCATCCTGATAGGGCGTTAGCATCCTGACGCACATCACACAGTTTTGTCGTTTATATTGATGTAACGACTCTCACCCTATCACGACCCACGACAAGTGACATCATGACCGACATGGAACCCCTGGATATATCCTCCCTCGATACGCCCGGCGTCCATTCAGCCTCATCTAAACAACCTAATAAACACATAATCCCAAACTAGCATCCATCTAAACATAAAGATAGACAAAATTAAACATCAATATAATTACATTCTCCAAAAAGGGATAAATATAAAATTCCAAAGTCCAAAATATACAAACCATACCTAATATGCAAATTACATCCCATCTATGTGTTAAGTATAATACACTAGGTGTTATTATGTACATAATACCAAAATGCAAAAATGTACAAAACACTTACATCACAAAAACTCAGGAAGCGCTGTGCAGCTAGGCCTTCCCTTTCCCATTTCTATCAAAACCTGAAATGATAAGAATGAAGGATGAGCTACAACAAGCTCAATAAATGTTTTCTACAAGTGGCAATATACATGCATTTATATAAAACATGGTAAAAGCTAATCAAAGTGATTTCAATAACATGGTGATATACAAGATCATATACAAGCTAAACATAATGCATCATGTCAATATTCAAGACAATGCATTTCATTTTCCAAACATGTTATATGCAATCATAGACACCTCCCGAGTAAGAAACAATACAAGAGCCTAAGTGTGCGACACTCATTGCCCGATTGAACTTCCTTACCCGTATTATATTAGAATTTCTGGGATTGTATGAACCATAGGATCACCCCACCAAGATAAGTACCATGCCTGCGATCCTAACATACACAATCCATAAAATTCCTCTGCAAGGTCAACAACTAGGGATCACCATCCAGCCCAATGGAATTACCCAAAACTCCATACTAGGAGATCCACCCAATTGCTAACCCAACTAAACATGCTCAAATTCATTTCATGAATCATTAAATCATGCATAACACATATATATCAATTCAAAACATTTTATATAATACAATGTCACATATAGAAACCAAATGTAAAGAAACACTCACTATTGATTGGCGAGACGTAACCAATCCAAATCCAACCAATACTAGGCATCCTCAATTGGCACAATTGAGGACAATTGGATCAATCACAAACCCTGCACATAATCATTCATCACTAAAATCAGTCCAATTACATGCCTATTAACCCTGATTAAGCCCCAATTCACTAGCCAACATAGACTCTAAAATGGTTGCACCAATGAGCTAACTCATATAGCTCAATCAAACCATTATACACCTAATTAGATCACATACAACCCAAAGGAATGCCTAAGGTTGATTCTCATGATCCAACCATCAATAATACAATGCATTCAAACATAAATTGGGTTTAGACTAATCTCATGTCAATTTAATTAATTGACTTAGTCTAGGCCAAAAGCCCCAAATTTAGGCAAAGTCCCAAATCATGGCCTTAGCCAAATTTGCACTACACGTAGGTTTTCCAACATGCAAAATCAGTATTTTAAACCATCATTCATCCACAATGACCCATTTAATCAACATAGTTGACATGCAAATCAATTGGAAAACCCCAAGTCCATAAACTAGATTTAGGACAAATACAAACAACCCCACCAATTGTTTGCTAGAAATTAGGGGTTTCACCATTAATGGGTTCCCAACAATATCCAAACACACATATCTAACATGCACGTCTATCTCCAACAAGTGTTCTTCCACCACCCCTTCAAATCCGAGATTTGAATGTGGAAAACACTTCATGGATGTTGTTTTAGGTCAAGGGAAGTCATTTCTACCATTAACAAGCTCAAAAGAGCACATGTAACCAAACCCTAGGTCTGAAAGACTTCCAAACCATGGCTCATACCATTACTTAGATAAAAAAAATGAAGCTCAAAGCATAAGCTAAAGAGATTTTTAGGAAGAAGAATGGTAAAACATGCTTACCTTAGGAAATTCTTGAGCAAGAACACCCAAAACCCTTGGTTTCTTCTCCTCTCCTCTTCTTCAGCTCTTTTCCCCCTTTTCCAAGCCTAAAATGAGCAAGAAAGTCTTCCAAATGGTTTTATAGAAGCCAAGTTGCAAGTTGGGCCTACACTAAAAAAACACACTTAAGTAAATAAAAAATAGTTTCCTTGTTGCAATTACTTGCACTTAGATAATCAATTTTTTTCAAAAGACTCACCAATTTAACATCTTAACTGATCACATCTTTTATGATTTAGTTATCAACCTTATGGTAAACTTTCTGCTCAATCCAACGGTGGGAATTCGATAGCCAACCATTTGATCAAAACTGCGCAAGAACAGCTGCAAATCTGAGCAGCAGTGTTTGGAATCTTATACCTCACAGTAGACAACTCCGATCCAAATCTTCACCGTCCACAATGAAGATTTATCATAGAAGAATAATCTTCCAAAATTTCAGCTCAATCGGACAACGTATCTAGGAGATCAAGCCATTGATGTAATCGGTGACAAAAATTTCTTCCTCTCCATATTATATATATATATATGTGTGTGTGTGTGTGTGTGTGTGTGTGTGTGTGTGTAATTTTAAAATTTTTCAATGTTCCATTCTCGGCCATTCCGAAATCAAAGCAAGACCGACCTTATATGAATTTTTTTGTAAAAGAAGTTCCAGAAGCAATCGTGAGGTCAGCGTCACTATCTGGGGCACGCATCACAAGGTCATTGGGCAACTGGAGTGTTATCGAATCGGGTACATTTGGCTTCTAAGCCTAGGGAATCTCGAACCAATAAAATATTTGGGGTTTCTACGTATATTTTAGTATCCTACTTGTGAAGATGATGTCAGCCTGGGGTACAGAGCATTACACACCCTATTTTGTTTTGATGATTACAAACAACATACTGTGATCACTAATCTCTTTGACGTAGTTGTTTCAGTGCTAACTAGCTATATCAGATAAATTCAACTATACTGTCAAAGCATGTGGATGGAACAGCAATGCATGAAGATTCAAGAGTTTCATGTTTGTAATCCTTAGTTTTAGAATCTTAGTGTTGTAGAATAACTCTTACTCGTTCGAACCACAATATGATTTGCATCTTTTGAAAATCATGCATATAGGTTATCATGTTCATGCACGTACATTATTACTATATTGATCATGCATGCACACACACAATCATGATTATTATGCAATCATATAGTTACGATTGTTCATCATGCACATATATATATCATTAATTATCATGCACTCGTATTACCAACTTTGCATGGTTTTATCATTTTATGTGCATCATATCAATCGTTTTGATCATCTATTTTAATCGATTGTTTTACACGTGTTTATATTCGCAAATTATGTTTCAATCTTGTCAAAAATATTTTCAAAGTTAGTTTATGTATTTGACAATGTCTTAAACTCGTATTGATAAAAAATCAGGTTTCGATCACTTCAATGTGAAGGAACACGCTCCTCAGTCAAGGAACACGCTCCTGAGCTTTTTCCCGAGAATCAAATTTTTTTATTAGAGTTTAAAGAACATGCTCCTTGTTCAAGGAACGCACTTCTGTTGTTTTTCCCGAGACTCAGACTTTTCTGATCAAGGAATAAGTGTTGGCCCAGATGTGTCCAAGATGGGGATGAATTGGACACTTAACAAATTTATACTTTGCTTTAATAAAAACAAAGAATGAAATAACCACTACCTAAACTCCTCAATTAGGATTTTGCCCAAACTCCACTATCTGATTCTCTTACAGGTGAGAATCAAACCGTTATAGTTTCTCAACTTGCAGGCTTGAGAATAACCTTTACAAAGTTCGAGCACACTTAATCAAGTGACAATCACAGTCACTTAATAACTGAAATACAAGTATAGTTTTGATTCTTTTACCAAGAATCAATGAAATACTTACAGAGCTTTCCGGATGAACCTCAGTAACCACAGATTCAATACTGATATGTTACGAAGTGCAGCTGAAGAATCGAGAGGTTCATAGCTCCTCTTTCTCCGATGGATTTTGAAAAGATTAGAGTTTAAAGTTTAGCAAATCAACGAGAAAAAAACTATATCAGAGTTTTCACAAAATGATCAAGAATTTTGCAGTGAAAAGAAGTATAACTTCCAAGAGTTATAGTGCAAAGATTAAGCTAAGATTTTTCTTTCTTGTGTTTTGTATATGCAACGGCTCATTGTGCCACATATATATAAATTGTGCTTGATTTGATCCTCAAAAGGATTTTCGGCGCTCAAATTCGTTTCAAATCAAACAATCAAAACCTTTCATGAAAATGGAATGATTCAGTTTATGCAGTAGCACCTGAATCTTCTGTGTTTTCATGAAAATAGCAAATTCAGAACGGTAGCACAGGCTGACATCTTTTATCAGCTTTTGTTTACAGTGTTGTGTGAACATCCTGAAAGATCATGATAGTCCTGACTTAACACACACTCTTTTGTCATTTTCTGTCTTTGAGGGTGCTAACATACTAATAGCGTCCAGATGGTTCAAAACTCAGAAAATAGTGAGCGCGCTGACGTTCAATCAACATCCTGATAAGTCATAAGGTTGGTTTCGTGAGGGCGCTCCTGGTTGAGTAGCGTCCTAACATGAATAGAATAGTTTCCAACCTAGGCACTATCAGCTTCCTAACATTTCATCAACATCCTGACGAGGTTGCATGTTACTTAAGTAACTAGCCATTGTATGAGCGTCCTGATGAACGTGTCAGTGTCCTGATAGAACACTTAAGAATATTTTTGGCATTTTTCAGACTTTCAAGACTCGATCAAATAGGATTAAAAACTCGGCATTTTTGGATCAAATCAATCATTGAAAATTTATCATGAGTGATCAAAAAATCAAACGAAAACACTTCAAAACAAATTGATCAAACATGCAATTATGTAAGAACATGAACACTAGCTGAATCATGTGATACCAGGGGTTCTACAAACCTAAACAGATTCTAATAGCATAAAATCTAGCTTCAAACGGTTATGGTCTTCAATTTGATCTTGATAGCTCTTCCACCATACATCATCCAATCTTGATCGAATCTCCATGCAATAAGATATGCAATGTATATGCAATATGTAGATAATATAAGACTGTGGTTTGTAATCATCAAAATATCTTTTCTAATATACAGGGCATGAGGATAATAGGAATAACTGTAAGGAACGTGCTCCTGTAGTCAAGGGAAAAATAAGAATGTTTATAAAGTCAGTAGTTCTTGATGAAGAACCTACTCCTATGCCCAACATACATATTAAGGAATGCGCTCCTCTTATAAGGAACGCGCTCGTTGATTGGAGGAAAATCTAAAAAGTTTCAGATTTCAAAGCAGAAGCGCGCTCCTTCATTGAGAAACGCATTATTGTGCCTCGGTCTGGTATTTTCTATAAATACCACACTTGCTCATTCGAAGAGCAACTTTTGCAAAATTTGAGAATTTGTGCTATTTTTCATACTCTACAAGTCCAAAACAAGTTCTTGAGTGATTTTAAACATCTTTCAAAACAAAACTTCACTTACATTTGTATCTTTGATTAATAATTTCATATAGTTCGCCTAATCCTTCAAAAGTTTTGAGAAACTTGTGTGCTTCTCTTGAGCAATCGATCAAGACGTTTTTGAGTGAGTTGTTCACATCTTGTTGATTCTTGATCATCATTGAACGAGGAATCTCTCAACCATCATCACATTTGAAGAATCTTTGAGTTTCATCCTTACCTAAGTTGGGTAAAATCTCTCCGTTAAGATTCATGTGATTTTGATTGAGTAAATCAGTTTTGTGCTTGATTTGATATCTTGAAAACCGTTTTGATTTAAGTATTGCTTGTGAAACCATACTTGATCTTCATATCACATTATCTTGATTAGTTGTTTCATACATCTCATGTGGTATCAATTCATGTGTTAAACTTACATTATTTTGAATCGATTTCATGGATTATTACTTGAGTATTTTTATTCTTGATCTTAACCATTTATATATTTAGAATCAACAAGTATTGATCATTTGTGCATATTGACTTATGTGTTTTATACATGTCATTGTTAGAATCAATATTTGAATACATGTGCATACTCGATTCTTGATCTCACATTATTATTATTTGAATCGATTGCATGTATTTGATTTCATCTATTTCAACACTACACATCATTTAAAATATTGTGGTTGGCATTGTAGTGATTATTCATTTAAGACTGTACGCTTAATATTGTTAAGAGTGTTTTAGAACATCTCTCTCTATTATTTGTAATCTTGATGTATTGTTGACTTGTTAGTCAACCGGGACTATACCATATTGTTGTACAGCTTGTAACCTCGCCCATAAGTTGGTTACAATGCAACTTTCTAGCCAAGCCCTTGTGTTGGTTAGTGTGTGTGACTTTCTAGCCAAGCCCTTATGTTAGCTAGTGTGTAGGGCTTATAGTCAAGCCTTTATGTTTACTAATGTATTGGGAAATCCTTATCATGGGTGATTTGGTAGTGAACGTAGGTTCAAGGGGAGCCGAACCACTATAAATTGTTATCCATTTATTTTTTGTGCACTTAATTATTTTGATTGTTACCTACTGCGCATATATTTTGTTTAAATTAATTAACCGAAAGGTAACGGAAAAATTCGCAAAGTCCAATTCACCCCCCCTCTTGGACTATAATACTGGGCCAACAGCTTCTGCCTTTAAGGGCGCTCCTAGACTGTAAGCATCCCAATGGACTTGAAGATTTTAAAATAAAGAAAACAATGAGGGCACTAATCCGCGAGTAGCCTCCTGATGCGTTTAAAACATAAAATCCCAGAAGCGCGTAATCACCCTGATGCATGATTAGCGTCCTAACGTTTTATTAGGTTGGTTCTATGAGGGCACTCCTAGACGAGTAGCGTCCTCACATGAATATAACACATTTCAACCTATACACCATCAACGCCCTGACATTTCATCAGCGTCCTACCATGCTGGTTCATCACTAAATGACTGACCATTATATAAGCGTCTTGATGAGCTGTCAGTGCCCTGATGGAGCACTGAAAACTGATTTTGATATTTTTCAATCTTTTCAAAGCACGATTAAATTGTTTAAAACCTGATAAATTTGGATCAAAATAATCATTGAAAAATTCATCAAAAGTGATGAAAACCAATCGAAAATCCTTCAAATATAAATCGATCAAAAATATTTTCTTTTTGAAAATCATGCAAATATGTAAATATGCATCTTGAGTAATATTTTGTTGAATCAAGTGACACCTGAGATTCTACAATCCTAAATGACTCTAAAACATAAAGATTAAATCTCGAACGATCATGGTCCTCAGTCTGCTAATGATCTTGATAGCTCTTCCACCATGCATTATCGAACTTGAGCAATCTCCATGCATAGTTGGATGTGTAATATGTATGCAATAATATCTTAATGGGAATATGGTTTGTAATCATCAAAATATCTTTTTCTTGTACGGGGCATGAGGGTATAACAAATATATTTTTCTTGTCCAGGACATGAGGGTACAACAAATTAGATTTAGCAAGTTTTGTGCAAAACCTTAAACAACACTTAATGGCAAGATATAACAAATATCCATGTAAGATAAAGTGCAAGAAAGTAAAGATGGACAGGTCGATTTATGGTGGTTCGGCCCTAAATGCCTACATCCACTACTTGACCTCCCAGGTCAAGATTTTTCAAACTTCACTAACTTGTGTTGGCCCAGAAATGTCCAAGAGAGGGGTGAATTGGACAAGATAGCAGGTTATACCTTTCAATAAAGACAATTTGCATATCTAAAATAGTTTCAAATAATGATAATAAATGGAAATAAATGAAAGATGAACACACAAGATTTATAGTGGTTCGGCTCTTGCCTACCTCTACCACCTAATCTCCCCAATTAAGATTTTGTCCAAACTCCACTATACAACCCTCTTCAATGGTGAGGATTGAACCTTTACACTTTCTCAACTTGTGGGTGTGAGAACAATCGTTACACATTGAGCAACACTAGCTCAACTTCGTAACTCCTCGTCACGTTACAAATAAAATACAAGTTAAGGATATGATTCTTTTACCGTGAATCAAAGAAATACTTACAAAACAGATTTTGATCCTCAGTCAATCACAGTTTCAGCAAAGATAGAAGTTTAATCACAGCTGAAAGATTGAGGTTGTTCCCTCATCTTTCCTTCGTTGGATTTGAACGAATATGAAATAGAATCGATAAATCCAGAAGTAGTTTTAAAAACAAAAAGAAATATCAGAGTAATGATCTTTGTTTTTCTTTTTCTTTTCAAAACAAAAATTCGAATAACTTTCAAAGAGTTTGAGCGCAAAGATTTTCTAAATGTTGAGCTATTTTTTCAACTGCTCATACTTGCAATATATATAGAGTGCGTTTAAGGTTTCAATCTCCCAAAAACCCTAATGCTTTGATTTGAATTTCAAATGCAACGGTCAAAGTTTTTCACCAAAATGCGGTCTTTAATAACGTTGAAATTTTTTGCAAATTCTGCGCTTATATGAAAATGGAAATGCTCAAAAAAAGTGGACAGTGCACAGGTGACAGACTGCTGAGAAGATTCTCTGGCAATTTTGCATTAGCATCCTACTGTGGTTCTAGTATCCTAAAACAACGAAAATCCAAAAGATCAAGTTGGCGCATTAACATCCTGGCGTGACATTAGCGTCTTACTGGAACGTCAACCCGAGAGTGAAGTTGTTCTCAGTTTTCTCAAGGAGGGCGCTAATCGAACATTAACATCCTAATGGACTTAGCGACTAGTTTCCCAGAATGACAAAAAGGGCGCTTACCAAACATCAGCGTCCTACTTGAAAACATGTCCACACGTTTCCAGAAACAGGTAGCATCCTGATGGAGAGGTAGCGTCCTGCAGTGTTTACTCGATATTAAGTGACTAGCCACTACATTAGTGTTTTGAACCTCTATCAGCGTCCTCATAGACACTTAACATGATTTTTTTGATTTTGCAAGTTTTGAAATCCAATTGAATCAAAACATATTTTGTGTTTTTCGAATCAAATCAAATACTTGGAAGAACACTCAAATAGTTTGAAATTCATTTCAAAACAACTTGAATCAATCAAACACTTTTTTACTAAGAATTAAACTATTTTCGAAATCACGTGAAAAACTTATGGGTTGAATGATTTTGCTAAATCATGTGATGACTAAGATTCTACAAGCCTAAATCATGTTATATCTAAAAGTAATATTAGCGGCTTGAATCAATGCAGTCTTCAACACGATCACGATCATTATTTTTTTGAGATTCTTCGATAAGCTTCTTCATGCATCATCATATGAAGTATATAGGAATGTGGTTTATAATTATCAAAATATCTCATCTCTCATGGGTCATGAGGGTTACTGTGATAACAATCTCCCCCTTTTTGATGATTTAAAACACATTACTGTAGGCATTGAAGTAAGCTAGATGACATGAATGCATGCAGATACAAAATATGAAATATAATGTCATGCAATTCACTTTATGATTATGATATCATCATATGAGCACAAATACATACAAACATGTTTTTCAATGCTCCCCCTTACACATAGAATTTTTCATTTTCATGCAAAAGAAGATAATTAGTTCTTGCTTCAAAGTGTGATTACTTCTCCCCTTTTGAAAACATATAAAAGAATGAAGGAATACCAGCATAACAATATGTGTCATGATCAAGCATCAAAATATCTCATTATCATAATTCAGAGATTTGATTTTGAAAGCATGCCTAATTCTCGTCTGATATAGACAAACTGATCTTTCGGTAAAGCTTTGGTAAAGATATCAACAAGCTGATCTTTAGTTCCAACATGAATAAGTTTTACATCTCCTTTTTGCACATGATCCCTCAAGAAATGATGTCTAATCTGAATATGTTTGGTTCGAGAATGCAAAACATGATTTTTGAAAATATTAATAGCACTTGTATTATCACAAAAGATTTCAGCGCAATCAATATGATTTTGGTAGTCTTGGAGTTGTTGTTTCATGTATAAAACTTGAAAATGACAGCTACCAGCTACAACATATTCTGTTTCAGTTGTGGATAATGTCACAAAATGTTGTTTTTTGCTTAACCAGAAAATTAAAAAATTTTCCAAGAAATGACAGAATCCAGATGTACTTTTTCTATCAGTTAGACCGTCAGCATAATCTGAGTCTACATAACTTTTAAGTTCAAACAGAGTACCTTTGGAATACCAAATTCCAAGATCATTTGTGTCATTTATATATCTAAAGATTTTTTTGACACATTTCAGATGTGATTTATTTGGATTAGATTGAAATCTTGCACACAGAAAAACACTGAACATGATATCAGGTCTACTTGTTGTGAGGTGGAGTAAGCTTCCAATCATGCTTCTATAGAATTTTGGATCTATAGGTTTTCCTTTCTCATCTTTGTCTAACTTAATTTCAGAGTTGCAAAGAGTATTAATGGTTTTCAGATTGTTCATCTTGAACTTTTTTATCATTTCCTTAGCATACTTTGATTGGCTTATGAATGTGTCGTGAGGCATTTGCTTAATTTGCAAACCAAGAAAATATGTAAGTTCTCCCATCATACTCATTTCAAACTCATCTTGAATAAGCTTAGAAAATTCACTACAAAGATTTTTGTTTGATGCACCAAATATGATATCATCCACATATATCTAAATGATCAACATATCAGTATTTTGGTGTTTAATAAACAAAGTAAGATAGAGTTTTCCTTTTTGAAATTTATGATCGAAAAGAAATGAATTGAGTCTATCATACCAAGCTCTAGGAGCTTGCCTGAGTCCATATAAAGCTTTGTGGAGTTTGAACACATATTCCGACTTGTGAGCATCCTCAAAATTTGGAGGTTGTTCCATATATTCCTCTTCATTGATGTAGCCATTTAGAAATGCACTTTTTACATCCATTTGGTATAGGGAAAAAATTTTGTAACAAGAATAGGCAAGTAGCATTCTTATTGCCTCTATTCTTGCTACTGGAGCAAAGGCTTCTTCGAAGTCCATGTCTTCTTCTTGAGTATACACTTGTGCAACAAATCTAGCTTTATTTCGGACTATGATTCCTTGTTCATCCTTTTTGTTTCTAAATACCCATTTGGTTCCTATGATTGATTGATGAGATGGTCTAGGAACTAATTTCCATACTTTGTTTCTGACAAAGTGTCTTAGTTCTTCTTGCATAGCGAGAATCCAATTCTCATCCTTTAGTGCTTCTTCCACCTTTTTGGGTTCAATTTGAGATACAAAAGCAACAAACTCTTGATCTCTGTGAACTGAGGATCTGGTGGATACACATTTGATTGGATCACCTAATATTTGATCTTTGGAGTGACTAAGAAGCATCTTAGAATTCTTTGGGGCATCTAAAGATGTTTCATCATTGATTTTAGGATTTTGGATTGTTTTATGATCATCATCATCATCATTAATAGTAATCTTTTCAACTTCATCTCCCAGATTCTTTCTAAGGTTACTTTCATCAAAATTGGCATGGATGGATTCTTCTACAACTTTGGTAGTTTTGTTAAAAACTCTATAAGCTCTACTGTGAGAAGAATATCCTAGAAAGATTCTTATGTCTGATTTTGGTTCGAACTTATCAAGATTATCCTTATTATTGCGAATGAAACATTTGCATCCAAAGACTGTAAAATAACTAATGTTGGGTGTTCTACCCTTCTATAGTTCGTATGGGGTCTTCTTCATGCTTCTTCTAATAATTGTTCTATTCATCACATGACATGCAGTATTAATTGTTTGTGCCCAAAAATAAGGTGTTACATTGTATTCACTAAGCATAGTTCTACACATTTCTTAAAGTGTCATATCCTTTCTTTCAACTACTTCATTTTGTTTTGGGGTTCTAGGGATTGAAAGATGGTGAGTATAACCTTGGCTATTATAGAGTTCTTCAAGATTTTTATTAACAAATTCTCCTCTTCTATCACTTCTAATGATATTTATTTTATATCCCTTTTCATTTTCAACTTTACGACATAATTTAATAAACAAATCACACACTTCAGATTTATGTGCTAAAAAGAATACCCATGCAAATCTAGTAAAATCATCAACAATCACAAACACATAAGATTTACCTCCTAAACTTTGTGTTTTGGTTGGTTCGAAAAGATTCATGTGAATCAATTCAAGAACTCTAGTAGTAGACAAATATTTCTTACTCTTAAAAGATGATTTGGTATGCTTGCCTAATTGACATGGTTCACACACCTTGTCTTTCAAGTATATTCGTTTTGGAATACCTTTGGCAAGATCATTTTTCACTAACCTAGATATGTTATCCATACTAACATGTACTAGTCTTCTATGCCAAAGCCATGCATCGTCACAAGATATAGCACTTAAACATGTAATATTTTGTTTTTCCATATCATCAAAATTTGTGCAATATACATTCTTATGTCTAGATGCTATGAATGCAATTGAACTATCAGAATGCCTAATAATGCACCTATCTGCTTTAAAAGAAATTTCATAACCCTTGTCACATAATTGACTTATGCTCAAGAGATTATGTTTAAGGCCTTTAACGTAAAGTACATCATATATAGATAAGGAATCGTTACCAATGGTGCCAATTCTAGCAATTTCACCTTTGTTGTTATCTTCGAACGTCACGTTCCCTACTTTCTTTTTTTCCATGCACAAGAACTTTGACTTGTCACCAGTCATGTGTCTTGAGAGTCCACAATCTAAATACCAGATGACTCCATTTTTATTTATTTACACAACATAAAATATTTTTAATTTTGGCACCCATGTTGTTTTGGGTTCATGCATGTTAGCATCAATAAGAACTTTCTTTTCTACCCATGCAAGCTTTCTTTTATTTGTTTTTATAATATATCATCTTAACATGGTATGGCCTTCATTATTTTAGTTATAACATGTAGGTCTCTTGGTCAACAAAATATTATATTTGTTTTCATTTGACTCTTGAGTATGACCTATACCAGCTCTATCAAGTGCACATCTTTGGGATCCTAGCATCATATCAAATAATTTTTGCTCATTTGTGAACTTGAGCACTACACTATTTAGGCCTTCATTTTTCTTTCTAAGTAGCTCATTTTCATTTTTCATTTTCTCAAGCATTCTCTTGAGTTGTTCATTATCTAAGGAGAGTTCATCAAGATTCTCCTATTGAGACTCAATCTCCTCAAGAGCTTCTTCTAAACTCTTCTTAAGCTTTGTGTTTTTCCTAATTTCTCTATCAAGTTTGGTCTTTACTGCATCATGAACATCAGAATTAAGAACATCAACATTTTCACCAAACGGTTCAGATTTTACCTCAGTGCTTGCCATAAGGCAAATAGCTATTTTGTGGTCTGAGTCTGAATCGCTTTCACTTGAGCTTGTATCATCCCAAGTGGCTTTTAGTAACTTCTTGTCCTTCCTCTTCGAACTGAAGCTCTTTTTATGTTTATTAGGACAATCACTCTTGACATGGCCCGGTTTGTTACAACCAAAACAAATCAACTCAGTGGGTTTAGCTCCAATTTTTTTCCTTAATGGAACTTTGGGTTTGAGCTTCCCTTTCCTTTTCTCCCAATCAACTTGTTAAATTTATAGACAACATAACTATGTCCTCATCTATAGTCACATTTTCTGAGGTATTTTTATATTCGGCATCCACATTTAAGGCTATGACTTTCTTTCCCTTATCCTCAATTGCTTTGGACTTCGTTATTTTTCAGTTTAAGCTCATGGACCATCAATGAACCACATAATTCATCAAATGTGTACTCAGCCAGATTTTTGGCTTCCTCAATGACGGTGGCTTTGGGTGTTCCCATACAGTGGGTAAACCTCCTAGAAACTTCCTAACGGTTTCCTCTTGATCATAAACTTTTCCTAAGGTCTTCAACTCATTCACATTATTTGTGAAACGAGCAATAGCATCGGCAATGGTCTCTGTTTCCTCCATCCTATAAGTTTCATAGGTTTCAACTAGCATTTGTAGCTTGGCCTTCTTGACTTGCAAGGTTCCCTCATGGGTTACTTCAAGTCTTTCCCATATTTCCTTGGCAGTTTCACATGCACTAACTCTATTAAACTCATCACTAGACAAACTACAAAACAAAATATTCACGGCCTGATTATTTAACAACTCTCTCTTTTTCTCTTTTGCACTCAATTCATCTAAGTCTTTAGGGACTGCTATACCATTTACAGTTTTGGTAGGTGTAAGACAACCATTTATCACTACATCCCACATTTCTAGGTCTTGGGCTCGAAGTAAAATCTAATCCTAGTTTTCCAATGAAGATAGTTATCTCCTTTGAAAAATGGCGGTCTGTTTGTGGAGTTTCCTTTAACGAGAACGGCTTTATGATTTTGTCCTACCATAGATAATCAAAGATGGTTAGATACTTTGATGGGTAACCAGCTCTGATACCAATTGTTGGCCTAGAAATGTCCAAGAGGGGGGGTGAATTAGACAAGATAGCAGGTTATACCTTCCAATAAAAACAGTTTGCAGATTTAAAATGGTTGCAGCAAATGATAATAAATGAAAGATGAACACACAAGATTTATAATGGTTCGGCTCTTACCTACCTCCACTACCTAATCTCCCCGATTAGGATTTTGTCCAAACTCTACTATACAACCCTCTTCATAGGTGAGGATTAAAGCTTTACACTTTCTCAGCTTGCGGGTGTGAAAACAACCGTTACACCTTGAGCAACACTAGCTCAACTTTGTGACTCCCTCTCACGTTACAAATGAAATACAAGTTAAGGATATGATTTTTTTACCATGAATCAAAGAAATAATTACAGGGCAAATTTCGAACCTCAATCAATCCCAATTTCAGCAAAGATAGAAGTTTAATCACGACTAAAAGATTGAGGTTGTTTGCTCATCTTTTCTTCATTGGATTTTGAATGAATATGAAATAGAACTTATAAATCTAGAAGGAGTTTTAAGATCAAAAAGAAATATCGGAGTTATGATATTTCTTTTTCTTTTCTTTTTTCAAAACAAAAATTTGAATAACTTTCAAAGAGTTTGAGCGCGAAGATTTTCTAAGTGTTGAGTTATTTTTTCAACGGCTCATAGTTGCAATATATAAAGAGTGCATTTAGGGTTTCAATCTCCCAAAAATCCTAATGCTTTGATTTGAATTTCAAATGCAACGGTCAAAAACTTTCACCAAAATGTGGTTTTTAATAACGTTGAATTTTTTTGCAAATTCTGTGCTTATATGAAAATGGAAATGCTCAGAAAAAATGGACAGTGCACAGGTGACACAGACTGCTGAGAAGATTTACTGACAATTTTGCATTAGGGTCCTACTGTGGTTCTAGTGTCCTGAAACAATGAAATCCAAAATATCAAGTTGGCGCATTAGCGTCCTGGCATGACATTAGCGTCTTACTGGAACGTCAATTTGAGAGTGGAGTTGTTCTCAGTTTGCTCAGGGAGGGCGCTTATCCAGCACTAGCATCTTGGCGAACTTAACTTCTAATTCCCCAAAAACTCAGGGAGGGAGCTAATCGAGCATTAACGTCCTAATGGACTTAACGATTAGTTTCCCAAAATGACAAATAGGCTCCTAATCAAACATTAACGTCCTACTTGAAAACATGTCCACACGTTTCCAGAAACTAGTAGCGTCCTAATGGAGGGGTAGCGTCCTGCAATGTTTGCTCAATATTAAGTGACTAGCCACTGCATTAAAGTCCTGAACCTCCATCAGTGTCCTCATAGACACGTAACATGATTTTTCTGATTTTTCAAGTTTTGAGATCCGATTAAATCAAAACATATTTTGTGTTTCAGATCAAATCAAATACTTGGAAGAACATTCAAATAGTTTGAAGTTCATTTGAAAACAACTTGAATCGATCAAACACATTTTTACTAAGAATCAAACTATTTTCAAAATCACGTGAAAAACTTATAGGTTGAATGATTTTGCTGAATCATGTGATGATTAAGATTCTATAAGCCTAAATCATTATATATCCTCTAAAAGTAATATTAGCCGCTTGAATCAATGCAGTCTTCAACAAGATCATGATCATTCTTCTTTTGAGATTCTTCGATAAGCTTCTTCATGAATCATCATATGAAGTATATAGGAATGTGGTTTGCAATCATCAAAATATCTCATCTCTCATGGGTCATGAGGGTTACCGTGATAAAAACTCGATCCAACTTACCGGTGTTGGCCCAGATACACATTCAAGAGGGGGGTGAATTGGACAATTGCAAGTTTTTAAACTTTTTAAACAAATTGCAGCAAGTTAAAGAATAGTAAAAAGGTAATGGAAAAAATAGGAACACAACGATTTATTCGGCCAAATTTGCCTACCTACACGACGTGGTCGCCCTTACCAAGATTTTCCAAAACCTAACCACTATTGGATCCTACTTTAAGGGTGAGGATCAAAACTAGTTACAAACCACTCATTTTATAGGCGTGAGAGCAACCTCAGCCGAGCCTAAGCACACTGCTCATAGCTTACCCGTAATACGCAGATCACCAATACAAGAATCGTTATAATAAAATGAAATACATAACTTGTACAAATAGATTGAAGATGTTGTTCTTACCAAAAACACTTCTACTTAGATTTATTGCCTATGAAGTTTAGGTGATGAAGAGGTTACCATGATATGAGGCAAGTTTTTCACAAAAACTTTGAGATTTGAAGATGAATAATCAGAGTTGTTGCAGCTCAAATCAAATCTCGTTTGAATGTAAATATCTTTGTGAAATACTGAAAACCTTTTGTTTGAATATGAGTGTTCATAAGTGTCAAAATGAGCAAACCCTTGTTTAAATAGAAAAACATCTCTCCAATTCAAAACCTAGGGTTTGTGTATCCAAATTTTCATTTCAGCTTTTCTAGACCATTTTCCTTAATTAGATTTGCAAATGAACGTTGGAAATCATGGAAAAATGGTGTTACAGGAAAGAGGAAAGAAACAATACACTCAACGTTCAAAAACCCAAACTTGTTAGTTCTCGCTGACAAGGTTGGTATAGCACGCGTTGTAGCACTTACAGCACAGTTGAGCAATTTGAATTGTTCTACCTTTATAGCGGGCTATAGTTTCTGTAACATCGCGCTGTGTCAAAAACCCGAGAGTTGGGTTTCTCAGTCACAACTCTATAGTGCATTTTAGTAGCCTATAGCGGGCTATTCATTAAGTTACCGAAAAACAAGGATTTTATTAGAAAACCAATAGCGGGCTATTCAAGTCAATAGCAAGCTATAACTTAAGCTATGAAAAGTTGGGAATTTTTGAGATGGGCTAATAGCGCTATATAGATGTTGGCCTAGATATGTCCAAGAGGAGGGTGAATTGGACACTTAGCAAATTTCATCTTTCTTAATAATGTGCAGAATATTGAAAGCAGATAAAACCAAGTATAGCAAATAAATACAATAAATGTAAAAAAGATAATAGAATCAGGATTTATAGTATTTCGACCTCGCCTATATCCACTACCTAACCTCCTCAGTTATGATTTGTTCAAACTCCACTATGGATCTTCTTACGGGTGAAGATTAAACTGGTACACTTTCTCAACTTACAGGGTGTGAGAACTACCGTTTCTTAACTTACGGATGTGAGAAGATCGTTTCTCAACTTACAGGTGTGAGAAGACCGTTACAACTTTGAGCAACACTTGTTCTAGCCCAGTGACTAACCAGACATTGCAAACTGAATACAAGATGTGATATGATTCCCTTTACTCAGAATCAAAGAGATACTTACAAATCTTTGAATTGAGCCTTCTGTTACCACAGATTCAGCAAAATATTTATGATGAAGTTTAGCAGAAAAGAGGTTTTGTCTTCTTCAATGGATTTAAAAATGATGAAGATGAAGATCAATCAATCTAAAAGACTTGATGTTTCTTTCAAAATGATCATATGTTCAAGCACAAGTGATAGAAGACTAACTTTCAAAAATTTTTCGCACAAGTGAAAACTGTTAAGACATTTTTTGAATGAATATCAATTTTCGTATTGATTCGTTGTTGTTCTACTCTAAGGCAGTAGATATATATACAAATAACAGAGGCGCAATGGACTTGGTGAATTTTGGTGTTCTAGGTTATTTCAAAGACAACATCTACATTCTTTCTTGAAATGGATCGATTCAACTTTGTGCATATTTCGATGATAGCACCTGAATCATCTGATCATTCACGATAAAGGAATATTCTGACAAGGTATTAAAACGTTCAAAAAGTTCTGAAAAAGTTGTACGATTCTGAAAAGTTTTTGTACGGTTCTGAAAAAGTAGGTTGTAATGACGTTAGTGTCAGAACAGTAACATTGTTGAATTAGCGTCCTGGCACATAATATCAACTTTTGTCGTTATGTTCCTTGAGGGAGCTCATGGAGCATAAGCGTCTTGCTGAACATTGAAGTGAGGGCGCTACTAAACCGTAAGCGTCCTGACTTACTTTGACGATTAAACGGCTTAAATCATGAGGACGCTACTCGACAGTTAGCATCCTGTTTTGTTTTAAAAACGCATAAACGCACGAGGGCGCTACTCACTAGTAAGTGTCCTGCTTTGTTTTAAAATAATTTTAATACAATATTAAGTGAGTTAAAGGACAGTAAGCGTTCTGAAAGTTATTAAATTGATTTTAAAGATGAGGGCGCTCCTATGCAGGCAATAGCCTGATAGTTTATCCAACTTATAACTCTCAGTGTCCTTAAAGATATAAATCATTTAGAACTTAGAGACTTTTCTTCGAGTTGATGCTAGATCAGCATCATGACACCTTCATAGGTTAACTTAAGTGAGGCCGCTACTATCAAGTAAACCTCCTATTGAATAAGTACATTTCAACCTTGAATGTGGTCAGCGTCCTGAAAGACTCTTAAAAACAATTTTTGATTTTTCGTTTAAAGCTCGATAAAACACAATTATAAATCAAATATGCAAATGATCAAAAATCAATTCAACTAAAACATGTAATCATGCATATTGCTGAATCAAATGGCAGAGAAGGTTCTACAACCTAAACATAATCTAATCATACACTAATGTCTTCAAATGATCATGGTCTTCAAGTAGATCTTTTAAAACGTTCGCCATGCGTCATTGATTCTTCGAAACCTTCAAGTAAGACTAGATACGCCATGTATGCAGTATTATCATAAATAGAATGTGGTTTGTAATCATCAAAATATTTTTCATATTAAGACATATTCTCGTAAGGGACATGAGGATAATTGCTTCAACAATATAAAGGTATAGCGAGCTATAGCATAAATAGATAGAAATTCTAAAATTCTCAGACATGATAACAATGGGCTACAGGACCCTATAACGCGTTGAAAGCCTTTTGAAAAATTGAAGATTTTTCAAATTAAACCACAAAGGCACTTCAACCATATCCTAATGATTTCAAATGAAATGCTTAAGAAATCAAATCATTCTAAAGACTTTGAAAACCATTCTAAAGCACTTGAAAAACATTTTATGCAATCAAATCATTTTAGAAGAATATTATGACTACTCTAAATAAATGCTAATTATATGATGGAATGGAGGTGAGTATTATACTGGGCATCAGTTTAATAATGCTATCAATTTCCTATCTAGGTGGTAATCCCAATAAATCATCAGAAACCACATTAGCATACATGTCCACCACAGGAATTTTCAATCAACTAAATGCCTTACTTCCTTTCTCCAAATGGCTTTGTACTAGCCATATTCTCCATCTCTTCATCAGTAGCCATTCTAACTCATGTAGGAGGCTTCGAGAAAATCAGTCCTCAATACTCAAAATGAGGGTTTTCCTGTTATTTAGAATATTACTTCTTTTTGGAGAGACACTCCACCTGGATATAATAGGTGGCCAGCCAATCATACCCAATAAAGTATCAACTTCCACAAATTTTCATATTCTAAAATCAATAATTATCTTATAACCCTTATATTTATCACACAAGGTTTACTGACCATATGAAGGTAGAATCTTTCTCCTATATATATACTCAAAATGAATGAGATACAAGTCATAACAGAAGATAAACACAAACTATCTGCCATCTTACCAGAGATAAAAGAAAAGGCATCTTTAGCATCAATCATAACCACATAATATTTAGATGCTAATCATACCTTTTATCAAATTCATGTCGGCATCCGGGTTCGATTTAGTCACTGCATTGACTTGTTCCCTGGAGCCTAACTCTGTTGTGAAGGCAAAACCATTAGAATTCCTCGACAGAGAACATTCATTTGCCTTGTGGCCTTTCATACCACACCGGTAACAAGTGATAAAAAGTCTCGGGCTCAATGGTGCTGGCAGTGATTGACCCTGTGACTCGGTTGGAGTGTGATCTCCCTTACCAACCAATGATGGAAGAGGTGTAACCAAAACAGGAGCCTTTGACGATGACATACTAGCCTCTGGACCTGGTTCTTCAACTGTCTTGGTTCGTTTCTTAAGACCTGATAAAATCCCACCAACCGAAATTGCTGACCTCATCCATTTCGATCGAATTCAATGACTCGCCTTATGTCCCTTTAGACCACACCGATGACATGTGATCGGAGGCTGTTGTGTCAATGGTTCAATCTGAAATTTTGTTCATGTACTTAGGGACCAATTCTGGCCACTACCCAATTCCTGTACGGGTGACCCTAACTGCTCGATTGAGGAACTTTGACTTAAATGTCTTCCTACAACCGATATTTCGCATCCAACTAGCAATGGATCAGGCGTTGTAGTAACTGGAACTACTGGTATCATGGTAGTGCTAATGTTGTCTGGTACTTCACCCACCTTGGGCTTGTTGATTGCACCACCGCATTTATTAGTCCACTTATTCTTTCTCTTACCCAGAGATGGCATAGGTGGCCCAATTGATAGTTGTTGCATAGGTGAAACTACTAGTTCCCCAGGCCATTGTAAAACCTCCCCAGCCTGTGATCTTACAGTTGCACCACCACCACTAAACAAATTTCTACCATTGCTTTAGACCATAGTCTCTCGCTCTGTAATTCCATTACCACTGTCAACAATTAAGCAATCTGCTTCTATTGGGTATACATTATTTCATCTAATCGTTTAAGCCTATCTTGATCGCTAGGGTCCATCTGTTAACCCTGACTTTGCCCTTCTTCAATAACTGAAGGGCAAAAATATATCAGGCAGGGCAGCACACAATGAATAGTATTAACCATAATCTAATTACCCATATTATACCCATACAATCAAACATAACATTATAAGGCTTTTATCTTTTAAAAGTTTTTATATCCTAACCATAGATAACCTAAATCATAGGGAACCTAAAGCATAGTCTCTGATACCAACATTGTTGCGACCCTTCTCCAGATGACGTCATGACCGGCACAGTACCCCAGATAATGTCACTGCAGGACAAAATCTGAGGCAGTGCTCAGCCTCTATCTAATATACAAACAAAATACCAGTACAAATACAAACAACCTGTATATGACAAAAAAAAATGAAACCATAAAGTTTCTCCAAAATTCGACATGATAAAATTATAATGTCCTGTACACAAGACATGGTTCCAACACATATATTTATACCCACATCAAACAAGTATATCATCCTAAAGTAATTCATATGCATGTTTTATCCACGACCATCTATGTGATAAGTACATATATAATTTGATAACTAAATACAAATCCAAAAGAACAAAACTATCAAAATATCAAAAATGAAGCCATGTTCCCATTTCCTGACACATACATCCAAGAAGTGGAAGGCTACACACAAAGACCTAAACCTTGCCCTTCCCTTTTTGATATGAACCTAAGAAAATAAGGGAAAAAGGGGTGAGCTCAACTAGCTCAATGAATAAATTCTCACAATATATTTCCATTATATGCATTTATAAAAGCATGTATGCCTTTGAATAAACATTTATAAACACCAATGCACAATTCAATATATCATACATGAAATGAATTATATCATCATTAAGTAAAATCATACATGAGTTTCATTAAAACATGCACTCACCACCTTCTGAACACTCTGAGACAAATCTACCTACCTTTCTCCTATTCGCATCATAAGGGATTGACCAAGACAGATTTTCTCACTCGCCCAAACCGTTATACCCTTCCATTCTTTGTGGGAAAGTCCACACCATGGAACACCAATTTAGGTCGAAGCGGCATCATCCTTCCTGAAGTGAAAGTAATAAACGGATACTTTTGCTTTAAGACATTTACTCCAAAATACCCAAAGCATGCTCAATGTCAAAACCATTTCATGAATGCAAATACGATGCATGAAAACCCATTTTCCATGAACATAAACATTATACACATATACCATATTATGCATATCATTCAACAAACAAACTTTTATATATAAAATGCCATAAATGGAAAATAATGGTGAGAAATAATCACAACCAACCATTAGCCAATTAACCAAGCCAAATATTCCTAAATTGGCCAATCAACACACAATGCCCTGAAATGAATGAAATTCACACACCCTACATCAATTCCAAGCCATAAATGCCCAATTGCACAAATTCCATAAAATTCTCAATTTCCTACAATCAATCTCTCAACACCAAATCTCTACAAATTCAATTCTAACCACATCTAAACCAACAATTTATGGATTAGAAACACTAATTATACAATAATTCCACAAGGGTTTCTACTAAAACCCACATGCATGATCAATTTCAAATTACAACTCAAGCTCATCAACTTCCATGAAAACCACCGTTAAAGCATGTAAAAACATCCTAAATCATGGAATCCAAGCTCAAGATTGCAAGAATAGGTTTAAAATCTTGAAACCCCAACTCTACACCAAATTACAACACAAGCATGCCATCCAAATTACACCCTAAAGCTAAGAATCATCATAAGGAGCAAAGATATGGAGAAATTTGGGTAGAAACCTTACCTTATGAGCAAGATTCCTCAAGCCCTAGCTCCAAAACCCCCCAAATCACCCAACTTTCTCCTCTCCTTTTTTCTCTCCTCTTCTCTCAGCTGAAAGCGAAATGAGGAAGAAATGAAGTGATTTTCATTTTATACCCACGTTGGGCCCACTTGCAAGTTTTAAAAAAAAACTGCCAAGAACGAGAGGAGCGCGCTTCTAAACTCATTTCCTGAGAAACTACTCTCGGTCCGACTCAGAGGAGCGCGCTTCTCCAAAAACTGAAAACTTCATGTTCCCGATTTTACGCAAGGAGCACGCTTCTCCCTTAAGGAACGCGCTTTTGCAACCCAGAAAAAGAAAAATTAATACATAGGTGCATCCTCATTTACCAAACATATTAATATCATCATAAACATGAAAATGCACCCCAAATACACCGTATACGCACAAAATATGAGTATAATACACATCAAATAAATACACAAGCATCTAGAGTTGGGCAGTTTACGTCATCATGACATCATCTAGAGTTGGGCAATTCTATTGTGTTACATCTTTACTATTTAGGGTTTGATGCTGATAAAACAAATTTCAGATACTAAACTGTAATCTCAGTATTTTAAAATCTTATTATGAATGTTTAAAGTCTCAGTATAATGAAATCATAGAATCCTTGGATTTTGACTCCAGTAGTCCACATGATTCGAACCATATATATATGATCAAATTATGGATGCACAAAAAGTCTTAAAATGAGCATGATCAAGCATAAATATCGCTTGCTTTCTGATGGTAAATCACACATACTTTGGTTAAAGTTGATTTAGAAAAAACTGCTTACCAATCCTGATCTACCATAATTGTCACGACCCCTCTTTGGGTAACGTCACGACCGGCATAATACCCCAGATAATGTCACTACACGACAAACCTAAGGCAATGCTAAGCCTCTACGCAAAAAAAAATACCTAAAACAATATACAACATACAACCTATATATGACAAGGATAATTGAACCAAAATTCATAATCCATCATCCATAATCTAACAATATCAAATCCATCATGAAAACATCCACATGGTTCGATATCTACAAAAGATCCACCTAGAACTAAAACAAGAGTCCATCTACCAAAGTGTCATATACAATCCAACTAAAACCATCACTATCTATGTGTATACATATGTACGTGATAGGTATATACAAGTTTCAAAAGAACAATAAAAACAAAAATAAATAAAAAAACTATATATACTCCCAAGTCCCCAAAAAATACAAAACCTACATCCAAAAAAAGGAGAAGAAGGCTCTCGCAATCAACTAGGCCTTGCCCTTCCCTTTCAAATCTGAACCTAAAAAAATAAGGGAAATGGGTGAGCTCAACTAACTGAATGAAAATTTCTCCCAATAGTCTCTACATATGCATTTATATAAAACATGTATGCCATTATAACCTCATTTATAATGCATATGCATCAAAGAAAACATATCATACATGTTTCCAACTAAATATAAGAGTTGTGCATCATTTTCATAAAGAGTATGCAAAAAAGACTCAATAGGAGGTCACGTCAGGATAACACATGTCTACACTACTCCCATTGCACTATGGGTGCAGACCAGCTGTTATGTGCAAACCGTAAGCGTACAATGTCAAGTTATAATATAAAACTGATGAGATATTGGGTTGTCGTCGTCTAGGATTGACACTCACACTAAATACCGTTTCACTAACCCTAACTTTATTTAAAAAATCAAATTCGAGTGTTCAAGTAAAATTAAAAACAATAATTAAATAAATTGAAATTAAACAATGGAAATAGATAGAAAATTAGAGATAAAATATTCTAGAGGTTCGATATCACCTCACTCTCAACTGTGCTTATATATATATATATTTATTCTTAAGTCAGTTCTTTCGTTTATAAGTCAAAAATCCTGACATTTCTAATTCCCTCTTTTGGAGCACCAATTAGAGCATATTATTATCTTGGTTTTTACTCTTTCGATGAAAACCTAAGAAGATAATAACTCATTAAGTTCCATGATTTCCTTTTAACGACTTCGAAGATTCTCGATCTCCTTTTGAGTCTAACGATTGCCTAGGTTATATTTTCCTTGTTCCAACCCAAGGTACCCTTTTTTGGAGCATCTACCTTAAGTCTATATTCATCTAATCCGTGGCCAAGGGATCAAAAGCATTAAACTTGGAAATATATAAATAAACTAGAAAACTTCATCAACAATACTCAAACAATAAAACCTACAGCATAGTATCAAGTTTGGATCAATCTACACTTCTAGATAGAGGATTTAGTTCATAACTAGAAAGATAAAAGCATGAAATAACTTGATGAACGTAAATCTAAAACCATAAAAACAAAGTAAAAGGAAGAGAAAGTGTAAGAGAAATCTTCAATGTCTTCAATCTTGTTCCTCTCCTCGCTTCCAAACCCTAGTCGTTTTGCCTTCGTTCTCCACTCTATCCACCTCTCTCTCCTTTAGAAACCCTAAATAATGATATATTTATGTTCCCAAGCCAATAGGAAGTCGTCCAAGAGAAGTCCAAGTCGAAATAGGAAAGTTGGCAACGAAATTAAAAAGTTTTTAATTCTGTCGCATCTCCGCTTTCTTCCTCACAATTTTTCCTCTTTTTATCCAATCCATATCCCCCTCATATTGCATTATTTCAAGTAAGGAATAAGTAGAAATAAATCGAGCCCAATTCGGAGTTGAATTGAGAAAGTTATGGCCAAAATACAAAAGTCGTGCAGTTTGGTTTTTGCGCAACACTGCGGTGCCCCAGTTTGTGTGTTTTCTACGTTTTTCTTCCTTTTTCTTCTATCTTTCACTCCTTCATGCACATGTATCTTCATTCAAACATCTTGTACTTTGTTTCCATCATCCAAACTCACATTCACATCATCTAAACACCTACAAAACAAAGCAAATCTAATTAGTAACACACTTAGATAATCAAATCTATCAACTTATAGAATTAAAAATTGAAATAAAGCATATTATACCAAAATGTAACTAAACTAACAAATAGATCAAAACTAAGAAAAACTAACCAAACTAATGCATAAATCATACTAAAACGTATCTAAAACATGCTCTAAAACATATCTAAATATGCAACTCAACATCAGCGCATCATCCATCACAATCCTTTCAATTTACATTGCTCAGCCAAGAAAGGTCATTTTCCCAAAGGACAAGTAAACGGAAAGAAAGTAAGTGCTAAGGTATTTAATTCAAAATACCTAAGCCCATTCCAATGCATCAAATCCATGATCATAATACAATGCACATATACAATAGAATGCATATAATTCAACAATCCGATTTCATATAAATACAATGTTATAAATGGAGAAATAAAGTGGGGAATATTCACAACCAATTACTAGCCAATTCACCCAAGCCAAAAGCCCTCAAATTGGCCAATCAATTCACAATGACCTGACATGAATCAAATTCATATCACATTGATCAAATTCAAGCCATACAAGCCTAACTGCACAAATTCCATAAATTTCTCAAAATCCTACAATCAAGCTCTCAACACAATTTCTCTACAAAGCATCTCTAATCACATCTAATCCACACCAAATTGGATTAGAAACATTAATTACACATTAAAACCCCAAGGATTTCCATTTAAAACCACATGCATGATCAAACTTGATTGCACAACCTAAGCTCATCAATTCCATGAAAAGTCATCATTAAAGCATGTAAAATATACTCTAAATCATGGAAACTAAGCTTAGAATTGCTAGGTTAGGGTTTGTGATCTCGAAACCCTAACTACACACCATAAAAACACACTTTCATGCCATTCAAAAGCTGAAAATCAACCCAATAAGCAAAACTAGTAAGAAAATAGGGTAGAAATCTCACCTTAGAAGCAACTTCCGCAAGCCCTAGCTCCAAATTCAAAAAGTTTCCCCAATTTTCTCCTCTCCTCTCTTTTCTCCTCTCTTCCAGCTAAAAATGACGAGAATGAGGAAGAAATGGAGTGATTTTGATTTTATACACGTGATGGGCCCACTTGCAAGTTTTTTGAAAAAAATTGCCCAAAACATGAGGAGCACGCTTCTCCCCCTAGGGAGTGCGCTTCTCAGCCCAATTCTTGAGAAACATGTTCTTGATCTTACTCAGAGGAGCACGCTTCTCCAATTCTCTAAAAATCCCTGATTTCAGTTTCACGTAAGTAGCGCATTTCTCCCTCTAAGGAGCACGCTTCTCCAAAGACTGAAAACTTCTACTCTCGGGTTTTATGCCAGGAGCGCACTTCTTCAACCCAGAAACAAAAATATATATACTAAAGTGTATTTCCATTTACTCATACACATGATATCATAGTGAACATGAAAATACACATAAATACTCTAAATACACATAAAATATGAGTATTATACACATCAAATACATATATAAGCATCTAGCGTTGGGCATTCTACGTCATCATGGCATCATATGTGAATGTGGGTCGCTACAATAATTCAAACCAATATAATTTTTTTGGTCCATCAATTTGAATCTTAAATTTTCGAGTACCCAAATGGTTCAACTCTTTTTTTTTAAGATATTATGGTAATGAAAAGGAAGGTAACTGCTACTAAACACACATAATAAGAGGCATCGTTAATCTTCATTAAGGGCAAGACAGAAGAAGGGATATTATCATCGAACCAAGTGGACACATTATATCTTAGTACGATGATGAGCATCCTTGTTAGGCTCTCACCATTCATATTTGATATTTTCTATGTGATGTAAACGAAAAATGACAAGCACAAAAGTATTTTATGATGAGGTGAAACTCCTTATATAACACACTGTGCTCACATAAAATCACGTGCAAATACAAGAAAATGGAGAAACGGAGTATACAATTTTGGATATTAACTCCCACCTTTTATATATCTCTTAAAAATTAATGAGATTAAAAAATAGATAAAGTGTATTGACAACCTTTTTAAATAGTGAAATTTACACAAAGCACCTTAGATCTAAGAAATACACGAAAATCATCTAACTTCCTTCGTATCCTATAAAATATAGTGGGTGCAAGCTAAAAGCCCAGTGATCATATCCAAGGGTTCCCAAACACTACAATATGTCTGTAGGACACCTAAGAGGGGCTGAATTTAGTGTTTTGGCCACTTCAGTCAATTTTAAAACTAGCTTATAGTATTCTTAAATTAATAGAGGCATTTGTTCAAATAAATTGTGCACAAGAGATAAATACATAAATTAAATGTAAAGACACAAGATTTTTACGTAGTTTGGAAAACATTTTCCTACATCCACGCCTAAAGAAACCTTCTATAGAATTCTACTATCTTGGATTCACTTCAAGGGTGTGAATCAAACCGTTACAACTTGTCTTTTTACAGGTTTAAGACAAACCTATCTTTTTTCTGGCTAACGTTGAACTTACAAACGCTTTTCAAGATCAAGGGTGAAACTTATACCTTCATTCCAACCTTGGAATCATAAGTGAATCACAATTACTTGATTTGATTTGTTTCAACTTGAAACAATCCAAAGAGGGTGAGTACAAAGATTAAAATGTTTGTTCTATGTAAATAGAACAATTACAATGAAGCTCAAAAGATACAAATTGATCAAGACAAGATATGGAATATTAAGCTCAAGATTGAAGAGAGACCTCACATACAATTGTACCTCACTTGTGTCAGTAGTTGCTCAAGAATGATTTCAAGAAGCTTTGAAATGATGAACACAATGATAGCTTTTGGTTTGACAATTTAGAAAACAACTTTTCTAAATTTTGACTAGAAAACTTGTTTTCAAGAAACGATAAAACATTGTTTCGTGAGTTTTCTTCTTTTTTTTATTTGTATCCATGCTTTTGGATCACAAACCAAACTTAGTCTAAAGGACTAGTTGGATTCTATATAAAGCCAAGATACCTTCAAATAAATAAAAAAAACCCTACATATACAAATATATTGCAAATATTTTATATTTTAGAGAAGAAGTACATAATAGTATAGATAGTTAGATGTATCTTGAGTTAGTTGATTATTTTTAGACATTTCAGTGTTAGTTAGTTAGTTATAACTGTATAACTAATTACTTATAGATCAGCCAATCATGTGCTTACACCTATATTGCAACTCTCTATAAATAAAGAGCACAATATGCTATTTCGTTGAGCTGAGAAAACTAAGTTTCATAGGGTATCAGAGCATTCTGCAGGCAGACGCCACGGATTCTTCTCCAAACACTTCTTCTAATAGTTCAGCTCAGTTGTTGCAAATGAAGACAGCAAGTAACAATGTTCTTGGTGGAAATCTCAACCAATTGCAAATGACGACAGCAAGTAATAATGTTCTTGGTGGAAATCTCAGCCAAGCAATATCAATAAAATTGGATCGAAACAATTATTTTCTATGGAAGTCAATGATCCTTCCCAATGATTCGAGGACACAAACTAGAAGGCTATGTTCTTGGAATGAAGTCGTGTCCACCGACGATGATCACATTATTCATTGATGGAGAAACCATGGTACAGGCTAATCCAGCTTACAAGGAATGGATTAGCCAAGATCAACTATTATTAGGTTGATCATTCAACTCTTTGACAGAGTCGATTGCTCCACAAATTATTGGCTGTGAAACTGCACACGCTGCTTGGAAATCAATAGAAGACTTGTGTGGAATGCACAATAAGCGCAAGTTCAAATTTGTCGAATCGGAATACAAACAACAAGAAAGGATTTTATGTCTATGATAAAGTATTTGACGAAGATGAACGAGTTCTCTGATAATCTAGCTACAATTGGACATTCCTTCGCTGTGTCTGATCTTATATCTCGCACATTAGCTCGTCTTGGTGCAAACTACTTACCAATCACAACTATGTTGCAAGAAAATGGAGTCACTAACGTCGCCAAAGTTGCAATCTTCACTTTTGAGTTATGATGTTCATCTTGATAAAAAATAAAGCAAAACATCCACCACATTGTTTTCTACAAAACCATCAATGAGTCCAAGATAGTAAAAATGTGATGGGAAAAAAGAAAAAGAAAAGAACGTGAAAAAGTAAGAACTATAAAATAAAATTACAAACGAATCCATTAAGAAATTACAACCATATTACAAATTTGATTCATCAAAAACCAGCATTTTTGTGTTCCTGTTCAAGAAATTAAAATAAAATTTGACCCAAAAAAGAAAAAGAGATGAACTTATAACACCTCTTTATCACTTCCCCCTTCCTCCAATTTCTTTACATAAGCCCTCAACACACACTTGCTTCCCTACCTAAGATCTGTCCTCCGTCACTTTCAAACCCACAACTATATCCCCACCCTCCTCTTCTTCATTTTGAGCACCACTAATATCAACCGCAACTTCATCTCCAAGCATTTCCAGCAAACCAACATCGGATTGCATTGCCTCATGTGGTTTGGGATCTTGGATGATAATGTCGTTGGTGGTAGTCCAAGATCTGATGGAGTCAGCAAGCTCCTATAATAACTCAAAAAATAGGAAAAAAGAAGAAGAAGAAGAAGCAAATTCACAGAGCGAAGAAGAAGCAAACACTCTAATATGATGGAATTATGTTTTCTTCTTTGTTAGTTGTGGCGTTGTTGTTGTATTTGGAAGACAACAACAACGCAAAAAGGAGGGTTGTTTTTTCAATAAGAAAACATAGGATATATGATCAGGGTTATTTAATTAGTGGGTTGGGTTAGGTGCTACGGATAGGTTTTTTTAGCACCTGACACCCGACTCAAAAATATAAGGTTCCCTATTTTAGGATCCGATCTACCTGAAATCGTTTGTAAAACCCGACCCGACCTAGTATTTTTTGATTGAGTCAGTCGGGTCAGATGAGCGCGTGACCTATTCACCCCTAGAACTTATGGGGAATGGTTTTTCTTTTGCGAAAAAGAAAACTCTTTGTTTATCAAGTTGTGGTGCTTAGCACGACGCGACAATTTAGTAAACTATCAGGCGCTTTCGTCTCGCTTGGGGATTCGGACCTCGGGAGATGCAAATTTTCATTTTGGCGAACTTTATCTATCCTCTTATGCGAATTTTTTGAGAGTTTTCAGAGTGGGTTGGCGTAGAACTTTACCACGTCATTATGTTCCACCCATCGGACCAAAAGTAGAGAGGGAAAAGACTCTGAAGTATGTTTTTGGGTTGAATGGAGTTGGAGGTGAGGATTGTGGGAGACATAGAGAGTTGTTTTGCCTCTCTTCCTCTCTTTCTCATACAAACACTTCAATCAACACGCTCTGCAATTCTTCCTCCAGTTCTTGCTCTCAAGCTCAAATCTCAAAACAACGATGTGTGGAACGTTGCTTGTCCTGCTTCTGCATCCTCGTCTTCTGCGATTAAGGTAGGGTTTTTCCTTTCTTTCTTTCTTTCATTCTTTTTTCTTTTTTTTAGTGGTTATTGATTTCATTTTATTTTTGTTGAATTTATATCTAAGTGGAAGTTGATAACAATTTTGTTTTGGTTGGTTTTGATCTTAATCATCTAATTGAATGTAAACTGATTGAAGAAAATTTTTGATACAAGCCTTCTGGCTGGTAAATAAATTACTTGGTAACTTTGATATTTGTGGTTAGACAAAAGAGTGACGATGTATGCATATTTAATCTATTTACGATTGGAATTGGAGTGGTGACCTACTACAAACTGTACGAAAATAATTTTTCTTTAGCTCTCGGGTTCCTATATATAAGAAGAAAAAGATTTTGTTTTCCATCATTACCTAGCCAAGTGGCTGGGTAATGTTTACCCAGCACGTGGCTAGCGCAGCCTATGGTCGAGCTATCTCCAAGCCAAAAAAGAACAAAATGTTTTTATTTTTAAACTGTCTAAGCCACGTGTCTAGTATTAAATCCCAGCCCGTGGCAAGATCCCCATCTCATGGCTAGTCAAAGTGCCCAGCCATGCGGCTGGGTCTTGTTTTAATTTTTTTTAAACTACCGAACGACATGGTTGGGTTTTACACCCAGTGACGTTGTGTGCACCGGCGATGATCACATTATCCATTAATAGAGAAACTACGGTACAAGTTAATCCAGCTTACGAGGAATGGATTAGGCAGGATCAACTATTATTAGGCTGGTTACTCAACTATTTGAAAAAGTCAATTGCTTAACAGATTACTGGTTGTAAAACTTCACACGATGCTTGGAAATCAATAGAAGACTTGTGTGGCATGCACAATAAAGCGCGAGTTCAAATTTGTTGAATCGGAATACAAACAACAATAAAGGATTTTATGTCTATGATACAGTATTTGACGAACATGAAAAAGTTCTCTGATAGTCTAGCTACAGTTGGACATTCCTTCCCTATGTCTGATTTTATATCTCGCACATTAGCTGGTCTTGGCGGAGATTACTTACCAATCACCACTATGTTGCAAGAAAAGGAGTCACTAACTTGGCCACAGTTGCAATCTTCACTTTTGAGCTATGATGTTCATCTTGATAAAAAAAAATATAGCAAAACATCCACCACATTCTTTTCTACAAAAACATCAATGAGTCCAAGATAGTAAAAATGTGGTGGGAAAAGATAAAAATAAGAACATGAAAAAATAAGAACTATAAAATAAAATTACAAACGATTCCATTAAGAAATCACAACCATCGCTGGTTCGAAAAGAGGGCGAAAGACTCTGACTGAGGCTGAGGTCTGGAGTTCAAATCTTGGGTTAGCAAGTTTAATTCCTTAATTTATCTGAACTGATGAGTGGTGGGCGTGTGTAGGTCCCGGTAGATTAGTCTGGTAGAAGGGGTTGAGATACCACCGTCTCAAAAAAAAAAATTATAACCATATTACAAATTTTCACTTCCCCATTCCTCCAACTTCTTTACATAAACCCTCAACACACACTTTCTTCCCTACCTAGGATCCGTCCTCCGCCACTTTCAAACCCACAACTATATCCCCACCCTCCTCTTCTTCATTTTGAGCAACACTAATATCAAACGCAACTTCATCTCCAAGCATTTCCAGCAAACCAACATTAGATTGCTTTGCCTCATGTGATTTGGGATCTTGGACGTTAATGTCGTTGGTGGTAGTCCAAGATCTGATGGAGTCAGCAAATTCCAATAATAACTCAAAAAAAAAAGGAAGCAAACACTCTAATCTGAGGGAGTTATGTTTTTTTTTTCGTTAGTTGTGGTGTTGTTGTTTTATTAGGAAGACAACAGCAGCGGCATAAAAGGGAGGGTTTTTTTTCGAAAAGAAAACGTAGGATATATGATTAGGGTTATTTAATTAGCGAGTCGGGTCGAGTTCTACGGGTAGGCTTTTTTAGCACCTGACACCCGACTATAAATTATCGAGTTCCCTATTTTAGGACCCGATCTACCTGAAACCATTTGTAAAACCCGATCCTACCCGATATTTTTTTATCGAGTCGGTCAGGTTGGGTTCGATTGAGTAGGTGACCTGCTCACCAGTAGAACTAGTGGGGAACGATTTTTATTTTTTGAAAACAAATCTCCTACCCGATATTTTTTTATCGAGTCGGTCAGGTTGGGTTCGATTGAGTAGGTGACCTGCTCACCAGTAGAACTAGTGGGGAACGATTTTTATTTTTTGAAAACAAATCTCCTTGTTTATCAAGTTGCGGTGCTTAAAACAACGTGAAAATTTAGTAAAGTATTAGGCGCTTTCATCTCGCTCAAGGATTCGAACCTCAGGAGATGCAAATTTTTAGTTTGGTGAACTTTATCTATCCTCTTCTGCGGATTTTCTAAGAGTTTCCAGAGTGGGTTGGCGTAGAACTTTACAACGTCGTCATGTTCTGCCCATCAGACCAAAAGTAGAGAGGGAGGATACTTTAAAGTATTTTTTGGGGTTGAATGGAGTTGGAGGTGAGGATCGTGGAAGACATAGAGTGTAACGCCTCGTATATACGAGTTAAACCCATATGTTGACTTATACATATTTTTAAACGTATTTACACACATATATGTATGTGTATGGCCTTAGAATAGGGTAAATCTATGTATTTTAGGTTAGTATTTCTACCTGGACCCTACACATAACATGAAAACCCAACACTTAATGAAATTTTCACCTGCAACATGGAAAAACGCATTTCTGTAGAGAAAACCCTAGAGAAACATTCAAGAAATCGTCGGAGAAACGCGTTTCATAAAGAGAAACACTTTCTGTAGAGAAAACCTGAGAGCCGATTTTTTTAGAAAATTCAGGGGAAAACGCGTTTCTTTAGGAGAAATGCTTTTCTCACCAAAATTTTCAAAGGAAATTCGTTTCTAAGAAGCAAGCAAGCGTGTTTCCTTGGGGAGAAACGCGTTTCTCTGTGTACCTGGCAATTAAAAATGGACAATGTCGCAGTTTGCAATTGCTTTAAACGTCAGTTCTTGACATTTCCAGCACATTCTCACTTGCTGGAATTGGAAGAAACCAGAGCAACGAAAGGGAAGAAGAGGAGACAAGCTTGGGTGGCCAAATCCAAGTTGAGAATTCATGGTTTTTGTTTAAAATTTTAGATTCTTGTTCGTCTCTTCAAGTTGTTTAACATATATGAGATATGTGTGATTTCAACGGTTAGATTGGGAGATTTGAAAAGTGGGTTTGAGCTGGAAATCTTGTCAAATGTTAGGGAAATCAAAGGTAAATTATTCCTTGTTTAATTTGGAGTAAATTGATGGTGGAATTGGGAATTTTCCATGGTTAAATTCTTGGATCTCCAACCCAGTTGTGATGAAGCAGCTAAGGGTTATCTATTTTGGATGTGGTTTATGGTTGGAAATTAATTAGAAATGTATTGGCAATGTTGAATTGCAAAGAAATTGGGAAGGAATTGATGATTTGTTGGATTGAAAACAAGTGCAAGTGAGGTCCTTGTGCTGTAAAATTGAGTTAGTTGAGCAATTTCGGCTAAGTGTGTAAAGGAAGTGAATTGGACTTAGAAAATTGTTGTATATTATGAGTATTTCTATCTATGGTCTTATGTGTGGCATTGTACTTATAAAATTCTATTTTTTATGAAATGTGTCTATGACATGAATAATTGCCTTGTGTATTGAATGCATGAAAATGTGTTTTTTAACATCGAACATACTTAGGCTTACTAAAGTAAGAAAAATATTTGATCAATTCTATTAGGGTAAGTCTCTAGGTTCGTAGACTCGCATGAGTATAGAGTAAATACTTATGGCATTGGTGCAGTTCCAAAAAATAGATGAGGCCCTAGAATGACTGGAGTTGATGGTCAGATGAGGCAGATCTTTCCTTGAATATGCATAACAAGCAAAGATGCGCTCATGTACCTGATTGTGACGATTTGCATTGTATAAAATGTATAAAGTGGCGCAAATTGTATCTTGAACGTGTATTGTTATTATATGTTGCTTGCATATTTGTTTTATACTGATTTACATGCCATGATTTATTTAAATCCATATGTAATGCCACAAATAGATTATTCACTAAGCTTGTTGTAACTCACCCCAAATTTCCTCTCATTACAGGTAATGATTACAAGGGCAAGGGCAAAGCTCCAGAGGGTTGACCTGTGCTCCTTTCCTCTATATATGCATGAGCTAGAGGATTTGGTTTCTTTTTCATATTTTTTATGTATGACTATATATGTATAACACTACTTATGGTATGTATAAAAGTAGTGGGTGACATATGAGTTTGGAGATATGTGAACGGTATGATACATATGGATGTGATAATGGATATGCATATTGGATAGTAGTAAACATATGAACAAGATATAATGAGATGTTTTGTGCGTATATGATCTTGATATACCTGTAGATATGAGATATGATGTTTCTATGGATGGATTAAAAAATGGATTTGATGTTTTGTGCGTATATGATCTTGATATACCTATAGATATGAGATATGATGTTTCTAACGATGGATTAAAAAATGGATTTGATGTTTTGTGGATTATCTAGTATATGTGGAACCTCATATTTATGGAGAGGTTTTGCCAAAAAATTTAGTGATTTTCGTGTATTTTGTTAAGAAAGAAAGCTGACAGGGTATAATATACGTCTATGTATGGCTATATGGTATTCTGTGTTGGTCATGACGCCACCCTACAGAGGGGGCCGCAACAAGTTTGGTATAAAAGCTTTATTATGATATGTTTCTATGTATGGATATATTGTATGGGTAGTTAGATTATAAATAACATGATCAACTGACTAATAATCTCTGACGTCTATGATTTTCAAATTGGAAAGAGATAGTAAGAAAAAAAAAATCATGGATCCGACTGATCAAGAAAGGATCAAAAAGTTGGAAGAAATGTTAGCTGCCCAACAACAGTAAAATGCCCAGTTGATAGAACTTGAGTCAAAATTGCGGGATGACAAGCAGAGGCCTGAAGCACCAGTGGTTCCAGAGGTTGGTGCCAGCAGTGTTGGTGCACCTACAAAGAAGCATGTGGCTGAAGTTGAGACACCAGCTGAGGGTCTCATAGTCGATGTTGAAGAAAAGAAAAAATATGAGGAAGTGATGAAAGCCTTTAAGAGGCGAGACCCACCTACTATCACAGGCAATCTAGTGTTAGAGGTGGCAGAAAATTGGCTTTTGAGGATGGAGACTATTTTTGAGGATATGCAAGCCCTAGAAAGGGATAGAGTTAAATTGGCAAGGTTTAAGTTTTCTAATGTCGCCGAGAGATGGAGGAGGACTACTTTGAGGGCACACAATGAAATAATCACTTGGGACAAGTTTACAACATTGTTCTGTGAAGCTTTCTATCCTCGTGCAAAGTGTGATAAGAGGAGAAAAAAATTCATAGAGTTGAGGCAGAGCAATATGACTGTCAGACAGTATGAGCATGAGTTCAACAGGTTGGCCATGCTCGCACCAGAGATGGTACAGATCGATGATCTGAGGATGAAGAAGCTCAGGGATGGTTTTAAAGATCCCAACAGATAGGGTATCGTAGTAGCTAGAGTACAGTCATATGATTAGGCCTTAAGACAGGCTTTAGACTTTGAGACTGCAGAAATGGCAATTGTTCGACCAGTTGTTCAGTCAGCGCCGCTACTACTACAGATGCAGTCAGCACCTGTCGAACAATATTTCCCATTTCCTGGGAAGAAAAAGGGGAAATAGGGAAAGAAGTTTTGGGTTGATGTGAAAAAGGCAAAGTTGGCCGAAGCAGCAAGTGGTGAACCTCAGATGACTCCTATGGCACCAGTTCCAATAGTGTCAAATTTATTTCCACCAACAAGCAAAGGGGCATAGACGACAGGGAGACCTCCGAGTCAGAGTTCTTCGGGAAAGCCGCCATGGCCGCAATTAAAGGGATCTAGTGGCAGTTGGTTTCCAATGCCTAGCACAGAATCTTAGACTGCATCCTTTATTCCTCGTCCTCTGATTACTTGTTACAGATGTGGCATCCAGGGCCACAGAATTAAGCAGTGTCCTTTTCAGCTGATTCTGAAGACTTCGGTGACACCATCCAGTGTGACACCTTTTGGTACATGGGAATAGGCTAGAGCAGTGACAGAACCAGACCCAGATGCCAGTAAGACATTGATAGAAGGTATGATCAGTATTTGTGATACATTGATGTATGTTTTGATTGATGTTGGATCTACCTTGTTTTTTTTATATCTGGTAGTATTGTAGATAGGTTACATTTAACTCCTGTTAGATGCAGCCTATCTACCTGGGTGGCTATCATTTGTGTACATAAGTACAGTTACCGCTAAACCACCTACTAGAGGTAAACTGGTTACAGATGAGGAAATGGAAATATTGGCTAGTATAAGGCCAGAGAGAGAAAAAGATCAGGGTGTTCAGTTGTTTGAGATTCCCATAGTGTGTGAATACCTGGATGTATTTTCTGATGACTTACCGAAATTGTCACCTAGGAGGGACATTGATTTCATTATAGAATTGATGCCCAGTACAAGACCTATCTCCATTCCTCCATATAGAATGGCGCTAAAAAAGTTGCAAGAACTCAAAGTGCAGCTAGATGAGTTGATGGAAAAAAGGTTTATTACACCCAGTATGTCACCTTGGGGAGCACCTGTTTTGTTTATAAAGAAGAAAGATGGTAGTCTACGTTTGTACATAGATTATCGGCAATTGAACAAGGTGACACTAAAGAATAAGTATCCTCTACCACATAATGATGACTTATTTGATAAACTGAATGGGGTCAAATTATTTTCGAAGATCGATCTGCGATCTGGGTACCATCGGTTGAGGATTTGGGAAAAGGATATTCCGAAAACTGCATTTAGAACAAGATATGGTCACTATGAATTTTTGGTGATGCCCTTTGGTTTGACCAATATATCTGCCATGTTTATGGATTTGATGCAAAGGGTATTTAAGCCATATCTGGATCAGTTCATTATTGTTTTCATTGATGATATTCTGGTTTATTCCAAGACTCAGGAGGAGCATGAACAACACCTCAGAATTACACTACAGACACTGAGAGAACGTAGGTTATATGCTAAGTTCAGTAAGTGTGAGTTTTGGATAAACGAAGTGAAATTTATGGGTCATGTGGTTAGTGCAGATGGGATATCTGTTGATTATGCCAAGGTGGAGGGAATCATTAATTGGCCAAGAAAGACCACAATGACAAATTCGAAGTTTTCTGGGTTTAACAGGCTATTACAGAAAGTTTGTGGAAGGTTTTTCTAAATTGGTTGTACTACTGACTAGACTGACTCAGAAAAATGTGGCTTTTGTGTGGACTGTAGCTTGTGAAGAGGCATTCAATGATCCAAAAGGAAAGTTGACCACTGTGCTAGTGTTAGTGCTTCCAGAGCCTGGAAAAGAGTTGGTGATTTATACAAATACATCGCATTCCGATTTGGGTTGTGTATTGATGCAGGAGGGTTGAATGGTAGTTTATGTATCTAAACAACTGAAAGTGCATGAGAAAAATTACCCTATGCATGATTCGGAACTGGCTGCAGTTGTCTTTGTATTAAAACTATGGAAGCATTATCTCTATGGTGAGAAGTTCACACTTTTTTCAGATCATAAGAGTCTGAAGTATCCTTTTGATCAGAAAGAGTTGAATAGGAAGCAAAGAAGATGGTCGAAATTCCTGAAGAATTATGACTTCACACTGGAGTATCATCCTTGGAAGGCCAATGTAGTTGTTGATGCACTGAGTAGGAAACGTACAGAGACTGCATGGTGGCTTGTCAGATGGCCCACGAGTGGCGATTATTAAAGATAAATTACAGTGATAAGTGTACTATCTATCGCACCGCATGTCGATATTTGTGCTCAGATGCATATACAGCTTACTGATGCTCATATTCAGTAAATCAAGGATTGGCAGCAACATGATCCTGATTTTGTTACGTATAATGCATGGGCAAATAGGGCAGAACGAGTTGATTGGCAGCGAGATTCAGATGGTGTATTACGATTTCAGGGGAGATTATTGGCTCCTGTTAATTATGATTTGAGAGTTGAATTACTCCAGACAGCACATAGGTCTCAGTATACTATTCACCAAGATCAACCAAAATGTATCATGATATGAAAAGAACAGTTTGGTGGCATGGGATGAAGAAGGATATAACTGAGTATGTTCAGAAATGTGGAGTATGTTAATAGGTTAAGGCTGAACACTGAAGACCTAGATAATAGATGCAACCACTATCTATTCCAGAATAAAATTGGGAGCATATTACGATGGCAATGTTGAATTGCAGAGAAATTGGGAAGGAATTGATGATTTGTTGGATTGACAACAAGTGAAAGTCAGGTCCTTGTGCTACAAAATTAAGTTAGTTAAGCAATTTTGGCCAAGTGTGTGAAGGAAATGAATTGGACTTAGAAAATTGTTGTATATTATGAGTATTTCTATCTATGGTCTTATGTGTGGCATTGTACTTATAAAATTCTATTTTTATGAAATGTGAGCATGACATGAATAATTGCATTGTGTATTGAATGCATGAAAACGTGTTTTTGAACATCGAACATACTTAGGCTTACTAAAGTAAGAAAAGTATTTGATCAATTCCATTGGGGTAAGTCTCTAGGTTCGCAGACTCGCATGAGTATAGAGTAAATACTCATGGCATTGGTACAGTTCCTAAAAATGGATGAGGCCTTGGAATGATTGGAGTTGATGGTCAGATGAAGCAGATCTTTCCTTGAATATGAATAACAAGCAAAGATGCGCTCATGTACCTGATTGTGAGGATTTGCGCTCATGTACCTAAATGCATATGTAATGCCACAAATAGATTATTCACTGAGTTTGTTGTAGCTCACCCCAAATTTCATCTCAATACAGGTAATGATTACAAGGGCAATGGCAAAGCTCCAGAGGGTTGACCTGTGCTCCTTTCCTCTATATATGTATGAGCTTGAGGATTTAGTTTGTTTTTCATATTTTGTATGTATGAGTATATATGTATAACACTACTTATGGTATATATAAAAGTAGTGGGTGACATACGAGTGTGGAGATATGTGAACGGTATGCTACATATGGATGTGATAATGGATATGTATATTGGATAGTAGAAAACATATGAACATGATATGATGAGACGTTTTGAATGTATATGATCTTGATATACCTATAGATATGAGATATGATGTTTCTCAGCATGGATTAAAAAATGGATTTGATGTTTTGTGGATTATCAGGTATACGTGGAACCTCATATTTATGGAGAGGTTTTGTCTAAACAATTTAATGATTTTCGTGTATTTTGTTAAGAAATAAGGCTGACAGGGTATCATATGTCATGACACCCCTTACGTAGGGTGACATCATGACCAGCACAGCGTATTATTCTCTATACTTACCATGAATATAATGTGCAATACACTGCCAGCCTCATCTAAAATATATGCAAATTTCTAAAAATTTTGACAGCATGTCCCTATAAAATGGACATATCACAAATTTTCCTGATAAACCACAAATCCAAATCACATACATATAACCTAATCAAATTTTCACAATAATAACACCATTTCCATCTCATACTTTATAATCTCATCTATCTCATTATCAAAACTATTTACATCATCCAACTTATTATCATAACAGTATCATATATCTCAAAATATCAAACTACAATTCATATTATCACCCCACGCATCTAAGTTATAATATATATATATATAACATGATACTTACATATATCAAAAGTAAACAAGTCTAAACCATTTCCTCCATACATATATAACAAAAGAAGAACTACATAAGAACTACTATCATTTTCTTGCCTTTCCTTTTCCTTTGGGGTCTTTATCTGAAATATTGGAGGAAATTGGGTGAGCTACAACAAGCTCAGTGAATATTTCCTGTCATGGCATTTATATGCATTTAAGTAAACATGAAATTGAAATCATTCAAACACTTATGCATCATTCAAATACAACATTTATGCATGCAATATAATTTGGAGATATTACGCAACATGTTCAATAAAACATGCATAACTTTTAACGAAATTCACAATCTCCCACCTTCTAAGTAATAAAGTGAGTCTTACCCTTGTATGGCCTTACAAGGTAACCACAACCTCTAATTACTCAATTCACAATCATTTCAAAGATTCACAATCCCATTTAGGACGGCCCACTGCACAATGAGATTACATATAACACTCATCCGGGACTAATTTCCAATGAAATGAAATCATGTTTGACTTCCTTTTACAAGTCTCACATGCTCCAATGCTAAAATATTTCATGAATGTCAGTTAAACACAATGAATAATTCGATACATAACATGCTTATATTCAAAACAGTTCACATATATACAATGTCATACAAAGAACCAAATCAAGGGATATACTCACAGTGATTTGCACACTAACAATAAGTCAATTGCCCACTTTACACCATTCACATGCATATTCCCAGCACAAGCATGTCACTGGTGACTATTTCACCAATCACCAATTTCAGATTTCCAGATTTCTTTCACTGCCAATTCAAATTCAAACCAATCTCAATCACAGTTTTACAGCAAAACCCATTTAAATCCATCAATTCCACCATTAATGGGGCTCCAAACTCTCAGTTGCTTCAACAACTAGGGTGGAATTTTCCCACCATTAAAACACTTCAATTTAACACAAATTCATCATCAAGTCATTTGCACAATCATAAAGAAACACTTACCAGTCCGTAACACTTCAAGCTCTCATAATCCAGCATGAAACCCATTTTCTCAAACACCAATTCTAACCGTGGAAATCCAACCAAAATCAGATATGTTGAACAACTCAACAAGGGGAATTCAAAACTAGAATTTTTAGCTAAAAGATCAAGTGATCACCTTGGATTTGATCTTCAAACTCCCTTTCTCCTTCTCCTCTTTCGTTCTTCCCTTTCCTTTCAATTCTTTCTAGGTCAAATGAGTTGAAAATCCGCAACTAATGGGTTTTAAAACATTGGACCACCTCACCGTCCATTTAAAAAAAAAAACAACTGTAAGACAGTGAAGAGTGCGCTTCTCCTTGCCTAGAAAACAGAATTTTTCACCCAAATCCGTGAATAGTGCATTTCTCCCTTGACAGGAACGTGTTTCTTCACCCAAAAGTGCGCTCATCTTCTCTGATATTTTCCAGAAAACTCATGTCTCGAGTTTTGACTACAGGAGCGTGCTTCTCCCTAAGGAGCGTGCTTCTCCCTAAGGAGCGCACTTCATGCATTCCAGATTGAAATTTTTACTAAGTCTAAGACTTTTTATGGTACAACTAACATCCTAATGTACCAACAACCCTACCATTCATGTATTTTCATTATTCTAAGGCCAATATACATACATATATGCTTATAAATATATCTTATAATACGTATAAGTCAACGATTATGTTTGACTCATTGTACGGGGAGTTACAATCTCCCCAACTTAAGAAATTTCGTCCTCGAAATTTAAAAGATAAGGAAAAACATACCTCAAGTGGTAAAGAGATCAGGAAATGTCTCCCTCATCTGGTCCTCGCATTCCCAAGTCTGCTTCTTATTATCATGAAATTTTCATTTCACTCTGACTAAAGGAATTTCTTTATTCCTCAACTTATGAATCTTCCTATCAAGAATATGAATGGGCTTTTCTTATTAAGTAACATCCTCCCCAACTTGTAACTGTGTTACATCAAAAATGCGTGTTGGGTCTGGATACTTAGTCTGGTCTATATGGTATTTTCTCATCATAGAAACATGAAATACATTATGAACATTGACCAACTGATGGGGTAGAACAAGTCTGTACGCTAGTGGAACAATCTTTTCCAAGACCTTAAACAGTCAAATAAAATGAGGAGCTAATTTCTCATTCACCCCAAACCACATTTGACCTTTCTGTGATAAGACCTCGAGCAATACTTGGTCACCAACAACAAACTATAAAAGTCTGTGTCGGTTATCAAAATAATTTTTTTGTCGATTTTGGGCAGCTTTCAATTTCTATCTAATTTGCTTAATCTGTTATGTGTGACAACAACAACTTCCGGTCCTAATAACTGTGAATTCTCCCACTTCATACCAGCAAGTTGGAGATCTACATGGCCTACCATACAAGGCCTCATACAGTGCCATACCAATACTGGCCTGATAGCGGTTATTATAAGCAAATTCACACAATGACAAACTTTCACTCCAAGTCCCACCAAACTCTAATATACATGACCTGAGCATATCTTTCAGCATTTGTATCACCCTCTCAGTCTGACCATCAGTCTGAGGATGAAATGTTATACTAAGACGGAGATGCGTACCAAATCAGGTCTGCATGGCCTACAAAAACCTCGATGTAAAATGTGAATCTCTATCCGACACAATAGAAATCGGTACCCCATGTAATCTCATTATCTCCCAAACATATAATCTGCTCAGTCTATCAATCGAGTCTCTGGTGTTCATTGGAAGAAAATGGGCAAACTTAGTCAATCTATCAACTATCACCCAAATGGCATCATATCTACCCAGAGATTTGGGCAGCCCCATGATAAAGTCCACAGTAAGATTCTCCCATTTCCATTCTAGAATAGATAATGGTTGCATCTGGCCTCCTGGCCCCTTGTGCTCAACTTTCACTTGGTGACACTCTCCACATTTCTGCACATACTCAGTTATACTCTTCTTCATCCCATGCCACCAAACAGTTCTTTCATATCATGATACATCTTAGTGGACCCTGGGTGACTGGTATACTAAGATTTATGTGCCTTTCATAACAATTCTGCCCTCAATTCTCTATCTGCAAGTACCCATAATCTCCCCTGATAACGCAAAACACCATCTGGACCTTTCTACCAATCTACCCTGTCTACTCTATCAGCCCAAGAGTCATACATACTAAGATCAGGATCATGCTACTGCATATCCTTAATCTTCTGAATGTGAGAGTTTGTCAACTGAATATGCATCTGAGCACAAATATTAACATGTGGAGCCATAGAGAGGACACTCATCATAGTCATTCTCTCTAAAAGTCGCCCCTCGTGGGCCATCTGACAAGCTACCACATGGCTATCAACCCGTTTTCAGCTCAATGCACCAGCTACTGCGTTGGCTTTTCTAGGATGGTACTCTAGTGTGAAGTCATAATCCTTTAAGAATTCCAACCACAATCGTTGTCTCATATTCAGCTCTTTGTGGTCAAACAAATATTTCAGACGTTTATGGTCTGAATACAATGTGAACCTTTCCCCATAGAGGTAATGTCTCCACAACTTCAATGCAAAAACTATTGTTGCTAACTCCAAATCATGTACAGGGTAGTTTCTCTCATGCACCTTCAACTGTCTAGATGCATAAGCAATCACTCTACCCTCCTGCATTAATACACAACCAAAGCCTGAGTGTGATGCATCAGTATAGATCATTAACTCCTTCCCAGGTTTTGAAAGTACTAAAACTAGAGTTGTAGTCAGCCTTTTCTTCAACTCAGTGAAAGCATCCTCACATGCTGGAGTCCATACATACGACATGTTTTTTTGAGTTAGCCTAGTAAGAGGAGTAGCCAATCAGGAAAAACCCTCCACAAACCTTCTGTAATAACTAGCTAAACCCAAAAAACTGAGAATCTCAGTCATTGCGGTTGGTCTTGGCCAATTTATAATTGCCTCAACCTTAGCAGAATCAACAGAAATACCTTATGCACTAACCACATGACCTAAAAATCTCACCTCATTTATCCAAAACTCACATTTACTGAACTTGGCATAAAACTGATGCTCTCTCAGTGTTTGCAATGTGGTACAGAGGTGTTGCTCATTCTCCTCCTGAGTCTTGGAATAAATGAGAATATCATCAATGAAGATAGTGACAAACTGGTCTAGATATGGTTTAAATATTTTTTGCATCAAGTCCATAAACATGGCTGGTGCATTAGTTAGTCCAAAGGGCATGACAAGAAATTCATAGTGACTATATCTTGTTCTAAACGTAGTTTTTGGTATGTCCTCTTCTCGAATTCTCAGTTGATGGTATCCAGATCGCAAGTCGATCTTAGAAAAGAATTTAGCACCGGTCAACTGATCGAAAAAGTCATCAATACGTGGTAAAGGATACTTGTATTTCACTGTCACCTTGTAATCTATACATAGCCTCAAACTTCCATCTTTCTTCTTCGCAAACAATATTGGTGCTCCCTAGGGTGGCATGCTCAGGGTAATAAACCCTTTTGTCATCAATTCATTTAACTGCACCTTGAGTTCTTGTAACTCCTTTGGTGTCATCCTATAAGGTGGAATAGAAATAGGTTTTGTACCAAATATCAGTTCAATAATAAAATCAATCTCCCTTGTAGGTGGTAACCCTGGTAAGTCATCTGGAAAGATATATGAGTACTCACAAACTACAAGAATATCTGATATCTGAAAGCCTGTACCCTTTTCTTTTACTGGCTAAATACTAGCCAACATCCATATTTCTTCATCAGTAGCCATCCTACCTCGAGTGGGAGGCTTTAAAGATGTCATGCCACTATATACAAATAAGGGTTGTCCGGGTATTTGGAAGACTACACTTTTAGAAAAGCAGTAAACATGGGCGTGATAGGCAGCCAACCAATCCATATCCAATATTGCATCAAACTCCAGGAATTCTAACACCCTAAAGTTTACAATCATTTCATAATTTTCATATTTCACTACACAATTTTGACATAACATATTCTGGTAGATTTTATTTCCTGCTGCAGTACTTAAAATCAAAGGGGTGCTAGTTCTAACAGAAGATAAATGCAATCTATCTACCATATGTCCAGCAATAAATGACAAGGTGGATCCAGCATCAATCAATACATACATCATGATATCATAAATGCAAATCATACATTCCACCAAGTTCTTATTTGCCTCAGGATATGGTTTTGTGACAGCTCTGGCTTGCTCTCTTGTAGGTGTAGGAATAGTAGCAGTGACAGATGGGCTTGCTGGAGTCCTCGGAGCTGGCTGAAAATGAAATTGATATACCTTATGTCCCTTGTTTCCACATTGAAAACATGTGACAAGCAGACGAGGCGTAGAAGAAGTTGTTTATGACTTGGTGCTGTTGGAGTTGGAAGAACAACAAGAGTCTCCAGAACAATAAGCATCTCAGCTAATTTAGCCTTTTTTTGTTCACCCCACCATTTTTTGCCCCATATGTTCTTCTTCTTACCCTGATAGGGTATCTGTTGCTCCACAACTATTTGCACTACCTGAGCTGGGGGTACAAGCTATTGAGGTTTATCAGTCGCCATCACCGCCTCATAATCCAGTGCCTGTCACACAGCCAAATCATAAGTTTGCACACCCGCAAGAGCCAAACCCTTCTTGATCGGATCATTAAAACCATCTTTAATCCTTTTCATTCACATCGTATTAGTCTATACCATTTCTGGGGCAAACAATGTCAATCGGTTAAATTCGTATTCATATTCCCTAACCGACATGCCCTCTTGTTTCTGCTTCATGAACTGTTGATGTTTTTTGTTAACTTTTGGCTGGGGTAGTAGGTTTTGTAAAACACCTCTTTGAACCTATTTCAGGTGTCCACAACTCCCTGAGCTCTACCCGTAGTTTGCCACCATCTCTCAGCCTAACTAGAAAATTTGAACTTAGCAAGTCTGACTTTGTCTTTATCTTGCACATGCATAACATCAAAAATGGCTTCAACCCGTAAAAGCTAATCCTCAACAATTTTAAGGACCAAACTGCCATCAAAGGTAGGTAGCTTACACTTCCTGAAAGCCCTTATCACATCTTCATATATTCGAGCCTCTTCTAGGTCCTCATTTGCTTCTAGTTTAGTAACTGGTCTCTCACAGACGCACCGGCACTACTAGCATCGACATCGGGTACTACAGGAACTGTGGGCCCCTATAGACTTTCTTGTAGTTTTGTCATCATCCTCATCATCTCAGCATTTTGTTGTTGTTGAGCAGCAACCAATTATTCCTGTTTATTTATCCTCTCTTCTTGAGGATCCATGACTGGGCTGACACTTCCCTTCAGATCTGTCATTTACAGAAAGATAAGATTACTAGTCAGACAATCCAATCAATATATAATAAGTAGTCTAGCTACCCATACAATCAATCATAATGTCATAAGATTTTTATTTCTTTTTAAGGATTTTAGACCTACCTTCTCTCTGATACCAATATTGTCACGACGCTCCTTATGTAGGGTGATGTCATGACTTGCACTGCATATTATACTTTGTACTTACCATGAATACAATGTACAATACATTGTTAGCCTCATCAAAAATATACGCAAATTTTTTAAAATTTTAACAACATGTTCCCATAAAATGGACATATCACAAATTTTCCTGATAAACCACAAATCCAAATCACATACATATAACCTAATCATTTTAATCACAATAATAACACCATTTCCATCTCATACTTTATAATCTCATCTATCTCATTATCAAAACTATTTACATCATGCAACTCATTATCATAACAGTATCATATATCCCAAAATATCAAACTACAATTCATATTATCACCCAACTCATCTAAATGATTATATATATATAACATGATACTTATATATATATAAAGTAAACAAGTCTAAATCATTCCCTTCATACATATGTAACAAAAGAATAACTTCATAAGAATTACTATTTTTTTCTTGCCTTTCCTTTTCCTTTGGGGTCTTTACCTGAAATATTGGAGGAAATTGCATGAGCTACAACAAGCTCAATGAATAATTCCTGTCATGGCATTTATATGCATTTAAGTAAACATGAAATTGAAATCATTCAAACACTTATTAAACACTTATGCATCATTCAAATACAACATATATGCATGCAATATAATTTGGAGATATTATGCAACATGTTCAATAAAACATGCATAATTTTAAACGAAATTCACAATCTCCCACCTTCTAAGTAATAAAGCGAGTTTTACCCTTGTATGGCCTTACAAGATAGCCACAACCTCTAAATAGTCAATTCACAGTCATTTCAAGGATTCACAATCTCATTTAGGACAACCCACTGCACAATGAGGTTACATATAACACTCATCCGGGACTAATTTCCAATGAAATGAAATCATGTTGGACTCGCCTTTACAAGTCTCACATGCTCCATGCTAAAACATTTCATGAATGTCAGTTTAACACAATGAATAGTTCGATACATAACATGCTTATATTCAAAATAGTTCACATATATACAATGTCATACAAAGAACCAAGTCAAGTGATATACTCACAGTGATTTGCACACTAACACTAAGTTAATTCCCCACTTTACACCATTCACATGCACATTCCCAGCACAAGCAGGTCACTTGTGACTATTTCACCAATCACCAATTTCTGATTTCTAGATTTCTTTCACTGCCAATTCAAATTCAAACCAATCTCAATCACAATTTTACAGCAAAACCCATTTAAATCCATCAATTCCACCATTAATGGGGCTCCAAACTCTTAGCTGCTTCGACAGTTGGGGTGGAACTTTCTGTTAGCCCAGATATGTCCAAGAGGGGAGGTGAATTAGACACTTAGCAGATTTTAACATTTCTTTTAGATGTAAGAAATATTGAAAGCAGATTAAATAGAGTATAACAAATAAACAAAATGAAAGTAAAAGAGACAGTACAAATAGGATTTATAGTGGTTTGGCCTCGCCTACATCCACTACCTAACCTCCTAAGTTAGGATTTGTCGAAACCCCACTAAGGATTTTCTTACGGGTGAAGACCAAACCGGTACATTTTCTCAACTTACAGGTGTGAGAATAACCGTTATACTTTCTCAACTTGCAGGTGTGAGAGGAACCGTTACAACATTGAGCAACATTTGTTCTAGCCCAGTGACTAACCAGTCACTAATATCTGAATATAAGATGAGATATGATTCCCTTTACTTAGAATCAACGTAATACTTACAAAGCTTTGGATTGAACCTTCTATTACCACAGATTCAGCAAAATATGTATGATGAAGTTTGACTGAAAACTAGTTCAAAAGGTTTTTGTCTTCTTTAATGGATTTTTGAAATGATATAGATGAAGATCAACTAATCCAGAAGACTTAATGTATTTCAAAAGATCATGAGTTCAAAAGCAGAGAGTAGAAGACTAACTTCCAAAAGTTTTTGCATAAGTGAAAATTGTTAATACGTTTTTAAATGGATTTTAGTTTTCGTATTGACAGATCGATTGTTTTGATCTGCTCTAAGGCAGTGATGAGGTAAATTTAGATTCATAAGTGTACAAATATCAAGTTATAATATATTCGAGCTGAGTCGGGTTATCGTATCCACAGGGAAGGTGATTTTACTAATCCTAATGCGCAATTCTACAATGCTTTTAATTTTATCTAGGTGATCAAAGTGGAGTGAATTAATGGATAAAATGCAAATTAAACAAATCTAAGAAAATAATGCAAATTAAATGAGAATTGGAGAGAAATCAATGGATTTATAGTTCTAGAATTTAGATCTCACTATGTTGTCTCTCATGATTTCTAACAATTGTGTTAATGAATTAATTTCTGGAATTTATAAATCATGAATCCTTCTTCATTCAAACCCCTCTCCCAAGTGATTGCTTGAAGATCTACTCTCGATCAATCGATTCCCTCTCCCGAGTGACAAACCTTTAAATCAAGAATGTCTTAGGTTATATGATTCATTTTAATGGATTTCAGAGGGTTTTGAAGGTCTCTCGACTCAATACTCTACCCTAGGTTACAATTCCCTTACTCTGATTCGATAACACCTCTCCCGAGTGTAGGAAACCAAATCTATGTTCATTCAAAGAGTGATCAGCAATTTGAAAGCATTAAGCATGGAGAATCACAAATAAACTCAAAAGATTGTTCAAAAACACATAAACAATGACTCAATCGCAAGATCCAACATAGCTAAATCAAAACTCTAGATTATCTATTTAGTTCATAAACCAATCCATGGATACAAGATAGAAAAGATGAAGAACAAGGGAAGGAAACATTGCAAGAATTTAAGAAATATAAATTAAAAGATAAAACCCCCTTAAATTGAAAATTGTCTTCTTCTTCCTCCTTTTGCAAAACCTACAACTCTTTCTCCAACTTTCTCCTCTTCTTTCTTGCTTCCCTTTCTCTCCTCTCTCAATTACAAATTGGAAGTTTTTAGAATGTGAGAGATACCCCTCAACAAACCCTAAATGAGCTTATATACAAGTGTGGGTGAAAAGACCAAAAAAGGTAAGCCAAAATACCAAAAATCGCTTGAAATTGCACAACAGAGTGCCGCGGCGCTACATGACTTTTAATGCACAAATTCCTCTCTGAGCGCAGCGAAGCTCAGAAGAGTTCTTTTCTTCATTTTGCCTTGGTTCTTGGTCCATCTTTTTGCACTTTTCTTTGACATGATTTTGTCACCATTTGAACGACATTCCAACCTACTTTTAGGCTCTTTATTTACCTACAAAGCAAAGCACAAAAAGACAAGTAAATGATCTAAATTAATCAAGTATTAAAATTCTAAATGCAAATATGTATTAACATGCAAAATGTGACAATATTACTATGTGAATGATGCAATTGACTTTAGGAAAAATACCTAAAAATCATGATTATTTTCCTAAGCTAGTCTAATGCATTTTATTCATGAAAACTACTAAAACCAACTTATAAAACTCATAAAAATATCTAAATGAACCTAAAACACTAAATGAACTAATTAATGCAAATATATCTAAAAACTAACTAAATGCACCTAAAAATCTATGAAATTAACATGTAAAACATTATGTAAAACTCAACTTATCAGGCAACATATATATATAAATAACAGTGGCGCAATGGACTTGGTGATTTTGGCACACAAAGTCATTTCAAAAACAACTAATACATTCTTTCCCGAAACAGATCGATTCAGCTCTGTGCTATTTACCACGATAGCACCTGAATTTTCTGATCTTTCACGAAAAAGGAATGTTATGATAAAGTATTAGAACGTTCTGAATAGATTCAAAAAGTTCTAAAAAGTTTTGTACAATTCTGAAAAAGTATAAGTGTCATAATAGTGACAGTGTTGAATTAGCATCCTGATAGGTTAATCAGTGTCCTGACGCGTAACAACAACTTTGTCGTTTTGTTCCTTAAGGGCGCTCATGAACCATAAGTGTCATGTTGAACTGCGAATAGAGGGCGCTACTTAATCATAAGCATCCTAACTTACTTTAACGATTAAAACGACTAAACTTCGTGAGGGCACTAATCCACAATTAGCGTCCTGCCTTGTTTTAAACTATTTAAAGTCACGAGGGCGCTACTAATGAGTAAGCGTCCTGATATTAAAAATAATTTAAAAACTACGAAAACAATCAGCAAGTTGATTCTGAATCAACGTCTTGACAAATTCACAGGTTGACTTAAATGAGATTGCTACTGAAAAAGTGAGTGTCCTGATGAATAAGTACAATTCAACCTTGAACATAATCAGCGTCCTAATGTATTATCAGCGTCGTGACTCACCAAGTCCAAGAGGGCACTGCTAAGACATTAGCATCCTGATAAGACGTATTAGTATCCTGATGGACACTTAAAAATAGTTTTGATTTTTCATTTAAAACTCAATAAACACGATTAAAGTCTCGGTGTTTTCAGATTAAATCAAACATAGAAAATTCAATGCAAATGTTCAAAAATCAACTCGACTAAATCATGTTGTCATGCAGTCATGCATATTGTTGAATCATATGATAGTGAAGATTCTTCAACCTAAACACAATCTAATGATACAATTATATATATCTTTAAGTGATCATGGTTTTTCAAATAGATCTTGATAATACGTCCACCATACATCATTGATTCTTTGAAACTTCAAGCAAGATTAGATATGTCATGTATGCAGTATTATCATAAATAGAATGTGGTTTGTAATTGTCAAAATATCTTTCACATAAGGGACATACTCTTGTAAGGGACATGAGGATAATTGGTTCAACACTTTCCCACCATCAAAACACTTCAACTTAACACAAATTCTCATCAAATCATTTGCACAATGATAAAGAAACACTTACCAATCCATAGCACTTCAATTTCTCATAATCCAACCGGAAACCCACTTTCTTAAACACCAATTCCAACCATGGAAATCCAACCAAAATCAAATATGTTGAACAACTCAACTAGGGGAATTCAAAACTAGAATTTTTAGCTAAAAGATCAAGTGATCACCTTGGATTTGATCTTCAAACTCCCTTTTCTCCTTCTCCTTTTTCGTTCTTCCCTTTCCTTCCAGTTCTTTCTAGCCCAAATGAGTAGAAAATTCGCAACTAATGGGTTTTAAAACATTGGACCACCTCACCGTCCATTTTAAAAAACAACTGTCAGACAGTGAAGAGTGCGCTTCTCCAAGGAAGGAGCACGCTTCTCCTTGCCCAAAAAAACAAAAATTTTCACCCAAATTCGTGAGGAGCGCGCTTCTCCCTTGATAGGAGTGTGCTTCTTGACCCAGAAGCGCGCTTCTCTTCCGAGGAGCGCGCTTCTTGCAAAAGTCTAAAATTCCTGCTCTCTGAAATCCACTACAGGAGTGCGCTTCACCCTGAGGAGAGTGCTCCTTGCATTCCAGATTGAAATTTTTACTAAGTATGGGACTTTTTATGATACCACTAACATCCTAGTGTACCAACAACCATACCATTCACGTATTTTCATTATTCTAAGGCCAATATACATACATATACGCATATAAATAAGTCTAACAATACGTATAAGTCAACGATTATGTTTGACTCATTGTACGGGGTGTTACATCATATATGTCTATGTATGGCTATATGGTATTTCGTGTCGGTCGTGACGTCACCCTACGGAAGGGGGTCATGACATAGAGAGTTGTTTTGTCTCTCTTCCTCTCTCTCTCTCTCTCTCTCATACAAACACTTCAATCAACACGTTCTGCAATTCTTCCTCCAATTCTTGCTCTCAAGCTCAAATCTTGAATCAACGATGTGTGGAATGTTGCTTGGTCTATTTTTTTCCTTCGTCTTCTACGATTGAGGTAGTTTTTTTCTTTTTTTCTTTATTCCATTTTTTTCTTTTTTTTAGTGGTTATTGAGTTAGTTTTATTTTTGTTGAATTTATATCTAAGTGGAAGTCGATAACAATTTGGTTTTGGTTGGTTCTGTTCTTAATCATCTAATTGAATGTAAATTGATTGAAGAGAGTTTTGATACAAGCCTTCTGGCTAGTAAATAAATTAGTTGATAAATTTGATTTTTGTGGTTAAACAAAGAAGGGACGATGTACGAGAACTTAATCTATTTAGGATTGGAATTGGAGTGGTAGCGTACTCCAAACTGTATGAAAATATTTTTTCTTTAGCTCTCGGTCAAAAAAAACAAAATGTTTTTATTTTTAAAATATCTCGGCCATGTGGCTAGAATTAAATCTCAACCTGTGGTTGGGTTTTACACCCAGCGAAGTTGTATTCGCCGGCGATGATCACATTATCCATTGATGGAGAAACTACGGTACAGGTTAATCTAACTTACGAGGAATGGATTAGTCAGGATCAACTATTATTAGGTTGGCTACTCAACTTTTTGACAGAGTCGATTGCTTCACAGATTATTGGTTGTGAAACTTCACACGCTACTTGGAAATCAATAGAAGACTTGTGTGGCATGCACAATAAAGCGCGAGTTCAAATTTTTCGAATCGGAATACAAATAATAAGAAAGGATTCTATGTCTATGATGGAGTATTTAACGAAGATAAAAGAGTTCTCTGATAGTCTAGCACAGTTGGACATTCCTTCCCTGTGTCCGATCTTATATCTCGCACAATAGCTGGTCTTGGTCAGACTACTTACCAATCACCACTATGTTGCAAGAAAAGGAGTCACTAACTTGGCCACAGTTGCAATCTTCCCTTTGAGCTATGATGTTCGTCTTGATAAAAAATAGAGCAAAACATCCATGACATTCTTTGCTACAAAAACATCAATGAGTCCAAGATCGTAAAAATGTGATGGGAAAAAAGAAAAACAAAATGTGAAAAAGTAAGAACTATAAAATAAAATTACAAACGATTCCATTAAGAAATTACAACCATATTACAAATTTGATTCATAAAAAATCAGCATTTTTGTGTTCCCGTTCAAGAAATTAAAATAAAATTTGACCCAAAAAAGAAAAATAGATGAACTTATAACACGTTTTTATCACTTCCCCTCTTCCTCCAATTTCTTTACATAAGCCCTCAAGACACACTTTCTTCCCTACCTAGGATCTGTCCTCCGTCACTTTCAAACCCACAACTATATCTCCACCCTCCTCTTCTTCATTTTGAGCACCACTAATATCAATCGCAACTTTATCTCCAAGCATTTCCAGCAAACCAACATCGAATTTTTGCCTCATGTGGTTTGGGATCTTGGGCGCTAATGTCGTTGGTGGTAGTCCAAGATCTGATGGAGTCAGCAAATTCCAATAATAACTCAAAACAAAAAGAAAAAGAAGAATAAGAAGAATAAGCAAATACGCAAGCGAAGAAAAAGCAAACATGTTGATCTGATGGAGTTCTGTTTTCTTCTTTGTCAGTGTGGTGTTGTTTTTGCATTGGGAAGACAACAACGCAAAAGGGAGGGTTGTTTTTTTCGAAAGGAAAACGTAGGATATATGATTAGGGTTATTTAATTAGCAGGTCGGGTTCCACGAGTAAGTTTTTGAAACCCTTGACACTCAACCCGAAAATATCGAGTTCCCTATTTTAGGACTCTATCTACCTGAAACCATTTGTCAAACCCAACATGGCCCAATATTTTTTTATTAAGTTGGTCGGTTCAGGTGAGCGGGTGACCTGCTCACCCCTAGAATTTATGGGGAATGATTTTTCTTTTTTGAAAAAGAAAACTCTTTGTTTATCAAGTTGCGATGCTTAGCAGGACGTGACAATTTAGTAAATTGTCAGGCACTTTCGTCTCATTCGGGGATTCGAACCTCAGGAGACACAAATTTTCAGTTTGGTGAACTTTATTTATCCTCTTCTGCGAATTTTCTGAGAGTTTCCAGAGTGGGTTGGCGTAGAACTTTACCACGTCATCATGTTCTACCCATTGGACCAAAAGTAGAGAAGGAGGAAACTCTGAAGTATTTTTTTGGGTTGAATGGAGTTGGAGGTGAGGATCGTGGGAGACATAGAGTTGTTTTGTCTCTCTTCCTCTCTTTCTCATACAAACACTTCAATCAACACGCTCCACAATCCTTCCTCCAATTCTTGCTCTCGAGCTCAAATCTTGAAACGATGATGTGTGGAACGTTGCTTGGTCTGGCTCTGCTTCCTTGTCTTCTGCGATTGAGGTAGGGTTTTTCTTTCTTTCTTTCCTTTTTCTTTTTTTTAATGGTTATTGAGTTCTTAATCATCTAATTGAATGTAAATTGATTGAAGAAAGTTTTTGATACAAGCTTTTCTGGCTGGTAAATAAATTAGTTGTTAACTTCGATATTTGCGGTTAGACAAAGGAGTGACGATGTACGAGAACTTAATCTATTTAGGATCGGAATTGGAATTTTGACGTATTGCAAACTGTACAAAAACAATTTTTCTTTAGCTCTCGAGTTCCTATATATAGGAAGAAACATTTTTTTTTTTCATCATTACCTAGCCACGTGGCTGGGTAATGTGTACCTAACACGTGGCTGGGAAACCCAACCTATGGTCAGTCTATCTCTCAGCCAAAAAATAAAATAAAATGTTTTTATTTTTAAAATGTCTCGCAACCATGTGGCTGGTCAAAGTACGTGGCCATGTGGCTGGGTTTTAGAACCAAGCCTTGCAGTTGGGTTCTACCCAGCCTGTGCTGGATTTTTACACCCTGCACGTGGCTGGGTTTTAGCCCGACCTTTTGCTGGGCTTATGCCCGACGAAAAATTTTCTTTTTTAAAAAAAATATTTTATTATATATATATGTTCTATTTTTTCTCTTCTTTTTTTTTCAATTGATACATTTTTCTTCTCATTCTTCACCAAAATTTATTTTATCACTTTCCCACTTACTTTTTTTTTCCACCCTTTGCCTATTCTAACTAAAATTGTTTTTATCTCATTTTTATCACTACTCTCAATCTTTTCCTAACTGTCTTCTTTACATTTTATTTATGTTTCTTCCTATCTTAATTTGACTCTTCTTTTCAACTTAATCTTTGTTGTATCTTGAGCCCAAAATTTATGACTCTGATAACATAAAAGTTGCTACACCCCGAAGTTGTCTCATTTGCAAATCACTTGAACAGGTGATTTGATGGTAAAATAGCAATAAGAGAAAACTCAAGGTTACAACTTTTGTAGTTAACACAACTTGTTGCATATTTTTGCAAGATTATTTATCATCATACATATATTCTAGTTTTGACATATTTATGACTCAACCGACCCACACAAGTGTCGAAATGTCCCAACCTTTAGATATCAATGTTGTCAGGATCTCGATTTGAATCGGTAGGATTGTACGATCCTACACAAGGACCGATCTAAATTCCTCGTAGGATCGGAGTTTAATGGGATCGTAGTAAGATCGGTAGGATCGTGATCGAACTACGATCCTTTTTTTAATGTTGGTTTTTAAAAAGAGTGGATTTAAAAAAACATATAGATTTTTATTTTTTTAAAATATATTGTGATTCTGTATGTAGTTTTTTTTAAAAAAAAAAATATGTAGATTTAAAAAAAAATACTTTATGTTTTTTTTTAATAAATTTGGTTGTTTACTTATTCTTGAATGGTTGTAAATTTATAAATGTAAGCTAAGACTCTATCTTTTGAGCTACACTTCTTAAAATTTGGATTTATATTTATATGTATTATTTCAATGTTTTTTGGATACCTTTATACACAAATAACATTTATATTTTTTAGTTGGTAGGATCTTACGATCCACGATCCGATTCTACAATCCGATCCTTTAGGCCCCCTACCGATCCGAGGTAGGATCTCGATCCAGACAACCTTGTTAATACAGACATAGGTTGGTAAGATCAACTTATTTTTAGTATATATACAAATATACACTATTTGATAACTAAGCTTCTCCTTCCCTTTTGTTCCTTTCTCTTTTCTTTCATTTCCTACTCTTTCCTTTGGCATTAGTTTCTTATGATAAGATTGAATAAGGTGAGCTTACGCCCAATGGGTCCCCCAGCAGATTTTTACATTTTAGGCAAAACATTAAAGTTGATATTCAATTACTGTAATTCAGGCAGTATAACAACAATAATGAAACACACAAAATCATATGAAATTTTGCTAGCAACAAAATGGACCAATTATGAAATATGAAATGATCAAGCTGCATTTAGCAATCCAGCAAGGGTCGGCTTTCACTCAAATAAGTTGCATTTAGCAATCCAACAAGGGCCAACTTTCACCTAACGACAATTCACTAGTGAAAGAAACGATGTGTGCATAATCACAGTATGAATATAAAATTTAATGAAAAGACTAGAATGCACAAACTATAGATTCCTTCCCACCTTGAAATGAGTACTACAACAACGTCTCCTTAAGCTTTTCCCCGAAAATATAGAAAATACGACAAGAGAGAGATTTTGAAAGAAGTTTAGTTTTGAAAGAATTTGAAAATCTCCCCCTATTTATAGGATGAAAATCATGGGCTATTCCAAAAATACCCTTACAGATTCTATTTATTTATTGTCACGTCTTGTGCTTAGGTAAGGTCAAGAAACGTTCTCGAGTCGATTCTTTTAAAGTAATACCAACTATATCCTTATTCAGTTTTATCCTCAAACTTTTCTCATATTGACAATTTTGTCTTTTTCTAATATATTTTTGGGATCCTTGTGTAATTTTAGAAAATGTCACATATTGGGACATGACGAAAGTGATTGGAAGAGAAAAATCTCGGCAGTTAGCCCGTAGTGGCCTTAAACAAAGCTCAAGTTCGAAATGAGCTTTTAGGGATGAAACCGGTTCGGGTCGAATCAAATTTTAGCTCGAAATGAGCTTTTAGGGATGAAATCGGTTCGGGTCGAGTCATGCGAGTTGGTCAGTTGGGCCCCCACCAATTCATCCCAAAAAAAAACATTAAAAAATAATTATAAAAGAAGATATCACCCATATAAAAAAAAAACTTAAATAAAACATTAAATCAGAAAAATGAAATCATAGCAAATCAAAGAAAAAAAATAAAGTAATAAAACAAAAACCTAAAAAACTAAAAAAAAATAAAAAAAAACCCAAACCAAACAAATAATAAAAAAAGAATATATCATATACATATATAAATATGCACACACACATACACATACATACATACATATAGATATATATAATTTTTATTTTCATGAGGCCTCCTTGCCGAGCATAGAGACTCCATTTCCAATTTTTATTTTCATGAGGCCTCCTTGCCAAGCATAGAGACCCCATATCCAAGGGCCTCTTTGCTAAACATGTATAAAGGCCCCAAATGCCCAAGGGGCTCGTGTGAAAGTGAGGTAGGAGGGGAGGACGTTTTATAAGGAAGAGTTCACCCCCTCCCCCAAAAGTTTCAATGTGGTATTAAGAAAAGGGAGGAAGAGAAGCCCCTCCCATCCTATATCCTCCATTCCCTCCCTCAACCCATCCCTCTTTCTAAGTCATATTCCATACTTATTGATATATAAAGCTATTTAAATTATTTAATAAGTCTTAAAGTGACCTCAAAAATAATTATCTATTTTGAATCTTCATAAATGTGGGTGATATTAATTAGTTTTGACTCATCTCACAATCATATAATTAAAGTTAGGTGTAACATTTGTGTTAGAAATATTCTATTAGTTTTCTTTTGAAAAGAAAATTAGTCTATTCTTATAAAAGTCTCAATGTATTTATATAATCTGTTTAAGTGACCACTATGACATTGTTTTACAAGGTATTGACCACTAAGACATTGATTAGTTTTTACTAGTATCACAATAATATAATTAAATTAGGTATAATATGTGTTAAAATTAGTTTATTTTTAATAAAAATATGTCTATACTTGCATTCACATAATTTTTCTAGTGATGATTATAACATTAATTAGTTTAAACTGATGGCTCAATAATATACTTAAAGTTGGGTATGATATATTTATCAAAATTAGTAAAAAAAAAGGTTTAATACTATTTTTTTCTATAACAATCTTGATAACTTACAAGGCAAGGTTTGATTATGAATGTATAAGAAGCAACATATATTAGACACATGTAATAATATTGTTGATAATATAATTTTTAAAATTAAAAGTAATTTAAAAAATATATAGAATCTAACTTTTACATATCTATATGCTAGTATGATATAATAATAAAGATATAATTAGAGATAATGTAATAATTTCAAATGTGATCATTTTCAATAATATAATAACCAAGAGATGAAAAGCAAAAGGAATATATGGGTAATATGCTCCCCAGCACCAATGGAGGATTTGTTTGGATTCAAACTCTATCAAGTAGATAAATTAATGTAACAATGTTTTAATCCATTACCTTATTTTTGGAGTTATATAACTGGTAATAAGGAAAAATAAAAATAATTTATGATGATATGGAATCTAAAATTTAATGTAATATGATCTCAAAAAATTTATTTTTAATTAGTTTATAATAAAGTGTTCACAATTTACTATTCAATATTTAAGTAAACTTTTTTGGTAAATAATTAAATATAAGTGATAAACCAAATATTTCCCCCTTACAATTAAATATATTATAAATAAAATAATTAATAATCAATGTTTTTAAACTACAAAATTATATAAATACATTTTCTTAAAAAAATTATAAATATCACCCATCTTATAATTAGATGTATCACTTCATGTTACAATTATTTAATATTTACTAAAATACATTAACTATGGTTTATATTTAATCGGTGGCCATGAGATCGAACCCAAGGGGGTTTGAGGGACTTGCAATACGGGTTCGAGCCCCCCTCGACAAATCCTTGGCTTGGAGGGAAAACTTTTACTCTTCAAACTCTTGAGCCTGGGTGAATTAGTTTAGCCCTAAAAAGGAGGAGGACATCATCAAGGTGGCGGAAAGCTGGTAACAAAAAAAAATAAAATAACAAATCACACTATATATAGTTATGATAAATGCATATCATAATATATAAAATCATAAATTGCTAAGAGTTGGAAGAAAAACTTTTAATCCCACATTGAAAAAGAAGAAAGAAAAAAAGTCACTCCCCTTCTACAAATGTATCCTCTTAACTCTCAACTCAATTCATTCAAAAGCCAATACTTCACTCACAAATGGAATGGGGCATTCTTAACTAGAAGCCCTTAATGTCAATAATTTTTAATATATATTTTTTTATAAATTATAAATATATGTATATATACTATATATATTTAGTTGGGACCTTTTTGGTAGAACCCATGACTTGACCTAGTTGAGTCACTATTAAAGGGACTTGACCAACTTGTTGTTCCCTTATAATCACTTGAAATGATCGGGTCGGGTCCCTTTTACCCCACGAGCTTTGTATTTTTTTTTTCATAGAGTAAATGATGTCTCTTTAAGAGGCGATATTTAAGTTCAATTTAAAAAAAAAAAATGAATAAGAATGACACCTCTTAAGAATCACCATTCATTCTCTTTTAGAAAATAACATATTCATGTAACAAGGTAGGTTTTGGATAAGTTGGCGTTGAGGCGGCGCCAATGTGTCCAAAACTTACCTAATTCTGGATATAGTATTTTTTTCATACCTATTTATAAATATAAAAAAATTATGCCTTAAAATATAAAAAGTCCTTGTCAGGAGTGACTCATCTACTCGGCAACAATAAGCAACTCATCTACTCGGCAACAATAAGCAGACTTTTTTTCATACCTATTTATAAATATAAAAAAATTATGCCTAAAAATATAAAAAGTCCTTGTCAGGAGTGACTCGTCTACTCGGCAACAATAAGCGAACGATCCCTCGAATTTGTTGTATTTGACTTGTTTTCTGATTTATCGATTCTTTTGGGAGGACGTGGCTCATTTTTGCCTGTTAATAAAGATCAGTTTATTAAATCGTGCTTATGATCCAACAAAATAAATTATAATAATTAATAATAATAACGAATATCATAATTTTCAAGATTTTCATGTCACCGTAGTGCTTCTTCATGACACAACACCTTCAATAAGTAGAAAGACATAACATGAAGTAGACTTTCTAGTATCGGTGCATTAAGCAAAATCAAAGTTTGAATATCCAACTACCTCTAAATGGTCTGAATATCTATATGTTAGCTTAAAATTTTTTGTTCTTTGAAGACACCGTATCACCTTTTTAGCTGCCTTCCAATGCTATGAAGCTAAAACACAGGTGTTGTGGTTGAGGAATTTTGTCTCAAACCTTCGGATTGTCAATACCATACAAAGGCCATTGAAGATTTATTATGTTCGACTGCAATTTTCTTTTCTAAGAATAACAAAAGTGGCAGTTGTAGCAAGCATATCTACATAAAATACTTAGTTGTCAAATATCACATAAAGGAACATGCAGTTATTATTGAACATATATGTTAGCAGATCCTATCACTAGTCGGTTAATTAGTATAAGGATCATGTTATAAACATAGGACTTAGTAGCTCAGTTATTTAGTTTTTTTTATATTATTGGCTTTTGTAAACAATTTCTTATGTATATTTTAGTTGGTGAAATAAAATTTTAATTATGCACATAAAGTCCATTATTAAAATTTATTGGAATTTATAAAGAGAGACCCTGAATAACTTGTCAAAGTTTATTCGAACATAATTTATTTATTTAGATATTATCCAACTTGTAATACATGAAAGAAAATATTTGTTTAAAGAACTCAATCACTGATTCAAGAACTCAATCACTGATTCAGGTTGATAATTTCTATCCAAATGCATAAGTTGGTTAAAATACGGCCAACAACTAATTAAGAAAGTTACGGTCAAGTGGCCGCGCCTAGCACGACGCAGCAATCAGGCGCTTCCGTCTCGATTCGGACCTCGGGAGACAAGTTTCCAGTTTGACGAACTTCATCCATCCTCTTGTGTGCGAATTTTCTGAGTCTCCAGGGTGGGTTGGCGTATTGGCTTTGCTTTGCTTCTAGGGCTCAATATTATCTATACCACGTCGTCGTGTTCCGCCCATCGGACCAAAAGTAGAGAGGGAGAAGACTCTGAAGTATTTTTTGGGTTGAATGGAGCTGGAGGTGAGGATCGTGGGAGGCATAGAGAGCTGCTTTGTCTCTCTTCCTCTCCCTCTCATACAAACACTTCAATCAACACGCTCCGGAATTCTTCCTCCAGTTCTTGAACTCGAGCTCAAATCCCGAGACAACGATGTGTGGAACGTTGCTTGGTCTGGCTCCGCTTCATCGTCTTCTGCGATTGAGGTAGGGTTTTCTCTTTCTTTCTTTTTCTTCTTTTCTTAGTGGGTATTGAGCTCGTTTTATTTCTGTTGAATTTATATCGAGTGGAAGTCGATAACAATTTGGTTTTGGTTGGTTCTGTTCTTAATCATCTAATTGAATGTAAACTGATTGAAGAAATATTTTTTATACAAGCCTTCAGGTTGGTAAATTAGTTTATAATTTTGATATTTGTGGTTAGACAAAGGAGTATTAATATTTAACTTGGACATGAACTGCATTTGCTAGGATTGCCTTGCAGTTGATTGACATTAGGAAGAACTCAATTTTTATGTGCAATGGTTACCACAGTCATTTGAAAGGCTTAAGCTTAAAGCGGACTATTCTTTATGTGGCAATCTGGGTGAATTAGTTAATGGTGGGGAGTAATCACCAACCTGCCAATTAAGTTTCTATTAGTCATGTTTTCTGGAAGCTTACAACTTTGGTGGACTCTATCTTTTCTTTTTTGGAAAAGAATGACCTGTTCCTGCCAAAAGGTTATATACCTCAAGATATGCCATGTCATGTTTTAATGGAAAAAGTTGGGTTGCTGAACATTGGTATTATAGCGATTGTGCTTATTATGATGATTTCTGCAGTGCTTTCTCTGTTATTAATTTTGTTTTATGGGATGTTTTGAGGGTTCAACTCAAGAGTTATTTCTACGTTGACTACATGCTCTTCTGAGCCAAGACTCATAAAAAGTCTCATTTTTTTACACTAGCTAGAGGCTTTTTTCCAAGGAGAAAAATAAAACCACTAGGACTCCTAACCAAAGCATGCACCATGTGCGCCAAGTCATAGGCTTAAAGGCCCAACTTAGGGGCCTGTAGGAGGGACAATATCTTGCAACATTTGGGCGGGACCAAAATGAGCCTTTATAGGATGTAAACGTTCTTATACATTAACCATACTAACTAGAATAATCAAGTTTTACAAAATCAATCATACTTGTGAGTTGCAAAAGCCATTAAATTACTTGAGTTGCTTCTTCAGTCATGAATGAGTGCACCCAAACTCGATCTAGAAATTGTTCTTTGAGCCGTTAAACAATCAACATACAGTTTTGATGCCAACTCATGTTCTTTTATATAGGCTAAAGAGAAAATCAATTATATTCAAACTATGATTCTTAATTTTCGTCGAAATTGGATAGCTTAAGTGTGTTTTAGATTTATTAGGAGATTTAAATACCTTAAATCATGGATTATAAATTTATTAGAAATATGAAACACATTATTCTCTCACATCGAAATCCATAATCCTTTAGGTTCTTTAAATATATGGTTTGTGATCCCTTTGGTCAGGTATTGTTGACTTATATGAGATTTAAGAACTACGTTGGATTCGACTGACCCAAAATATAATAAATAAATCAAGAGATTAAAGTTTGCGGAAGCGTTACCTAATGCCTTCGATATCCGCAATGAACACGGTGAGATTCAGGGTACGGATAAGCGACCTCGAATTAAGATCCACAGCCCTAGAACGTCTCTTAGAACAATCACGATCACTACATCAAGTTCTTGCTCTTTGGTATTTTCACCAAAAGCACTCAAAAAAATCTCCCGTAACTTTCAATTTTGGAATCGTTTTCGAACTCTCCCAAGAGGGTCATCTTTTATATTAATTATTCGCACATCCCTAAAATTAGGGATTTTGATGCCATTATCAATTGTGGTTACGGATCCCACTCCCACTAACTGTAACTTCTTGGGAGTGGGTATCCATTGTAGAGATTTTGTGGGTGTAAGATTGATTTCAATTTTATCTTGGTTGATATTATGTGGGACCCACCTTGTGGGTCCACTTGGATCAAATTTTCTAACATCTCCCACTCGCACATAATGTGTACAAGGAGATAGGTCGAACACAACATGGGCGCCTTCTAAATTTGATCCATAACCTCCCACTCGCACATGGTGTGATTGACGATAGGTATCTAGATGGCAAAATTCATTGATATCTCATCTAATAGTATAATCATACTGACATTACCAACCCAGTGACGCAACATTAGTACCGTGTGATAAAGAGTATACTATTGAGGTGTGATTCTAAATGATCTTCCTTTCGCCTTCACACCACTAGGTTTAGTATTAACTATTTACCCAGTAATATCCCGTAAAGGTCGAATTGCTCATGACCATAGGTGACTCACCAAAATAGCGGACATTAAAATCTTACTTTGTGGTGTAGTCAAAAGTAACAAAGGGCATTCCATTAGTCACATATATAAATTGACTTTTTTGAACTCACACAGTGAGGAAGCAGTGATTATTTTTGCACTTTCAAAGTGGTCGACTAACACATGTAATGTAAAATTATATGCTACTGTGGAGTTTCTTTGTTCATAAGAGTGTATGTTCAACTCAAAACACTGTACGAATTTCTATTCTAGTTGCAACTATGCACCTAACTTGAGCTCCTTAAAAGCTTATATATCAAGTATATTGCGCCAATTAATGGATCTCGTATTTGGTTCCAAACAACAGGCTTAATGGATAGTGGGTTAATCCATTAGCGGTCCTCTAGACCTTATCTTGACTCTAATCAAGGCGAAGTATCATCGTAAATGACCTATTGCTATTCAAAGCAACATTTGTCGAATGTCTTATCTCTGCTCGCTCTGCATCAAGCGTCAGAGGCGATTGCTCGTGTGAGTGAGTCAATCAAGCCTATGAACATACTAGCATGTTGTGCCAGTAAATATAGACAAAAAGTGGGAAAAATTTATTAAATGATCTATAAAGATGAGTCTGTTACAAAAAGTAATTACAACCTATGCAATCCCAAGTATTTAACATGTTGAAGAAATGCATCTCTGGCAATTGGCTTGGTCAATGGATCAACCATCATCCTATGCGTAGAAATGTAGTGTGTACAGACTTCACCATGTGCTATTATGTCTCGAATAAAATTATACTTGATGTCCATATGCCTCTATAAAGCTTAGTGTCAACAGGTTTGTCCTTTTCATCCTTATCCATCTAAATAGCTGAGTTGCATAGGGTATCAATGGATTTCAAGTTTTCAAACTTGAACTTCTTTATCATATCCTTAGCATATTTACTTTGGCTTAAGAATGTGACATTTGATATTTGCTTAATTTGAAGGCCAAGGAAGTATGCAAGTTCCCTATTATACTCATTTCAAATTCATCTTCAATAATTTTAGAGAATTGTTTGCAAAGATGAGTGTTTGAAGCACCAAAGATGATATCATCTACATAGATTTGAGCGAAAAACAGATCAAAATCTTTGTGCGCTTAATGAATAAGGTAGGATCCAATTTTCCTTTCTTAAACTCATGCTTTAGAAGGAAAAAAAACTAAGCCTATCATACCAGGCTCTAGGATCTTGTTTCAATCCATATAAGGCTTTATGAAGTCTATAAACATAATCTAGATTTTGAGAATCCTCAAACCTTGGTGGCTGTTCTACATATACCTCTTCATTGATGTACCCATTTAAAAAGACACTTTTGACATCCATTTGGTATAGTGGAAAGTCTATAACAAACATAAGCTAATAGCATTCTAATTGCCTCTAATCTTGCGATTGGTGCAAAAGCTTCTTCATAATCTATTCCTTCCTCTTAATTGCATTCTTGGGCAATAGCATTCTAATTGCCTCTAATCTTGCGATTGGTGCAAAAGCTTCTTCATAATCTATTCCTTCCTCTTAATTGCATTCTTGGGCAACTAATCTTGCTTTATTTCTAGCAATCACTCCTTTCTCATCCTTCTTGTTCTTAAAGACCCATTTAGTTTCTATAATGGATCGGTGAGTTGGTCTTGAAACTAATTCCCAAACTTTGTTTCTAGTGAAGTGGCCTAACTCTTCTTGTGTGACAAGAATTTAATTTTCATCAACTAGAGCTTCCTCAACCTTTGAAGGTTCAATTTGAGATACAAAAGCTACATGCCCTTGATCCTTGTTAATTGTTGCTCTAGTGGATGCTCAATTAGAAGGGTCACCTAAAATTTGATCTTTGGGAAATAAGGAGCCTAGAGTTCTTTGGGACTTCTAAGTCTTGATCTTTCCCTTCCAAGTCCTTTGACTCCTTGGGAACATCATCATCATCATCAATTTTCAGATTTTTTAGATTTTCACAAATCTTTTACCTAGGATCACTCTCATCAAATTTGACATGGATAGACTCTTCTACAACTCTAGTAGACTTGTTAAACACTCTATATGCTCTACTATGTGAAGAGTAACCAAGAAATATCCCAACATCAGATTTTGGATCAAATTTATCCAAGTTGTCTTTGTCATTCAAAATATGACATTTGCATCCTAAGACTCTAAAATGTCCTATATTGGGTACTCTACCTTTCCATAACTCATGAATTCTTTTTCATGCTTTTCCTAATCAATGTCCTATTCATAACATAAGAAGCAGTGTTAATGGCCTCAGCCCAAAAATGAGTAGCAACATTATATTCGCACAACATAGTCCTACACATTTCTTGCAGGGTCCTATTCTTTCTTTCTACAACTCCATTTTGTTGTGGAGTTCTAGGGGCTAATAAGTGATGCGTATAGCCTTCTTTGCTATAAAAATCTTCCATATTTTTTTTCACAAACTCTCCACCTCTATTACTTATAATGACGATAATTTTGTATCCTTTTTCATTTTTTACTTTATGGAAAAATTTAACAAACACATCACACACTTCATACTTATGAGCAAGGAAAAACACCCAAGTAAAGCGAGAGAAATCATCAACAATAACACAAAAATATGATTTTCCTCCTAAGCTCTGGTTTAGGTAGGTCCAAAAAGATCCATGTGGATCATTTCAAGAGCTCTAGTAGTAGACATGTTTTTTTTGCTTTTGAAAGATGATTTGGTATGCTTGCCAAGTTAACAAGGTTCACAAACCTTATCTTTTAGGTACACTCCCTTAGGAATGCCCTTTGCAAGCTCATTTTTGACAAGTCTAGAGATATTATCCATACTAATATGAGCTAGTCTCCTATTCCATAACCATGCATCATCATTCACAACAACACTAAAAGATGAAACAATTTGATAACTAATATCATCAAGCAAAGTAAATTAAACATTTTTATGTCTATGTGCCATGAATGTAATTGAGCCATTGGCATGCTTAACAATGGACCTATTTGCTTCAAACCTAACATTATAACCCTTGTCACATAATTGACTTATGCTTAAGAGATTATGTTTTAGGCCTTTGACATACAAAACATCATGAATAGAAAGAGAAGAAGTACCAACAATGCCTATACTTTCAATTTTACCTTTACTGTTGTCCCTGAAGATCACCCTACCTCCAAGCTTGCGGGCAATGCTCAAAAATAAGGATTTGTCCACTAACACGTACCTTGAGCAACTGCTGTCGAGATAGCCAAAGTGCTTTTGAAAACCATCCTACACCACATAAAAGACTTTAGACTTTGTTACCCAAGTTGCTTTGGGTCCACTCATGTTAGCTTCATTAAGAACAGTCTTTTTTCCCCATGCTAGTCTACCTTTTTTTATTCTTTTGAGTGGGCATCCAAGGATAGTGTGGCCTAGTCTATTACAATAATGACCAGCAATAGATTGTTATAAATTTTTTGTTTTGACCCTTTGGTGTAACCCAGTCTAGCTTTGTCAAAAGCACACTTTTGGGATCCTAACATCATGTCAAAGAGCTTTTGCCCATTTGTGAATTTCTTCGCAACATTGGTCTAGTCATCCACACTTGCTTTAAGTGTGTCCATCTTTTTAGTCATCTTTTCTTTCTAAGGTCATGGCCTCAATTGCCTCTTGTTGAGATTCAATCTTTTCAAGCGCTTTCATCTAGCTTTTCTTAAGCTTTCCATTCTTTTTGACTTCCCTTTCAAAACAAGATTTAACATAATCAAAATCAGAAGAATCAAAAAGATCATCATCAATAGGTTTTGCTTTTACCTCAGTGTTTTCCATAAGACAAATCACTGCCTTCTCTTTTTCGAAACCAGATTCATCTTCACTTGAGCTTGAGTCATCCCAAGTGGCTTTAATCACCTTCTTGCCCTTCTTCTTTGAGTTGAAGCTCCTTCTCTTCTTGTTAGGACAATTACTCTTAATATGTCCTGGTTTGTTACAACCAAAACATATGAGCTCAATAGGCTTGGCTTAAAACTTCTTTCCTTTGTGGAATTTTTGATTTGAGCTAGCCTTTCCCTTTCTCCTAATTAGACGGTTGAGCTTTCTAGAAAGCATTGCAACATCATCATTGGTGCCTTCACCTTCCAATGAGCTTTTCGAATCAGTATTTGCATTATGTGCAATGTCTTTCTTCCCCTTATCATCTACTTTAGGTGGGGCTGTGTTGTTCTTGAATTTTAGCTCATGCACCATCAAAAAACCACATAGGTCATCAAAGGTTTATTCAGCCAAGTTCTTGACTTCCTTTATAGTTGTGGCTTTAGGTTCCCCAATTTTGGATAGACCTCTTAAAAACTTCTTAACAGTCTCTTCTTGGTCATGGACCATTCCCAACGTCTTCATCTCATTAATATTCTTTGTCAACATTGCTATTGCCTCAACAATAGTCGTAGTTTTATCCATCCAATAGGTCTCATAGTTCTCCACTAACATTTGGAGTTTGACCTTTTGTGACTTGCAAGATTCCTTCATGGGTTACTTCAAGTCTTTGCCATATTTCTTTTGCTGTTTACAGACACTTACCCTATTAAACTCCTCACTAGAAATGCTACAAAATAGATGTTCATAGCCTGATTCTTTAGAAGTTCTTTCTTTTGCACTCCACTCTTCTACTTCCTTGGGGACAACTACACCCTCTCAGTCTTTGTAGGTGTTTGACAACCATTTGTCACATCCACATTTCTAAGTCTTGGGCTCTAAGGTGAAACCTCATTCTAGTCTTCCAATGAAGGTAGTTATCACCCTTGAAGAGTGGTGGTCTGTGGGTGGACTGTCCTTTACTGAGTGTGCATTCTTTTAAGCTAGTTCTTGCCATGATTATCAAAGATTGTTAGATCTTTAATAAGTTACTTGCTTTGATACCACTTGTTGGCCCAGATAAAGCCCAAGAGGGGGGTGAATTGGACTCTTTGCAGAATTTAAAAACCTTTCAAATAATATAAAGTTTGCAGGTAATGTAAATAAAGAAAGCACGAAAGATAAAACTCACAACGATTTAGCGTGGTTAGGCTCTTAAGGCCTACCTCCACGACTTGATCTCCCCGATCAAGATTTCCTAACCCAACACTACAAGATTCTACTTCAAGGGTGAGGATCAAAACTAGTTACACACTTACTTCACAGGTGTAAGCAACCTTTTTACAATCACCGTTCTCGACGAGACAACTTCCTTTAAAAAACAAAAAGATGGATGAAGATGATTTTCCTTACAAGAAAACTTCAAAAATACTGACAACAACTTATGAACCTTACTCAAGAATGCTCAAGACAATGTAAAGGATGGAGTGCTAGAGCAAGAGTGAAGGCTTCTTTGAAAAAACTCTTTGGATGATTTGAAGATCAAAGATGAAGGTCGGTCAACCCAAAGATTAAACTCAAAACCAAAGTTTTTAAGCTAAAAAAAACACTTAGAAACTTTGTAAACAGTTTAACTTGCAAATAGTTCGTTGGTTGTGTTGAACAAAGAACACAACCATGCTTTTATATGAAAACATGAGATGAGCACATTCTAGGGTTTCAATCTCCAAGAAATCATCTGTTTTGACTTTGAAATTCAAATGCAACGTTTAGATTCTTTCACAGAAAAGAATAGGACAAAAATGGGTGCGGATTCTGTGAAAAAGGACATACAATCAAAGAGGAAAGAGTGTGCAGAATGTCACTTTCGTTGCCCAGAAATGACAGTTCTTCCCTGACACACACAACAGTGCGCTGCTCTAGATGGGATTGCGCTGGTGCAAGGAGAGCACCATACCACACCTCGTTGCTGCCCAGAAGGTAGCAAATCGAGAGGGGTCCTTTTTCAGGGTCTCAGAGGAGCGCGCTGGTCCAGGGAGGAGCGTGCTGGTTTGATGCAAACCAGAGACCTAATATATTCTGGGTCCACAACAGTGTGCCCCTCCAAGAGGGGGTGCACTGGTGACTGTGGTAGACCAATAAGTGAATTGACCACGCTAGGAGTGTGCTGGTCAGCTAGAGGAGCGCGCTGGTTTGACACTTGACAATCAAACATGATTTTCTTTTCGAAATACTTCGCACAAACACATTTAAATCGAATCAAACACTTTAAACATCAATTTGGAGATTTGAAAACTCTTGAAACTTTTTCCAATGAACATAAAAACATGATTGAAATCATTTCAAAAACATTTGAAGATCATACTCATTTTTAAACTTTAGAGAATGGACATTATCTGAGCAAATCTAGAGTAGGTCCTCCTACAACCTAAGATCATCTAGATACATACAAAATAAAAATTACATTCAATGTCTTGATCTTGAGGTGTCTTCAAGCTTGAATCCATATATTTGGATTGTGGTGGTCTTTTAAGTTGAAACTACTCAAGTAGATCATTAGTATATGTGACAGTGACGCATGTTGCTTGTAATTATCAAAACGAAAGCCATCATGGGGGGTCGGATCAACACTTGTGACATCTTCTTAAGTGTTTGATTAGAGAATTATATTATGTGGTTAGTAAATGAAATTGGATGTTGGTTTTCTGAAGGCCTTGCCTTCTTCAGCTACATATACACCCATCACTTTCTTTTATTTTTTCATCCCATGGCATGAATTTTTGTAATTATTTGTTAGTAGTGGGTAAGCATGCTATGTAGCAGATGTTGCTGCATATTTGAATTTATATATCTTTTGAACAATGGAAAACTTTTACATGGAGGAAGCTGCCTCTTCTTTTGGATGCTTCCCTATTCATTTGAAAGACATTTAATGATTCCTTTTACGTTATGATTACACATGGTTGTACACTGTTTGGCAGTTTACAAGATTGCATTCCATTATTTCCTTCATCCTTGATATGGTGATTTAATTTTCTTTCCCATGACTTTAGGTTGCTCAACAACTGGCAGAGTGCATTTCTCTGCCAAACCATATGACAGTGCAAGTAAGGGCCATTGCTAATTTGCCAAAAGCAACACTAGTTATGGTGGAACCCAATAATGAAGATGATTGGGAAATCCTAGAACTTAATTCTGAGTATGCGGAGACAGCCATTTTGAAACAGGTAACTTAGAATTATGCATTGTTTCATATTTTTGTCATCTTTCCCTGAAATATAGTGATGTATATTTGAATGCACGAGGGCTGCAGCAAACTTCAACTAACTGATTCTGCATGGAAATCGTTATATACTATTTCCTGAAAACTTCCATGCACAATAGATTTTGAATAGAATGACCAATTTTCAAGTATATGAACAGTTTTGAATGGATGTGGTTTCGTAAGTAGTAGACTTTGACCACAATATTCCTTTGATTTTTTTTATTTATTGTTTTGATTCCTATATAATATAACAATTGCAAAAATGGTTAGAAATTAATTAGAAAATGGTTCTGATTCCCATATAATATAACAATTGCAAAATACAAAGTAATTACAAAATGGCTTTCAAACTACTCATAATTGCAGTCACAGATACCCAAAATACTTTGGCTTTTAATGTGACGTAACCTCCAAAGCTGGAAACATTAAGAATCTGTGATGCTTAGAAATCCTAAGACCTTTGTCATACTTTAGTTCTAGTAATGAGTGGTCATGTAGTAGGAGACATTATGAATTACTTATGGAATGTAAACTTACAAGAGAAATCTACACTAACACACTTTAGTTTCACACTATAGTAACTCTTTGAATTACACCATAGATACTATGATTAGGACAAAAGTGAATGTAATATGCTTACAAGAAATCAAATGATTAGGTGAAAAATCAAGAAAAAAAGAAAGAATATAGGGTATGAAATGTTTTTACTAGGAAATTTAAATGTAAAATACTTGATAGTTCATGATGACGCCTTTTTAGTCAAAAGATCCAATATTATCCCTCAAAAATTTAGTTGGAAAATTGAGCTAGGTGGCCTTTCCAAAGGAAATTTGGTCAAAAGGGACATTACCTTCTTGGGAAAATGGCTCTGGAGATTTCTCTGGGAGGAGGATTCTATGTGCACTAGAGTTATCCAAAGCAGACATGGGGGACAGTGGTTGGGATGCTAGTATAGCCCCCCTGCCACCTATCGTAGCCCTTGGAAGTACATCCCTTCCTCCCATTACTTTTTCAATCCTCTCATCAATCTAAGGGTAGGTAATGGCCAAATCTTTAAATTTTGGGAAGACATGGTGTGGGCCAATGAGCTTTAGGCAATCCTTCCCTGACATCTTTAGATTGTTAGGTTCTCCTCATGGCCCCATTGCTTTGTTTATTTCCAATCTAGATGACGGTTCTCTCTTGTGGGACCTTCATTATCCTTGGAGTCTTAACACTTAGAGAGGAACCAGAGGCCATTGCTTTGTGTGCCATTCTTGATGATGTCCGCCTTTCTACTAGAGAGGATTGTAGGTATTGGTACCTTGAACCCTCAGGCTGTTTCTCCACTTGCTCCTTTTTCTATTACCTTGTTGACAGCCACGTTGCTCAAGCCTTCCCCTTCATTCCTTTGTGGAAGGCCCATGTGACTACCGAGTCAAAATGTTAGGTTGGATTATTGGTCATGGTAAACTTAACATTGCAGCACCAGTTTCTTCATATGACATGCTCTCTAAATTGGTGTGCACCATGTAGACAAGACAATGAAACTAGGGAGCATATTTTCCTTAGTTTTTCCCTTGCCCAGATAATATGCGAGAAATGGCAACAATTCCCTTGGATTAACCTGGTTGAGATGCCACACCATCATAAACTCCTCTTTGATTATGATTTCTACCGCTTGCCTACTAATTTACATGACTGCCTTATAGTGATTATCCTGGCAGTCTTCTGGAACATCTAGTCTTTAAGGAATAATAGGATTTCAGGGAAGAGTTTTGAGACATCATCACAGTGTGGGAGTCTTCAGTGCCTCATTCCACTTTTTGGGTTTCTTCTATAAAATGCAGCAAAGGCCTAGGATTGTCAGATTGGGTGAGGAGTTGGAATTATTTGGGGGCTCCACACTTCCTCATACTTATTTCTAGTCATGCCATTATTCAACACATCAGCTTAGTGGAATTTTCTCCTCAAAATGCCTACGCCTAAAAACCTTCTTAGAGAATGCTAGTCCTGTACTTACACCAAATCCGTGGGACCTTTTTAATCATGATACTCTAGCATATCTCATAATATTACAAGCCTGGAAAATAAAATAGATCATGCTATCTGATAAGGTATTTTTCATTCAAATGCAATCCATGAGGAACAATCAAAACGTGACAACCAAAATGTAAGGTATTCATACTTCCTCCTACTTATCATTTCTAGTCATACCCTCATTGAACACCTCAACTTAGCAGAATTTTCTCACTAAAATGCCTAGGCCTGAAAACCTTCCTAAAGAAATGCCCAGTCCTGGACTTGCACCAAATCAGTGGGCCCTTAACTGAAAATTAATTTAGCAGAACTTCCTTTTTCAAAGATGCCCAAATCAGCAAACTCCAGTGGGACTATTCCAGTAAAAGCTCACAACACCTGAATTATCTCCGTGTATGTGGTCTTTATGTCTTCCTCTACTTTGTCATACCTGAACACATGAACACAGAGTTTTACTCAACATGCATTTTTTTATTCAAAAAAATAAATAATTTAGAAAACACTCATTATGACAACATAAAACCAAAACATTATTCAAACGTTTCTAACATCATATGCAACATGTGTTGTAATAGAATATATATTCTCAGCACATACAACTCATGATAAGTATTATGACATAAGCGATAATAATGGAAATCTACTGGCAAAAAACTCTAGAACAAATTTTGGAAGAATTCTAGTCTATGTTCCAATATTCTTCAACTATTCAACTTTCTAATTCAACTTCAACAACACCTTTCAAGACACCAAAACTGTACGAACAAGTATAAATCATTCATATTTATACTCTTCAACTCTAATTTAAAGGAAGTAATGAAATAGAATCTCATTTTTAAATTCCTATGACTGAATCCATTTAAATATTAATTCTAGTTTCTCTCATTCCCAAACAACATAACTAAAACATTAAAATAATACCTTAACCTTATATACGAAGTCCTAGCTTCTGTTTCCACTTTCCCTTCATTTGTTTTTTAGCACAAAGTAAGTTACTGAAGACGACAAACACATTTTTTCAAATCCCTGAATTCTGTCACTGTCCTTTCATTTTATTTTTCTGTTTTTCACCTTATAGTCGACCATCACAGTATTTGTTGTCAACTAAAGTCTTCGTAGTCGATCACTTCTTATTTAGTAGTTGTCTACATTACTCCTAAAAGCACTTTGTTGTGGAATTCTGATTTTTTTACAAGTCAACTACTTCACCAACTAGTCTACCGCCTAGTCAACTACTTCACACTTATAGTTGATTACATTAACCTGGAATCACCTTTTCATTTTTTAACTGAATTTAACATACTATATCCTTCACTTTCTCTTACAGCATATAACCTAAATTCAAAGCACCTACATACACATGAATACGACCACATTAAACAATAAAAAAAATTAGAATCATTTTTAGGAAATGAGGGATGTTGCATTTGGATACACATTGTGAAGACTTCAAGGCATGGTTCGAAAATTCTCCGAAATTCGGCGAACTTCTACGTATTATTTCTCTTTTTTTACCATCGAAGTGCGAAGTGGATGTAAAATAAAAAATACAAAAATTCGCCGAAATAGTTCGATAAAATTCGACAAAATTCGATAAACTTCAATAAAATTTCTATTTTTCAATTCAAAAATGCAAAAATTCGACAAGAAATTCGATAAAATTCGACAAAATTCGATAAAATTCAACAAAGTTTGATGAAATTCGACAAAGAAGTAAAAAAATGTTATTTCATTAATTAAAACAAAAAAATATCAATAATTATGTATTATTTTCAACTTCATCAACCAACATAGCAATATAAATTTTAAAAAATAATTTAATAAGCTAACAAATTATGTAGTTTATGGGATATGCTTTACCAAAAAGAGAAGAAAAGAAGCAAAAAAAAAAAAAAGTTGAAATAAGATAAAAACTTAAAAATAAATTAAAAAAGTTTCCAAAGCCATCTTCTTTTAGTTAACTCTTATAAAACAAGATTAAAAAATAATACATTTAAATAATAAACTAATAAATTAAGCATGGTGGGATTCAAACTAGCAAAGTATATGGTTGAGAAGCAAGCTACCAAAAAACTAAATATCAAAACAAAGAAAATAAATTAAGACCAAAAGCCACCATTTCAAACTCATCAACCCACTTAATAAGATTGATTTTGTTAGGTCACTTATTGGTATTTTTATGAATTAAAAGTGTTTATTTATCTTAGTTTTTTAGCTTATACTACAATAAATCTATATATTTAAGCACATATAAAAAAATTCTCTGAACTTCTCTAATTAGGAAATTTTTACAAAAAATTATCCATGTTAAATTAAACTTCTCCAAATTAATTCCAATTTTCAAGTGAACGAAGTCAAGTTGAAATTGAATTTTCGATCCTTGGATGTGCGTTAAACAATGTTAATGTAAAAACACATGTTTCAACCGATTATATTTATACTTTTATATGTGAAAAGTATCTATTTATGTTTGTTTTCATCATTTCTAATAGTAATTATGCATATTTTAACATCTATATAGAAATTCTTTAAACTTCTCTAAGTTGGCGAATTTTTACAATAATTCTCCAAGACTTCTCAAACTTTCCCGAATTAATTATGATTTTTAAAGGTTGAAGTGTCGGGCGAAATCGAAGTTTCGAACCTTGCTTCAAGGTATGCCAATTAAGAAGAGTGAAATATCGGGAATTGATGGTAATGATAAAGAGGATTACTTAAAATAATATGTGGATAGAGATAATTAAGTAGGAAATAGCTATGTGTGATATAGTTAAAAACTTGTCCCTTGATATACTTAGCCCTTGATAGGGTCGAGCGTAGGAAGTAGATTCATGTTGTTGACCCCAGGTAATTGGATAAAGACTTTGTAGAAGTTCAAAGTCTCTTTGCCTCTCATCCATTAATCATAGAGAGACTCAAATACCAGGGGTGTGCATAATAAAACCTTAAGATTCTACAAACCTGGCTGATCTAACCCTACTTGATCGGATTTGGATGGGTTATAAATAACGTATAGAACGGGTTGATCGGGTTGTTAATATTATAATGCTAGAGGTTGGGTTGTTTAGATTACAATTGAAGAGGTTAGGTCAAATGTTGAGTTCTAACTTAAGATCAAAATCTATCTTATCTACCCAAGAACTTGATATATAATATAATTAAGCTATATATTAACAACTAGTATTAAGTTCTTACTAGCTTATGTGCATGTGTTTTTTTTATTAGTTAAAATTTTAAATTAAAGATATATAATTAATATTTTTTGTATTAAATTACTATAGATGTCTTTTATTTATAAATAGATGGAAGGTACAAAATAGTAAAATATTAAAATTATTAGAGGTAGAGAAGGTAAAATGAATCTAAAGTATCTTAAAAATAGGAGAAGTGGAGGGAGTGGGGAATTATTAAGTTACCATATATAACCCCAAAACTATATTTTAAATCAAATGATAAATATAAGTTTAAAAGGTTAATTTTAGAAGTTTGGCAAAAATGGCTATGCGGTGAACTTTTTCAAGTATTCTTATCATAATAGTATAAATAAGATAAGTAACATAATACTCAACCCTCTTTGTATATATCTAATCAAAGATAATTTAACTTTTCCATTTGGTCAAAAACCGTCAAGAAGACTTCAACAAGGTGCCTCTCCTTCATCAAGAGTCCCTTGGAAGAATGAAGCGTCGAAAGGGTGAAGGGGGAAGAGGGAGGGGGAGTTAGTTCCCCTTCAATTTCACTTATAAAGGGCATGTTCCCCTTCTTTCTTCCACACTCGTTGTTTCCGTTTTCTTCCCCATTTACCTTTTCCTCCCCTACTCCTCCTTTCGAGTCCTTGGAAATGTTTGTGAACAAATTTTAAAATCTTTAAAAATATTAAGATTTTAAACTCATCCCATCCTTTGTAATTATCTTTTTCTTTCTTAATATATATATCTACGTTTCTTGTCAAAAAAAAAATAAAAAATATTAAGATTTTACATGATAGTTTTTGTCAAACTCGACACTTGATTGGCCCAAATCGACTATTGGGTTGGTTGAATGACAATATCTTTTATTTTATCAGTTGACAAGGGTGGATTAATTGAAATTTCGGTTCAAAACTGACCCAACCCTAGTTGTGTGCGCCCCTATCAAATATGGTGCAACTGATTTTATGCTTACCAAATACCAAAATCTCAATATAATTTGATAACATGACTGAAGTAAACTACTATTGTAGTATGAGTTGACTACAACTTGTTTGCATCATATATTTATTTATCATTTTCTTATTATGACTATGCAACCTTATTTATTCTTCAAGCATGATAATCTTTTAGCAAGTTTGTATTTTGCGACATGCAGGTTGGCATTGTTCATGAAGGGATGCGGTTCCCTTTGTGGTTGCATGGCCATGCTGTTCTTGTGTTTCTTGTGGTTTCAACTTTTCCTAAAAACTCGGTAGGTAAGAAGAATTTTGTTATGTATTTTCCACTTTTTATTTGACATTGATTGGTGCTCTTAACTTATTGATGGATTAGATTCACAAAAAATTTGATGAATCTTACTTCTATCTCAAGTTATTGCTTGGTTGGGTTTACAATGAACTATTCAGATTATTCTATTACCTACAGGAAACAGGTAATTATGACAATTTTATTTGTCAAAATTATGGATCTGAATAATGGAAAATTCCTTTTAAGATGTTTTTCTCTATTGATAATGACTAAACAGTTGTAGTTGCATTGCAGTGACCTAGATGTCACAGCTTTAAATTTGGAAATGTGTGCATCGCTAAGCAGGGTTAAGGGTGTGTATACTGTGTTATTGATCCTTCTTCATAATCTACAATGGTAGGAGCTGTATATGTTGGCTACAGTTGTTTTTTTCCTCAAACAGCCTTAGATGATATTATTTTAGTTTTATAGATTTGGGTCCTCCATCCTCTTGTTTCTTTTGCATAAGACAAGAGAGAGCTGGTGCTGTAGTTCAGATCTTTTCACTAGCCCAATTTGATCTTCGTAATTATTGACTTTCAAACTAAGACTATATGTTGAACTAAGAATACTTAAAATTGTTTTATTTGCTCCTTTTGCGTAGTAATATCAAGATCAGCCTTGTATGAATGATGTAAAAATAATTCATCCCAGAGTCCTGTCATCCTACTACAATGGTCATTAATTGATTGATTTTGTCCTTGCTTTAGGGTAAGCATAGGTTCATAGAAATCATGAATTTCAAACACATTACACTCCCAGGACTACTTCTCTATTTGTGAATTTCAAAATTCTTTTTTTTTTTTTTTGACAAGAAACAGAAAAAGTATTGTATTAATCGTGTAAGGTGAAGTATGTACAACATAAAAAACAATAGGACCTTAGTCCAATACAAAAATCAAAGGCTGTCCAAAATGGGATTCCATCCCCTCAACCAAACTCCAAAGGAGTATCCTTTGGTAAGTCTATTAGCACTAACCCAAAGCGAAGCCAAAAAAAAGGAATTTTCTTACACAACCCCCATTTCCTTTTCGTGGTTGTCAAAAATACCTGTATTCCTCTCTTTCCAAATAGACCAAGTAACCACAAAGACAACCACCCTCCAACAATTCCTCAATCGTCGTGGGAGTTCACTCTCATGAGGGAAAACCCACAAAAATGGTTCATTGGGCAGCCTCTCACAATGCAAAATGCCTTTCCATTTGCCCCACAAATTTCAAATTTCTTTATGATGTATAAAAACTGAAAATTATTAATGACTTGTGGGCTCCATACTATTCCATACCCATGTCATCACCATAGATTTCTTAACTAACCAATCATTGTAAAAGAGAGAGGTGACTTATCGTTGGAGCGTCAGTAAATGCATGCTTTGATTTCTTCCGACTTTGAAGAAAGTGATAAGTAACATATCTTCCATGGCCAATTTTTGTTTCCATTCAACATTGTACATAGGAAGGATTTACCAACATAAGGTAAGATCATCCTTACTAGAAGTAGAAGAAGAATGTTATTTGTAGCCATTGATCACCCACGAATGTGTAGAAAGACCTCAAGGAATACTCTTGTATTACAATAAAAAAAATTCCACAAACTTGGTTAAAAAGATACTAAATGTTAACACATAAACAATACATCAAAAAACTTCACAACTTGAGGATCATTTTAGATGATTAGTATGGATTGACTAGAAAAGGAAAACGAAAACTTCAACATCAAACAAAGGGCAGTTGCACAATTAGCTTTGAATCTGCCTACACTCTTAACGAACTGGCACAAATCTGCCTACACTCTTACCAAGTTAGAGCTTTGGCAGCTTGGTGTTGTAATTAGAGAACAAATACGAGGTTAAAAGAAGAAAAGAGACGAGAGAACAGGGGAAGGAAGAGCTGCAGGCTGCAGCCACAATACTTGTGAGCAGTAGTGTGAATTGTTACTTTTCGCTTCTCCCTAATTCTTTTTATGTTTTAGAAAAGTACAAAAGTTCAAAAAAAAAAACCCTATGTACATACAAATGCAAACATCATATATCTAAATGGTAAATACGCCCAAACACATAAAGAAAGGAAATTAAGCTGCTTTTAACATATACAATCTAATCTCACAGTCACAATCCTTGAAACCTTTCAAGGATCAAAACCCTTCACTTTGTCGCAATCCACTCAGAAGATGAAGCATTATATATTTTGATTACATGAGCTTTAGGGTCCCAAACTTTCTCAACATGACAATGTTCTCTTGCGCAAATGACCCAAGCTTAATCATAATGTTTGGACCCTATGTGGCACATAACGAAAGGTATAATGACTTATTCTTTTGAAAATCTTGACTTTTAATATGTGTTTCTAGGATTTAATAACACTTGTTACAACCGGAGCCAGTGATATCTAAAGTTTGTATCTCTTCTTGGCATTGTAACATAGCGGAAGCGTATTTTAATGAATGAATGGATTCAAGAGAAAGATAAAGACAACAAAGAGTAAGGAGCAGATTTTTGCTTTAAAAAAATGATAATTAATATTTGAATGATAATTTTTATAATTGGAGCTTTTTATATAGATAATTCCAATGAAACAACTTAGAAACTTCCTAAAACACTTAACTAAGTTTCCTAAGCTATCTATAACTCTATATCAACTTTCAAAAGCTATTATGATTCTATTTAGAATTTTGAAAGATAATTAATACTTAAATGATAATTTTCATAATTGAAGCTCTTTATATAGACGACTCTAATGAAACAACTTAAAAACTTCCTAAACACTTAAAAATAATTTTGCCAAGCTATCTATAACACTATTAGCAACTTGCTAATGCTATTGCAACTCTATGTAGACACTTCTAAATACTTTTGAGTTACATTGAATGAAAATAAAAACTTCTTCAAAACAGCAACAAACAAGATCTAAATAGGAAAAAAAAAACCAGAAAAGGCTTCTAGAACAAATTAAAAAAAAGATGAGAATGCCTCAAAATCGAAACTTGACTGAGTTGGATATATTTTGCATCGGTTAACTCAGTCAAATTGAGTTGACTCAAAATTTTGATAGCCTGGTCTTCTTCTTGTCATATTTCTCCATAAAATTAAGAGCAACTTGTTCTAGATCACATTGCTCTTGGCATTGTTATGTGATAAGGTAAACTATACATAAAAATTGTCCATAGTTTGCGTACAGTTCATGTTTCTCTATTTATAATGATATTTGCTCTTTTAGAATGTATAAAAATACTTTTATGTATATATTTCTTGATAAAAATTGGAGGCTTTGCTTTTGCCTCAGGGCTTCTACACAAAGGAAAATCTCCTTCGGTATGTCTCACTACTTTTAAAGCCTTATCTGTAAGCAAGAATTATAAAGCCTTTTTTTTTAGTAAAAAATTAAATAGTTGGTGTCTTTGCTAAAGTATGATTTATGTTTATTAGCAATAAAATTGTTTTCAAACACATTTGAAAATGTGCAAGTGGTACATTGTTGTGATAAATGCCTATTTGCGGTTTCTGCATTGCCATGGAATTTATTTAATTTGGAAAATCCTTCATTGGTGTGGAGTTTTTTCCTATAAATATTTACTATTTTTGCCCCTCTCAAAAATTAAAATGTTTTGTTATTATAACTTTACTGAAAAGTGTTCATCATTTTGACATTAAAATATTAGTTTTCAAGAGCTAAATTTTGTTTTATTCGGAAATGTCATTGTGGGTCAAACATGAAGGTAATTATTTCTTTGTTTGCATGTCTATTTCATATTATAATCTGTTCAAGGTCAAGTCATGATCCATAGCGTCCCTAGTCTGTGCTTTTGAAATGTACAACTGATTTTAATTTACTTTGTAGTGCAACTTGTGCCTGGGACTGAGGTTGCTGTTGCCCCTAAGAGGCGGAAGATGAATGTGGAATGTTGCAATAATTCTGACATTCAAACTTCAGTTAGAGAGCAATCTATGACGAAGGCACTACTGCGGGTACAAGATTGGGACAAAAAATCAGTACACAGAGGCGTGGTGAATGGTGTTACCCTAAATGTAGTTCTCACTTCTGTTGTTTTTATTCATCCAGAAACAGCTAAAAACTTGATGTTTGATAATCTTCAATTAGTTATTATATTTCCTAGATTAGCAAAGGAAAAAATAAAGAATCTTGAAAGCAACAACAGTTCGAGTGCAAAAAAGGGAAACACTGGGAATTTGACTGAAAAGGAGGCTGCTAGATACACAATTGTTCGTCTTTTGTATTCAGAAACTGCATCGAAAGGACATCTCATGCTTCCACAGTCTCTTCGGCTATATTTAGGGGCCAGCCTACATTCCTGTAAGTTGATTTTATTGTGTTCCATTTGGTTTGTATGCTTTGGGGAAGCCCCATTTTGCATCCTAGTCTTCCTTTTCTAAAATTACTATATATTGCTGCCTACAATTTATTTGTGAGTCATTGTCTGGTTGTTTATCTAACTAGAAATATTAATATATAACTGTTATGATTTCTCTAGTATTCAGTTATCAGCCTATTCATGTTTGTGCTATATGCATATGTTTGTGAATTTGTGTGTGTATGTGTCTGCATATTTCTTTAGTGATGTATAATGTTTTCCCTTTAGCCCCAGTTAAAGAATAATAAGAGTATGTCTGATAGAGGTTAGAAAGAATTTTTAGTTAATGATTCAACAAAATAGCCAGATTAGTTATTCTGTATACGTCATTATTAGAGGTCAAGTTACTATTATGACTAATAATTGAATGGGGCTCTATGATCAGTCATATTGATATCAACCCTCCACAAAATGTGGCAACACTTTTTTCTTTTGATGGTTCATTCCTACCAAGGAGCATTCACGAGTATTGGCCTACTATAAGTATTATCCTTGCAGTGGTGTGGAGGATATGGTAGGAAAGAAACAATAGGATTTTTAAAGGTGAGGCTAGGGATGATTTTTCAGTTTGGGAGGATTTGGTGGTCTCAGCCTTGTTTTGGACGATAGCTTCTAAGTTGTCTAGGGGGATTTCTTTCAGGGAATGGTTGAGGGAATGGGAGAATCTTAGAATTTTGTTATAACTTTGAGCATTTCCTGTTTTTTCTTTTCCTTTTGTTTTGTTGGGGTCTTTTGGTGCTTATCTTTTGGTTAAGCCCTAGCTCCTTCTTATTTTGTTCCCTTTTCTTTTTATTATATCAATTCTAATTTCTTCTCAAAAAAAAAAAAAAAACAAGAAAAAAGGTAAGACCCCTTTTATAATAGTGTTGGTATTTGACAACTAATGTGAAAATCGTTTGATGCCTTCTCTTCCTTGCAGCTGGAATGCATGGATCGAAAATTCAACTTTGCCCTGGACTTTGGTTTCTTGAAAATCGGAATTAATTCTTAAAAATTTAATTCGACGTGGAGAGTTTTTGTAAAAATTCACTAAATTTGAAAAGTTTAGAGAATTTTTGCATAGATGCTAAAATATCTAGATTTATTATAATATAAGTGAAAAACTAATATAAATAGGCACTTTTAATACATAAAAATATCCATCATGAATGACCTAACAAAATCAAACTTTTTAAGTGGGTTGATGAATTTGAAATGATGGCTTTTTTGTCTTAATCCCTTTTTTATGTTTTGATTTTCAATTTTATAGCGGCTTGCTTCTTAACCATATACTTCGCGAGTTTGACATTCCAAACTGTCTAATTTATTAGTTTATTATTCAAATATATTACTTTTTCATCTTGTTTTATAAGATTTTAACTAAAAGAAGATGACTTTGGAAACCCTTTCAATGTATTTTTTAAATTTTATCTCATTTATTCTTTCTTTCTTTATTTTTGTTTTTCTTGGTTTTTTCTCCTTTTTCCATAAGCTATATCACATTAAATTATATGATTTGTTAGATTGTGAGATTATAACTTTTATTTATATTTCTATGTTGGTTGATGAAGTTAAAAATAATGCATAATAATTCGTAATTTTTTTAAATTTTTTTTAATTGATGAAATAACATGTGCTTACTTCTCTATCGAATTTTATTGAATTTGATCAAATTTCATTGAATTTTGTGTCAAATATTTGCATTTTCTAATTGAAGAAATTAAATTTTGTCGAAGTTTATTGAATTTCGTTGCATTTGTCGAATTTTATTGTATTTTTTCGGCGAATTAACTCACCGAAATTTGGCTAATTAATTCAATTTTTTGAATTGTGGTGGAATGGGATTATTTGTTTTGAGTTGTATTTTTCCACTTGCTCCTTTTGCTTTCTTCTTGTCTTCTTTCTTTGTAGGTTAGCTTTATCTTCATCTTTCTGGTCCTTCTTAAATTAGTATATTGCTGTTGTACTGTTCTGAAAAAGTGATATTTTATTTATCTATTTGTTTATTTTTTTTGGAGAACCAATGTTATCTAGGCTTTGCCCCTAATCCCTTGGGCCCCTGGTTCTGAAAAGGTGAATTATAGAGGTTGATGGAGAGCTTTTTCACATTTTCCTCATAATTTAACTTATAAAATCAAGGATGAAAGCTTCAGTAAAAAATTTTACTCTATAAGTAGACTTATATAAAGCAAAAAGTACAAATATAACTTTTGTACAAGATCTACTTGTTTAGTTGATGCACAATCACAATACCATTCTTCAGAGATGGAAGTGTCGGACCTGTCGGTCACAAAAGGAACATAGTACTTTAAAGTGACAAGATGGTGAAAATAAAGACAAGCCTTTTCTTTTTTATTTTTGAAACCTTTTCTGTTACTTATTTTTGAAATCTAAGTTGCAGAAAAAGAAACATCACGAATCCACTGCTAATAACTGTATAAGATTTTCATTATAATATTCTTCTTGAAAAGAAAAATTATCTTTGACTGGAAAGAAATGATATTGAAAGAATTATTGGAAACGACTTAGGAGTAAATGAAGTTTTTCAACCACAATATGCAACTCTATGCATTGATAAACTCAATCTCCTTCTGTTTAAACACGAGCAGTATGAACTCTTTGAAAGCCAACTTCCTAATTGAAGATATGTGCCCTCACGTCTAAGATAATTTGGTTCTATTTTTGTCTCCCCCATTCAAGATAATTCATAAACTTATCTGCTCTAAAGCCCATAGGCCGATTAGTGGATTTAAGTCTACCGGTTTTCCTTTTATGGCTAAGGTTACTTTTTAATTCCTAAGGATATCTAGAAGCATCCATTGAAGCCCTATAAGCATCTTTTCTCAATTCTTCAATAGGTGAAAAAAGTGATCAAAACTCATTATCAGCCCATAAAAGATCACACACGAGAGAATCACCTCCTTTCACAGGAAAAGTTGTCCATCTTCCTTACAAAGACCGCCATACATGGAAGGGACCTTGGGAGGCCTTGGAGATCTGCACATAATTTTCTTTTATGTATTCCATATTGCTTCTTGTCCATGGCTCATATGTAAACTTGTAAAGTTTCTATCTTAATTTGATTTATGTGACTAAAAAGGATTTGCAGAATTTAAATTTAAAGATATATATTTATTTTGCAAACTAACGGAGAAATTTAAACTTTCAAACTGAAATGTTTTGAATTTTTTAATGGTAAAAACCTCATTGGGGAAGATCCAAGTGTGTACAAAAATAATTGTAAACAATTTTTTTTCAATAATTTGAATTCAGAATCACCTATAATTATTTCACTAATTACACAGTTGTTTATATCCACTTAGTGAATAAGATCCAAGTGACTTAGAATCCACTAGATTACAAAAATAATACCAACTCCTTTAAAGTTTAAATTCAACTATCTTTGAATCTCTTTCAAAGATTAATACCAAGAATCAACCTTTTGATTGCAAAAAGCATTTTAAAATCCTGTAGTATTATCTGTTGTAATTCTACATTTTCTCAAAAAGTACCTCAAATAAAGTTTTCCAAGACATTTACGTCAAAGGATCATTCAAATGTTGGATCGATCTTTAGTATCTTGGGATCAATCCTACGCATGAAGATCGTAAAAAAATTCATGAGCTTTCGATTGATTTCATTGAGAACTATAAAAATTAAATCGATCCAAAACTTCTTGGAAGGGAGGCGTGAGGATACAAGCAGATGCCACCTTGTTTGGATCCTTTTTCATGTTCTTAACCATTTAACCTAATTGCTTTGAGCTATATATTGATCATTTACCTTTTAAGTGGGTGAAACATGATTGAATAGGAAGTATCATTCTTTTTTGTGAGAATACATGTGTTATTTATTAGTTCCTTTATTGAAATTTATTTGTAGTTCATAGTATGTTCAATGCTCTTTTCCCTAATAATCATGTCTTTAGGATGATGATACCGCTCACACTTGCAGGGATTCATGTAAAAAGATGCAATAACACTCCAATGAAGAATACTCCTTTCTTGGCCCTATCTCCTTGCCAATTTAAACCACTTGGGAAGAATAATTCTCTTAAAGAGAATGCTTTAGGCTTGATTGATATTCGCAGAGATTCTAAGAACAATGACACATCTTTTGGGACTACTTTGGCTGGTGATGTTGAAATGATAGATTTTTCATGTCATGAAGAATTTGTTGCTTCTCTTTCACCTCAATCTCATAAATGTAAAGCTGAAGAGGCTACAACTCCGTCACGTAGTGCAATGGGACAGCAAAGTCTTTTGCATGCATGGTTCATTGCGCAACTTGAAGCAATTATCTCAAATGCAGGACCGGATGTTAGGTCATTGGTGTTAGCACATGAAACCTTGCTTCACTTTGAGGTTATTGATCGTAAGCTTAGGAATCATGGAAAGGAACACACAACATCTAATGGTTTTTTAGAAGAAAGTGGCGAGACTATAGAAGCTCCAATTGAGCTTTTGTTCTTAATGACTGTCGTTGAATCTTCTCAAGGTGGCCTATATGGAACTTATGAGCTTGCACTTAACTTTGAGAATAAGAGCACTTGTAATCTTGGATGTTTAGAAATGTCATTTGGAAAGTCAGAATTGGGTCAACCTATCTACCTAAATTCTATAAGAGAGAGAACTTTTCAAAAGAGATTCAGTTCAACCATCTCTTCGCTAAGTTGGTTGGAGGCTGCTATTTCAGATGTTTCTGATCGTATGTACTTTTCTCCATTTTCAAATGTTGATGTTTTTTCCCTTTCTATTTTTTGTTAGATATGAGAAAGAATTTTCTTGACTGTTGACACTTGACACCAATCTACTTTATTGTTGTAAGCATATATTCCCACATAAAAAAACCTTGGCTCTTCATTATGGATTAATGAGAAAGGGCTCCTTGACCTTATCTACGCGGTGCATGTCTTGCTGTTGTTGTCTCAACTTAATAAAGTTTTTTCCCAACTACCTTCTTAATTGGTGCTTTCTCATTTTTTCTCTAATTGGGCTACTACTATTTCTAAAATATGTGCATTTCTGATTTTATTTTTTAAATGTCTTATTACATATCTATCTTCACATTTGCAATTTTGATACTCTTAGTTTGGTAACGCCAAGATGAGCCTTAGCGCAATGGGAAGAGTTGTCATTTTGTGACGAGTTGGTCATGGGTTTGAGTCGTGGAAACAACTACTTGCAATGCAGGATAAGGTTGTATACAGTAGACTCAAAGCGGTCCGACGTTTTCAACTTTGATGGAATGCATTTATCTTTAAATACTCCTGAAGCATTCTTCTATTTTCACACCATCCCATATTTCTCTTTCTAATGGGTAATTGATTTCAAATATTTGAACTTTTCACTCCTTTTTATATATTGGCTTCCAATTATCACTATCTCTCCCTTTATATTTTACTTCCCCTAAAATTACGTTTAATGTATTGAGTCTTGGTTTTATTAATTTTGAATCCTCTAATAAGCATATTATATTTACTTTTCTCCTAATCACAGTGTATACTATCTCCTTTCATTTGCTTGTATGACCTCCTGTTATGGAAATAACTTGTTAAGTGATCTAATGTGAAAAGAATAGAGCTGGTTTGCACATTAATAAGACTAGAAAATATTTCTGAAGGGCTCGGTCATTATGTCATATCAATTCATTTCTTTGCCTTGGAAGTGTCCTACTTGGGTGGTCCAATTAGCAGATATACTGCAATGTCCAAGAGAAAAGACTTTACACACTCCTTTCCTATTGAAAGTGGACCTAATAAGTTTTCTAATGTTTTTTCTTTGGTTTGCCCTTCAGGTTTGACAGTGCTTCTTTCTTCAACATCTGGAAAGTTGTTCTCCACTTGCAAGCTTCCTCTACCTGGACATGTTCTAATTTGTGGTCCTCCTGTGAGTTTGTCTTTTGAGTTTGATAATATTGTTTTGTTTTCATTTGAAATGCTAGATTGGACCATTTACATAAATCGCAACCATATAGAATGGATGCCATGATTGTACCAAGTTTGTCATTGTTAATGTTTTACTCCCTTCTAAAACATTTTTCCTCCGTTCTACAATTGTTGTCATTTTCTACTGCAAACTTAGTATTTCATGTTATATCTAGGAAAAGGACATTCTGTTGCATTGTTAAATGTGCTTCAAACAAGTTTGATTACAACCCTTATAGTGTGATTTTGACATTTTGTGGAGTGCTTTTAAAATGTCTTCAGGATATTTTTTTGAGGTTCTAGAGCATGAGATTGAGTTAATTCATTAGCGGACTACATAGTAGACTAGAGCTTTGCTAAAGGGGGATGAGTAACTAATAGTTTTTCATTTTATAAGTCAATTTATATTGTTCGGAGTTTTGCGGTTATGAACTAGACTCAAGCCATTTATGTCTTTCAAATTTTTAGTTGGCCATCTTTATTCACTCCTATTGTTCCACTAGTTCATTCTCATGCAAATTTCTTGATGCCTATCCTCAAAGATCATCTTGAACAACTCTCTTTATAGAAGTTGACAAATTGGGATCATAGGCCTATCCCCTATTTATCATCTAGTCCAGGATTTCTTCCTTTATGATAAGGGACTACCACAATAAGAGCTAAACTGAATAAATGAATTGTATATTTTTAGGATCTATCAATACAAATTTAAGAGTCAGAAAAATGAAAGCCAAGAGATGTAAAAGAAGGGTATTCTAGGTGTAAAGGCTCAATTATTTATTATAAAGTTGAAGTAGGAGATGATGTCCATTACAAGATAAAAGAAGGTTATGTAGAGAAGTGCTTGCATAATACTCTTAGATCAATTTGTTAGATTGGGTGCTTTTTCCGTCTCATTTAAAAATCACTTTTGGTGTTTGGTGAGGGAGACATTAGTTCTAGATATTATTCAAGGGTGGTGCAAAGATAACATGGTGTGATTTTGTACGAGGGTCTTTGTAGTGTACATGATGTACTCTCATGTGAGATATTAGGAATACTTGGAAGTATACAAGGTAAATTGAAGCATTAAAATGTTTGATTCCACATAGATTGACAAACCACTTTATATTATTAGACAATAAATCTAAAGTATGACTACTTATGTGATGGACCGTAACTTCAAAACGCTAGCCTCCGTAAATAAACAGGAGTCGGAGGTAGGATCTCGATGTTCATCAAGGGTAGAACCTTGACGTCGCAACGCTTTTGAGGAATACCAAAGTCCTAATAATAGTTTCCTTTATTTGTGATTAACCTATTCTTTTTCTAAAAGAATAGTTTTAATCCAACTATTATCATGAGAACACTTGGGTAGTTGACGTGCAGCCAGTTTCAACCCAAAATGCCCCTAAAAAGTTTGTCTTATTTTATTTTTAAAAATTTAATTTTAATATCAATAGGGGTAAAATAATAGTTTTATATTGAATTACTTTTCAGTTTTTGCCCACATTCCCTACATTAAGCTTATTTCTTTTTTTTTTTCTTCATATTCTATCCTTCTAACTTCCAAGTTTTTACCCCGACTTAGCTTCCATCCATATTTTTAAACAATTTTACCATTTTGATCATTTTAAAAGACAAAAACATATATATTTATTTTCTAATAAAAAGTATTTATTTTAATTATTTAATAATAAAAATTCCATGCATTGCACGTGTGCAAACACTTGTAACTATAATATAAAGCTCTATTGATTAAATGTTGTATTATTGTAGAGTCTATAATTACTTTGTCATAACATAGTTCTCAACGGTGAAGTCTTGAACCTCCAATACATACAAATGTCACTCTCTGTTGTTAACTGGGAGGTCCTATGGGGCCTTTCCTTTGTCTTGGGAGGAACCTGTAAGGATGGAAAAGCAGGAGTGGGCTGAAAAATGCCCAGTGAGTAGTGATCACTATAATCATCCAAGAAGTCATCTATACGAAAACCATAGACAACATATACATAAATACGACATGTTCAAATAACAATTATATCTCGTAATGCATGGTCCATATACATACACATATAACATATAGTTCCAAAAGCAAAATAGATTTAATATTTCAAAACCAGTATGGTCTTTGCCAAAACATATTAATCATTGTGAAGCCCCTTTCCAAGTGAAAGAGTCATGAAAAAAAGTCATGTAATCATTGTAAAGTTACCATGTGATAACCGACTCTAGTCCTCCTATGAATACACACTCTTATGGTAGTACCCTCGATGGGTTGGACTACGCTTCCTGACACTCATACCTACTCTTGGTAGTATCCCCTTGGATCATCCCCTATACACACTCAAGGTAGTGTCCCCACAATAAACCATGAAATGAATCTTAGACATATTTCCTTGAATTTTCTTCAAATTTTATCGATTTTTCAATCATCAAATTGGAAATAAACGTAATCGAATTACTACAAAATTTCCATTGAAGTAAGCAAAATACTAAAATAATTTATAATACTCAAAAAAATGCTTCAACATTTTTTACTTTCAAACAAAAGTAAAAAAAATAAATTCATAAAAAGATTTTCTTGAAAAATAAATGTATATGAGATTGAAGTACAATTTCATATGCAATTTTAAATAAATTTGAAATTTGTACATTCTAATGTAAAAGGACAAGTGGTCCTTCAAGCATGTCTAAAAACATTGGAGAATTGAGTTTAGTGCCTAAGCCAATCACCCAATCCAAAGCCGTTTGCAAGTTTACTTGCACTAACCCATAATGATGCCACCAAAAGCATCCCTTTCTTCATCATCGAAGAGGCGTGAATCCCTCTCCTTCCAAATTGACCAAACAACTGCAAACACTACTACCCTCAACAATCTTTTAATTTTCCAAACCAAGGTCCAATTTGTGGGAAATCCCAAAAGTTTACCTTGTTTGGAAGTATTTCCCAATGTAATTTGCTTTTCCACACCTCCCATATACGGTTAGTGAAGTCACATTCTTGGAACAAATGGCTAATGGTTTCGTTGCTTTTTTTACATAAACAACACCAACTAGGGGAACCTTCTTTGCATGACGTCGACACAATTCAATTTACCGTGAACAACAGTCCATCCAAAAATTTGGCTTTAGATGGCACATGAGCTTTCCATATGAATTTGTGTGGAAATGTAGGATTGGGTTGTTGTGATGAGTTTAGGTGTTGTACAAAGGTTTGAGATGTGAACAATCTCGAGTTATGTAAGATCACAATTTCGTATGCAATGGATATAAACTAAAGAGTCACTAAAAGTAAGAAGCAAAATAAATTTTATAAAGCTCTAATTTAAAACACAAATGAACATATAATTTGTAATCTTACTTTAACCATTATATTTCATAATTGGAAGAGTTTCAAGTATATAATTATGTTTGTTTCAGCATGTCTAACAGAAACATAGATCTTTACAACATTTAAAAATAATTCCTTTTGCTTCTCTACAATGTTGAATCTTTAACAAAATTTCCTATTGACTTGGACTTCTCTGAATTAATTCCAAATTTTGATGGATCAAAGTTTAGGGTGAATTCATATTTTCAATTCTTTCTTTTAAGTTTCATGGAAATTTGAACTTCTTCATACTACTAGGAAGTTTTTTCCCTAACAATCCTATCCTCTTTAATTCTCGTGAAACTTGTATCGCTATGGTTTTAATGCATTTAGTTACTTTATCCCATATTAGATTGGGGTCATCATTTATACTCAAAGTTATTTGTCTTACTTGCTTTCCTTTAAACATTTGTTGTTTTCCTCCTTTCAAATCTAGTCATTTAATTCTCGAGGTGAAAATTTTACATTTTGACTCGGATTTCATTTTTATACATATATCTACTATCATTATCCTATGTTGAGAAGTTAAGCTTTCTCATAGAACAACCTTACAATTAGGGGTGACAATTTGGCCCGAGGGCTGTTGGCCTAACCCGGCCCGCTATAAATGGCCCGGTTCAAACCCTGGCCCGACTATTACATGTGCCGGCCCGGCCAGCTAACTCGGTCTAAAGGCTCGAAGATTGGGCCCGATTATACATACATACATACATATATATTATTTTGTATATATTTTAGATTTACTGTAAAATATATATGTGTATGTATAAATTGTAATATACTCTTAATACAAAGTTACACACACACACACACACACACACACACATATATATATTATATTTTGTATATATTTTAGATTTACTGTAATATATATATATATATATATATATATATATATATATATGTATGTATGTATGTGTAAATTGTAATATACTCTTAATATATATATATTATAATAAATATAAAATATATATGAGCACGTAAGTAAGAGTATAAAATGAAAAAAAAAAATTAAAATTGTGTTATAAAATTAAAGTATGTATAGTATATATAAATATAATACGTACTACATACATAATACATTGTGTCAAAAAAATAATATAATGTACATATAATGATAAAAAACATAATCAAGTGTATTATTACAATTAAGAGTGTATGAAGTGTGTATAATATATATTTAATTAAGTAAATAGTGTTATTTAACTAAGGGTTTATATTTGTATTATATATACATTATTAAGAGTATGTTCAATTAGGTATATAATACGAATAATCCACATACTTAGTCTATTTCTTAATAAAACAAATAATCTACATACCTACTCTATTTCTTAATAAGAGTATATATAGTATATAATTATAGTATAAAATGGTAAAAACAAAATATAATTAAGATTCAAGAGTATTATATAATTAGAGAATATATTATACATACATATACACACGTACAAACTTATATATATATATATATATATATATATTTTACCAAATATACTTTGTTAAGTATACTCTTAAAATTATGTAGTAGGGCTAGATATAAATATATAATGAATTTAACTAAATTATAATAAGGGTTGAGCTAAAATTATGAAAGAAAGAAAGATATTATCCAACTACATACATAAACCAATTCATTTAGAATAAATTAACACATATTTAAGATAAATTAAATAAATAATATTTTTAATTTGTATGTTTTATTTAATTATTTAACTAAAATTTATATTTTATTGTAACTTATCTAACCTTAAAATATATATTTGATTATATTAGTAGTCCAAAAGCCTAGTTCAAAGGCTCGATTTTAAGGCCTGACCCGAAATTTTATAAGGCCCGACCCGATTATTCCTAGGCCCGATGGGACTGGGCCGGGCCGGGCCAAATGGCCCGAATTGCCACCCCTACTTACAATCTTTGCATGCTACTTTGTCAACCTTTCTTGTTAAGAAAAATTCTATTTGACTTCTATTAAATCCATTTGTAAATGCTATAAATCTCTCTTTGTAAAATAAATATTTGGTATCATAAGGTCGTATACTACTACAAAAGCTAGTATGCTCACCCAACTTAATGCCTATCTCCATATCTATATCCTTCATGTGTCATTTCATATCCAACTCTCTCATATGTATCTTTTCTCACATATATCTTTTCTCCTTGGGATGTCTCTTGAAAATTACTTCATCCATATCTAGTTACCTTAATGACACATTCTTTAAAATTCTTGTTTACATTTATTCATCCAGTGGGAAACAAAATCTTTGTAAATTAGAAAGATTGTGATTTGGAAAGATTGTGTATTTAGAAAGTTTGTACATATGGTAGAATTAGAAATTTCTAGGAATTTCCTTTTTTTTTATGTTCTAGAACAATTTTATACATAGGCAACAGAGGCAAATATGATTTCAGGCTTTAGAGTTGGTTGGGAGAATGTGGAGGTTACTTATCTCCAATTTGTTGATGATACATTGATATTTTTAGATGGGAGCGAAGGTTGCATTGCCAATGCATCTATGATTGTGAAAGTCTGGCTATTAGGCTTGGTTATTAACATGACCAAGAGTCAGTTAGCGGTCATACATGTTTCTCAAGCTTGGTTGGGGGAAATGGCAGATCAACTCGAATGCACTACTTGCTCTTGGCCTATGAAATACCTGGGTATGTCTTTAAGGGGTAATCCTTCCAAGACAAAATTTTGGGAACCTGTTATTTCCAAGGTATCGAGAAGACTTGATGGTTAGAAAAGAAGTTTCTTATCCAAAGGAGGAAGACTCACACTTATCAAGCCAGTGTTGGATGCTCTACCAACTTACTAATACTACTTATCTATTTTTCGGATTCTAGTGAAGGTGGCTGATCAAATTGAAAAATTAATGAGGGACTTCTTGTGGGGGAACGATGATAGGTTGAAGGGATCTCATCTAGAGTTTTGGAGCATTGTGCAAAGGAAGACTGACCAAGGAGAATTGGGCATTGAAGATGTGTTAAATAGAAATAAAGCTTTGGTTGAGAAATGGCTATGGTGTTTTCCGAGGGAGAAGGATTTTCTGTGGAGGAAGGTCATTTGTAGTAGGCATGGGCTACGGGATAATCTAAGGGATGCTTGGTTAGCCAATAGAGCCACATTTAGGAGCCCTTGGAAATTTATGTCATCATTTTATCCTCTACTTTTATCCTTGGTTAGACTCAAACTTGGAAAGGGTGACTCAATTCGTTTCTGGGAGGATATTTGGTGTGGGAATGACACCTTTCAAACACTTTTCCCTAACCTTTATCGCCGATCTGTCTCCCATAATAAACCTATTATTGACTTTGTGAGGAATTTGGAAGATTCCTCACCGTCGTGGGATTTACAATTAGGTAGGCATATCTCCCCTAGAGAGGAAAGGGATGTGTGGTCTTTAGTTAGTTTGCTTGAGTGGTGTCATTCGTCTGAAGAAGATGACAGGGTTACTTGGCCGTGGTAGTCTTCGGGAACTTTCACCACCAAATCATTCCATGCATCTATTTTGAACGTACCCAAATATCCCTCCTTTCAATTATCATAACTTTATTTGGAAAGCACATGTGCCATCAAATGTTAAAGTCTTGGGGTGGATTGCTTCTCTTGGGAAGATGAACACGGGTGATATGCTGCAAAAAAGGATGCCATATATGTACTTATCCCCATATTGGTGTTACCTTTGCAGACAGGAGCTGGAGTCTGTGGTATGTGCTGGCACTCCCCTTTCGCAAGGGAGTTTGGAGTAGATGGTGCTACCATTTTTCGGTTATGAATAAAGTGGATATGGAGGATGAGAATATTAATATATTCCCTTTCATGAATAGTGTTCAGGCCTTGTGGAAAGAACATTTGAAGGTGGTTTGTCTGGTAGTGTTGTGGTCTTTATGGAAGGAGCGTAAAGTGTTCCATGACGAGATGTGTTTGGCAGTTAAGTGTGAGAAAACTCTCACCTCTTAGTTCTTTTTGGGTGGCGAATAGTAGCTTGTCAAGAGGCTATGCACTAGGGGATTGGATTAGAGGGTGGGGTAATTTTGTATCAAATTAAGGTTTGGTTGCGTCGATGTATTGTTTGTATTTCTTTCTTTTTTTTACCCATATTATATATATATATATATATATATATATATAATTGTATATACCATCTTTTAGTTTCCTAAAAAAAAGAAAGAAACAAAAAGACTAAAAGACTAAAGCTATCCACCAATTACAAGCAGCAGCCCCAGTTCCTAGACCAATCATTAATAGAATAATCTCCATTGATTTTAAATGCGACCAGCCAAGAGCTAGTAGTAATGGTTAGGTCATTCCACAAACACATGACGTTCCTAGAGATCCCATCAAATATGCGTCGGTTATGCTCGATCCATATCATCCGCAACGTCACCAAGCTGTCCATTTCCTTGCAGACCGTGAGGATTCTCCAAAGCGAGACATTCACCACACGAAGAGGGAACCGTAAACCTGCTGCCCAATCTCGCATGCCATTCCTCCCACAATTTAGATGGAAAGAACATCTAATAAATAAAAGTTCTGCTAATACTTCATCTTGTAAACACGTAGCGCAACAATGAGGAAGAAGGGAAAAATGCGGAAGTCTTCGTTGAAGAACATCTCTCGCACTAAGTCTATTATGGGCATGGTTAAAAAATTCACCAAAAACTCAGCAAAATTCGGCGAATATTTTTGATTTTTTTAATCATCGAAATGTAAAGTGGATGTAAAATAAAAAAATGTAAAAATTCACCAAAATAATTCGATGAAATTCGAAAATTTTGACAAAATTTGATAAAATTTCTATTTTTCAATTAGAAAATGCAAATATTTGACAAATATTTCAATGAAATTCGATAAAATTCGACAAAAATCGACAGAGAAGTAAAAAATGTTATTTCATCTATAGAAAAAAAAAACAATAATTATGTATTATTGTCAACTTCATCAACCAACATAACAATATAAATTTTAAAAAATAATTTAACAAGCTAACAAATTATGTAGTTTATGGGATATGCTATACTAAAAAGAGAAAAAAAAAACAAAAATAAATAAGAAAGTTGAAATAAGATAAAAAAACTTAAAAATACATTGAAAGAGTTCCCAAATCCATCTTATTTTAGTTAACTCTTATAAAACAAGATGAAAAAAATAATACATTTAAATAATAAACTAATAAATTAAGCATGGTGGAATTCAAACTAGCAAAGTATATGATCGAGAAGCAGGCCACCACAAAATTAAATATCAAAACATAGAAAAAGAATTAAGACCAAAAGCCTCCATTTCAAATTCATCAACCCACTTAACAAGATTGATTTTGTTAGGTCACTTATGAGTATTTTTATGTATTCAAAGTGTCTATTTATATTAGTTTTTAGCGTATACTACAATAAATCTAGATATTTAAGCATATATGCAAAAATTCTCTAAACTTCTCTAATTTCGCGAGTTTTTACAAAAATTCTTCATGACGAATTAAACTTCTCCGAATTAATTCCAATTTGCAAGTGACCGTAGTCAAGGGCCAAGTCAAATTTTCGATCCTTAATTATAGGCCCAGATCCATCCAAATATTTTTACTTTGGAAGGGACGTGAGCTTTCCAGATAGATGAAGCAAGTTGAAAAGGGGGGAAGGATTCAGCATCGATAAGAAAATGGAAAAGATATTTACTAGAGAAGTGACCGGATTGGTTAAGCGACCAAGAGAATCTATTATGCCTAAAAGAGGGATGGGTTTGACTCAATAAAGAAACTAAAGAACGCAACTCGCTTGTTGACCAACGGTAAGGACATTTGGGAGGAAAAAATTCCAACGAATAGGTGCCAACTCATTAGAGATGGATATCAGGACTTTTTGTTATGTATTATATTTATGTGTGAATATTGTTTCAACTAGAAGAATACCTTTAAATCCGTTGTTGAAACTGAATATTCTTGTTTCAAGTGATCTAATTTACATGTGATATTTGCATATAAAGTATGCATTTTACCTAGCTATTTAGTTTAGTTAAATGGAATTCTTGAATATGTGGAAATATCTCTATGCTGAATACTAGCTTTACGGTCTTTGGTAAATGTCAGGAGTTCTTATACTTGCTGTTTCCACCATATGATTGTTGAGGCACTATCAACTACTTTTGACTAGAGCTTGACACAAGTATGTTTATTATTCTGTTTTGTTATATAGTTGGATTTATTTGTGAAGATGTGTACCTTGTTGCTTCAGACAATTTAAATCCACCAGTGCTGAAGATAACTAATTACTTGGGTGCTGTCTGCAGTTTTCTGCCTTTTCACTTCCTCTACTAGTTACTTAAGTTTCTCTTTGCTTATGTCGTATAGCTTCCTGAAATTTAAGATTAGTTTTAATGCAAATTATCTGGAAGTTTTGTGATCATGTGTGATCAGGTGGATAATGAACTTCCCCAAATCTTGACTTTTGGATTCACTCTATAACTAACCACGTTCAACTGCGTGCAATGGGATCTTATTTCAATTGGTTATTCGTCTTTCAGGGTTCTGCGAAAACATCATTACTGAATGCTGTTGCTAAATCCTTTGAAGAGCATGAGGAGATCTTGGCACACATGTATGACATTCACTACCTCCACTTAGCATCATCTCATTCTGTGAACTTAACTATATAAAGTCTATATTCTAGGCTCTTCATGTGTGAGGTATAAGTGAAACTCACATGTAGATATTTGCTGGAGTTTCTTGGTTATCAAGAAAGGTCTAGTACAGGAAAGTTTCCATTGATTATGATCTTATTTGGTTTCAAAATATACAGAATCTTTGTAAGTTGTGCAAGTCTTGCTTTGGAGAAGACACAGGCAATCCAGCAAGCTCTTACTGGCTATGTATCTGAAGCTATCGCTCATTCACCTTCTCTTATCATCTTTGATGATCTTGATAGCATTGTTTCTTCATCCTTGGACTCTGAAATATCTCAATCTTCTACTTCCACTGTAGCACTGGTGGAGTTTCTTACAGATATTATTGATGAATATGGGGTAATATGATTTTTCAATTTTAAGATTATTAATATATCACCCAATAAACCTATCAACATTACAAGCCACTGCTTTCTTATTTAATCTATTGGGATCATAATTTTTTTTATGTTGACCAGGAAAAGAGGCAAAGCACTTGTGGAATTGGGCCTGTTGCATTTGTGGCATCTGTGCAGTCTCTTGGAAACTTGGCACAATCTTTGAGCTCTTCAGGTTGCTTCTTTTTATTTGTATTGAACTAATTTAGTTATGTTATCATTAGAAAGATGCGGGAACATTTATAAGTAGATGGTCCTTGAGTTCTAGAGAGTAGTGATTATTACTCACTTTCTTACTATCTTTAGTTTTATTACCTAGGATAGAAAAGGGCATACCTAAGGCACAAGGTTCTTGCCTATTGCGATGTCTAGGAAGGGATGATGCATGCAGCCTTACCTCCACATTGGAGAGGCTGTTTCCAGAATACTCATGAATTTTGTTCTTTACAGGAAGGTTTGATTACCATGTGCAGCTCCCTACTCCTGCTGCCTTAGGACGTGCAGCTATATTGAAACATGAAATCCATAACCGTTTTCTACAGTGTTCTGAAGACGTTCTGCATGAAGTCGCTTCCAACTGTGATGGATATGATGCATATGATCTGGTAATTACCTTTTGTGAGTTTACAAAAATTATCCAAATAAGTTTGCATAGTGGGAAGTTAATATTATTATTTCTTTCTTCACCTGTTATTTGTAAATTTTTGTTGTGATAATCTCTATGGAAGTTTTGCATCACCTCAGAGACCTTGTTTGGAACATAAGCAGACAATTGAGTCATCATAATATCTATAGATTCAATGATCTTAGGAATCTTGAAGGATTGGAAACACATTATTTGGCTTTTTGATGCATTGCTTTCTAGTTTACTTAAATCTACCTTCTATTTGGCTTTTTCTTCATTTGCATGACTTATGAAGAAATTTTTAATCTTAAAAAATCAGCTTGTTATATATTAAGTTTAAGTACTCTTTATGCAGGAAATTTTGGTTGACAGAGCTGTTCATACTGCTGTTGGCCGTTTTTTGGCTCCTCATTCTTCAATAAATCTTGAGAAACCTGTTCTGGTGAAAGATGATTTTCTCCAAGCAATGAATGATTTTGTTCCAGTTGCCATGCGTGGTATTACTAAATCTGCTTCTGATGGAGGTCATACAGGGTGGGAGGATGTTGGTGGGCTTATCAGCATCAGAAATGCAATTCAGGAGGTAAATTTGTTGAGTATTATCTAGCATAGTAAGATAATTCCTTTACCATGTTAGCATTTGGATGCATATAGCTTAAATGTGCACCTGTTAATGCTATTAAATACCCCCAGAACTTAACGCACTCTTCTTCTTCCTCCTGATCCTGATTCTGTCCTATTTCATTCTGTATCAAACTACCCACTCCTGATCATGACGATCTTTCATCCTCTCTACCGGCATGTTTTTTTTTGCCTCCTCACCTTTCTTTTGTTCTACTAGATAAAGAGAAGACCACATGCAAATCCAGTTTCACAATTTTTTTTACGTGTAGATTGGAGTTACGATCAAATTTCCATCGTCAACCTTGAATATTTAATGGATAACAAGATTCTTGTGTTAGTTGAACAATGTACAATTGCACGTTAACCCAATGTCTGAGCTAATTTCCTGCAAAATTACTATTGTATGTTTAAAGATTTTTGGATGTCTTCCTTTATCACTAGATGTTTGCCTAGTGTAATGCATGAGTGCAAGGCATATCTAATTCATGATGAATTTCATATGCACTACTTGACATAGTTGTCAATTGACTATGTTTTAAATATATTACAAGAACTTTTGAATTATTAGTTGTCTAATAGAAGAGTGTTTCCTCAGAACCTGATAAGTCACAAAGCAATGATGTTTAGACTTAATAGATCTTGAAACTCAGCCTATCAAGTGGCATGTGCAGAGATTGTTATTATTATTTTTCCTGCACCTCTCATCCAATATTGTGTTTGCAGAATTTCTGAACACGTTATAGCCTCTTGAGTGTTTCTGTATAAGTCTCATTTTAGCGTTGGATAATCATTATGCCCATGCAGCACGTGTAAACATGCAGTACACATTGTAATTCCATTCTGTGCCAATCCCTAGATGACTTTCTATGTCATATACTGTCATCAATCAGCCCCACACTTATACTTGGACATCAACAATGAAGTAATACATCTACACAGTCACGTATAAACATGCATAGGAAGTATATAGCACTTGTCATGAAGGATCGAAAATTCGATTTCGACCAGACTTCAGCCACTTGAAAATTGGAATTAATTCGGAGAAGTTTAATTTGACATGGAGAATATTTGTAAAAATTCGCTAAATTAGAGAAATTTAGAGAATTTTTGCATATATGCTTAAATATCTAGATTTATTGTAGTATAAACTAAAAACTAATATAAATAGACATTTTTAATACATAAAAATACCAATAGGTTGTCAAAATTGGTCTGAATGCCCTTTCCTTAGGGTTTCCTTTCATTATATAGAAGAGAATGTACATCAAAGTTGCCATATTTGCCGGCGTACAAGATAAGTATCATCCCTATTTACAACCTAATTATCTGCTATTTACAATCTTGCTATAACAGAAAACATCCCTAAAATATCGCAAATCAAATATTCTCTGATCCTAAATTATCTCCGTAACATCCCCCCTCAAATTGATGTTGGTAGATCAAAAAGCATCAATTTGTCAACCAAGAATTGATGTTGATGCCGAGAAAGAGCTTTAGTGAAGATGTCGGCAGTCTGATGTTCGGTAGAAATGTGAGGAAGAGTAATCACATGTTTGTCAAAGGCTTCTCGTATGGAATGGCAATCGACTTCGATATGTTTTGTACGCTCATGGAAAACCGGATTAGCAGCGATCTGAATAGCACTTGTATTATCAACATGAAAAGGAGTGGAATGTAGCTGAGGAAAGCCAAGTTCTCCTAATAACCCACGAAACCATGTGATCTCAGAGCAAGCGGAAGACATAGCACGATACTCAGACTCAGTGGAGGACTTGGAAACTTTGTCTTGCTTCTTACTTTTCCAAGAAATGAGTGCATTGCCGAAGAACATGCACCATCCAGTAACAGAACGACGAGTATCTGCACATCCAGCCCAATCAGCATCACTATATCCCATCAACTGTAAGGAAGAATCCTTCGGAAAGAACAACCCACGTGAAGAGGTGCCCTTCAGATATCGAATAATACGATGGACAGCAGCTAGATGAAGATGTCGAGGGGCCTGCATAAATTGACTGACCTGCTGCACCGCAAAAGAAATGTCAGGGCGAGTAATCGACAAATAATTCAAACTCCCAACGAGCTGCTGATACAAGGATGGATCTGAAAGAAGCTCGCCTTCCTCACGAAAAAGCTTGAGATTAACCTCCAAGGGGGTAAGAACAGAGTTACCCGATTGGAGACCAGCCAAGGAAATCACTTCTTGTGTGTATTTGTGCTGATGTAACAATGTACCAGATGGAGTAATCTGGACCTCAAGACCAAGAAAGTACTGCAAAGGACCAAGATCTTTCATATGAAAAGAGGTCTTGAGATGCTGTTGCAACTGCTGAAGTAATTCAGTATCAGAGCCAGTAATCACAATGTCATCGACATATACCAGAAGCAACACAATTCCTGTAGAAGTCTTGCGAAGAAAAAGAGAGAAATCAAACCGACTCTGAGCAAACTGAAAGGCAAGCAAAGTAGAGCGGAATTTATCAAACCATGCGCGCGGAGCCTGTTTCAGTCCGTACAAGGACCGGCGTAGTCGAAAAACCTCCGAGGAAGGTGTAGTAAACATGCCGGGAGGTGGAGACATATAGATTTCTTCCTTTAGGTCTCCATGTAGAAAAGCATTCTTCACATCCATCTGCCTGAGAGACCACCTCTGTGAAGTAACAACTGCTAAAATAGTTCGAATGGTAGTCATCTTGGGAATGGGGGCAAATGTTTCAGCATAATCAATGCCATACTCTTGACGATTCCCAAGAGCCACAAGACGAGCCTTATATCTGTCGAGTGAGCCATCAGATCAAAATTTAACTGAATACACCCATTTACAGCCAATCGGTTTGACACCAGAAGGACAAGTCACAATATCCCAAGTGTGATTCTCTTGAAGAGCCTGGATCTCTTCTTGCATGGCCTGTTGCCAACATGCTTGGGAAGCTGCCTGGGCATAAGAGTGAGGAACAGAAACAGTATCGAGAGTGGCAGTGAGTGAGGTATGAGGAAAACCATACCTATCAGGTGCATGTGTAACCCGAGTGGAGCGTCGAGGTATAGGAACCGCAGAATCAGGTATCGGATCAGTGTCTGGAAGGAGCGTTGTAGAAGGTGGAAGACGTCGCTGATACACCAGACCTGGTTTAAACCGCTCAATAGAGGGAGACACATCATCAAAAGCTGGAAGAAGAGCAACAGAGGGATCGAAAATAACCTGAGATTGAAAGAAATATTGATTTTCGAAGAAAATCAATATTTCGGGAGATTCGAAATTTATTTGCATGAGCATCATAGCAAATAAATCCTTTTTGAGTAGAGCTATATCCCATAAAGGCACACGTGACAGACTGGGCAACAAGCTTGTGACGATCAACAAGGGGTAAATGAACAAAACAAACATACCCAAAAGTATGAAGGGATTGATACTCAGGAGAAATGCCAAACAAACGAAAAGAGTGAGAATCATAATTTAGAGTGGTAGTAGGCAAGCGATTGATCAAATAGACAGCAGTAGATAAAGCTTCTACCCAGAATTTAGACGGTACAGACGAATCAATCAACAAAGTACGAACGACATCTAAGAGATGACGATTCTTACGTTCGGCGACTCCATTCTGTTGAGGGGTATAAGGAAAAGAACGTTGAGAGATGATCCCCTTTTTTTGAAGATACGTCTGAAATGAACGGGACATGTACTCTCCCCATGAGTCGGAGCGTAAGATTTTGATACATGTACTGAATTGTGTCTCGACAAGCGCAACAAAGCTTTGAAAGCCATAAAATACGTCACCTTTAGAACGAAGAAAATATATCCAAGTAAATCGACTAAAATCATCGATAAATGTCACAAAATAACGATACTGACCATGAGAAACAACATGACTTACACCCCAAACATCAGTATGTATGATCTCAAAGCATTTAGAAGCACGACTACCATGCGTAGGAAAAGGTAAAGTTTTACTTTTACCAAGACGACAAGTACCACAATCAAAAGAAACAGGAGAAGAATTAAATGAATCGTTATTGCCCAAAAAACCATGTTTCAGAAGATGAGTCAAGACAATAGAATTGGGGTGACCCAATTTCTTATGCCAGACTTTAGTATTATTGGCAGTAGCCGTACATGCAAAAGAAATGACACTAGGAATAGAAAATTGTAAAGGAAATAGACGTCCCACTTTAGGCCCCTTTGCGATCACCGTCCCCGACACCTGATCCTGCACAAGACAACCACCACGAGAAAAATGAACATCACAGTTATGATCCCCCAATTGTCCAACAAAAATCAAATTGGTAGATAATCCAGGAGAGACAAAAACATTTTGGAATGAAGAACCCAAATTACCAACAACAGTGATAGGAAAAGTACTGCCATCAGCAATCTGAATGTTTTGCGTGCCTCCATACTTACGAACATCATGGAGACCAATCGTACGACCAGTCATATGATTAGAAGCGCCCGAATCAACAATCCAAGAAGAAGTGGAGTTAGTACCCGTACCTTGCAGGCCTAAAGCCGTAAAAGCGGACACAATCATCTGTTGGACCATGGCAGGTGTGAGAATAGATGAATCAGTGCTTACAGTGGGGGGCGCAGAAGAAGGCGATGGCTGAGCAACAGCTTGAAAGGCTTGGGATTGGCAATTCTGAGGTCGCACTCGACATTCTTTGATGATATGACCCTCTTTCTTGTAGTAGTTGCAAACTTTCTTAGGACAGTTGCGAGCAATATGACCGAACTCCTTGCAACTGAAACATTGCACTTTGTTCTTTCCTTTCCCTTGTGCTGCGTAGGCTACATGCACAGCTTCAGAAACAACCTTCTCAGAAGTCATACTCATCTAAGTGGATAATCGTTGTTCTTCACGCAGTAAATCTCCCAAACAAATATCCAAAGAGGGAACCGGATTATGGTTCAATAAACCGGATCGAACAGGCTCAAATTCAGGTCGAAGCTTCATCAAGAACTGATCATGCTGACTCTTAGCATGAACCGCTTGAAGAGCCGCGAGTGCCGTAGCGGGAACCTTAGAATGAACAATAGCAGAATACTCGCCCCAAAGATTAATAAAACCAGAATAAAATTGCTCAATAGTCAAATTACCTTGATTGAAATTGCTAATTTCCAATTCCAATTGAAATTTTCGAGCGCTGTGGTCTTGGTGATAAACATGCTGTAGATAGTCCCACATAGCTTGAGCCGTAGGAAAGCATCGAAGATTGGTGACAAGATGGGGCTCAATCATTCCCAATAGGAAGGAGATCACCTTAGCATCTTTGACCTCCCATTGGGCAAGTTCGTTTTCATCAGTGGGAACTCGAACAAAACTATCAATATGGGTTGATAATTCCTTCCCTTTCAAAAACATCTTAAATTGAAATTCCCATGTAGAAAAATTCTTGCCAGTGAAGCGAACAATAATATTCTCAATTGACATGATGAAATTATGTGAAATGCCGAAATCACAGTTCCATGAAGTTGCACCAAGAACCGACGTCACAGAGGTTGTCGACCACCTCGCAACCACTACAGAAACGGCCGGTCACCACCACAGAAGGGTCGACTGCCATAGAGAAGGCCGATGGACAACCAGCCACCCAGCCACCGAGAGAGAACCACCAAAAAACAGAGAACCCGCAAGAGAGAACGATTCTCTACCCCAAAACCAATCGCCGACAGCCACAAAATAGTGAACCCGCAAAGTGGGATGATCTAGGAGCAAGATGGAACTTGCAGAAACAGAAAAGAAATTCTTTTCTCGTCGCACACGAAGGATTGAGACCACAGAGATGAAGATCAGAGTAGGGGCTCTGATACCATGCCAAAATTGGTCTGAATGCCCTTTCCTTAGCGTTTCCTTTCATTATATAGAAGAGAATGTAGATCAAAGTTGCCATATTTGCCGACGTACAAGATAAGTATCATTCCTATTTACAGCCTAATTATCTGCTATTTACAATCTTGCTATAACAGAAAACATCCCTAAAATATCGCAAATCAAATATTCTCTGATCCTAAATTATCTTACGGAGATAGTTGAGGATCAGAGAATGTCGCAAATCAAATATTCTCTGATCCTAAATTATCTCCGTAACATAGGTGACCTAACAAAATCAATCTTGTTAAGTGGGTTGATGAATTTGAAATGGTGGCTTTTGGTCTTAATTCATTTTCTTTGTTTTGATATTTAATGTGGTGGGTTGCTTCTCGACCATATACTTTGCTAGTTTGAATTCCACCATGCTTAATTTATTAGTTTATTATTTAAATTTATTATTTTTTAATCTTTTAATTTATTTTTAAGTTTTTATCTTATTTCAACTTTATTTATTTAATTTTTTGCTGCTTTTCTTGTCTTTTTGGTAGAGCATATCTCATAAATGTTAAATTATTTTTAAAATTTATATTGCTATGTTGGTTGATGAAGTTGAAAATAATACATAATTATTGGTATTTGTTTTGTTTTTTGTTGATGAAATAACATTTCTTTACTTCTCTGTCGAATTTCATCGAATTTGGTCAAATTTTGTCGAATTTTATCAAATTGTTTGTCGATTTTTTGCATTTTTGAATTGAAAAATAGAAATTTTATCGAAGTTTATTTAATTTTGTCGAATTTCTCGAATTTTATCGAATTATTTTGGCGAATTTTGCATTTTTTATTTTACATCCACTTCGCACTTTGGTGGTAAAACAAGGAAAATAATTCGTGGAAGTTCGCCGAATTTTGGGAAATTTTTGAACTATGCTTGTGATAAAAAAGTCTAAGGAGGCTAATGAACCAGATTATGTTCTCATACTCAATCCCACCTTGGTTCCCAATCTCTTAGTTGTTATTGAATGTTAGTCTTCCCTTTATGTTATAGTGCTTCTTAACTATATCTGGATCTTTAAAAGATAAAGAAGAGAGTGAGAGGGAGTGAGGAAAAGGTCTGCTATAATAGCAACAGCCTCTGACCCCTTTATGGTGAAGAAAATCAGAAGGGGAGAATAAGTGGGAAGAAAGGGTGTGTAGAAGAGAAAGAGACTTCCCTCCATTCAAAAGTAGCAGAAAGTTGAGAGAAATATGCATAAAAAAAATTGATTTAGATTCTCCATAGCTAAATGAAGAGTTACAATACCAACTTGGTTGGAGAAGAATGATTTGCACAGCAGAAAATAGTAATGGGCTTCCCCTTTCCTCTGCATATATTTTTGTCTCTATTGTATTCCTTACTGAACACGGAGTTGGGACTTTCTATTTTCTTAAACTTCTAATTCCATGAAAAGCAACTTTTCTAATCTAATGGACAACTTGGAAAATGGTAACTGTTAGATTTCCTTCTCCCTTAAGGACTGCTGCTCTCTTTGGGGAATGTTTCTTATTTTTTCTGTGTAAGTGTGGGCCCTACTTTCGATTAACTTTTGAGTTATTTTCTTGTGAACCTTCTAATTTTTTTCTCCAACCACTTAGATTTTAAGCCCAATGCTATTCCACTATGTGCGTCAACCCATGTAGGATCATATTAAGTTTTCTAGATCAAATAAAAACTCTAGGCCCACTTAAAGCCTATGCAATATGGTGATAGTAAATATTATAGTAATATTTAATCATCTTCATTATTATTTTTTAAGAACTTTACATTGAGATTGAGTTATTGATAGGTTCCCTAATTCAAGAAATCAAGAAAATCAAGAAACTGTAAAACCCAAAAGAATTGATCTTATTTCCACCCTCTTCACAAACAAATACAAGAACGATCACCTTCTCCTATTTAAGCTATCACACTTGTCTTTACAATCACATGTCCAAAATTACAAAATTGCCCCTGCTAACACAAAACAATTACAAAAGAATACCGGCTTTTACACTACCACTGATTGCAAAATCTGTCACACTAACTGTCTGCAGTGGACACTTTAGCTTTCCCTCTTCTTGAATATACTTTATGTATTGGAGCCTTATCAATAACCCCCCCCCCCCCCCCCCCGTATGAGAGACACCTTGTCCTCAAGGTGAAAGTCTGGAAAGTGTTGATTAATAGCCTCAGCTGATTTCCAAGAGGCCTCAAAAGAAGGCAAACCTTTCCACTGTATCAACACCTCACAATAGGGGGAAGAATATGAGGAGATTGGCGAACTCCCAAAACAGAATCAGGTTCCACCAACCATTCTAATTCAACATCAAGCGTAGCTGGGATAGGCTGACACAAAGTGGTTGTACCAATGGCTTTCTTTAGCTGAGAGATGTGAAAAACTGGATGAATAGAGGTAGTTGGAGGCAACTCCAACTTATATGCCACAGACCCAATACGTTGCAGCACCTTGTACGGGCCAAAGTAATGAGGAGAGAGCTTCTCATTGAGCCGTTTAGCCAAAGAACGACAACGGTAAGGACGAAGTTTAAGATACAACAAATCTCCTTCCACAAATTGAACGTCGCGACTATGTGCATCAGCAGTGAGCTTCATTTTGGACGGTGCACGACTGAGGTGGTCCTTTAACTCATCTAAAATGGTGTCGCGCTCCTTAAGTAACTGATCAACACCAGACACCGAGGAGGAATCCGTGCCATAATGCAGTAGAGGGGGAGGATCACGCCCATAGACTGCCCGGAATGGAGTTGTATTGGTGGATGAATGAAATGAAGTGTGTACCAAAATTCAGCCCATGGTAGCCAAAAGGTCCAACGACGTGGCTTATCATAAGAAAAACAGCGCAAATACGGCTCCAAGCAACGATTCACCACCTTCGTTTGGCCATCCATTTGAGGATGGTGCGCGGTACTACGCTTGAGTGACGTTCCTTGAAGACGAAACAACTCGGTCCAAAAGTGACTAAGGAACACTTTATCCCGATTTGAGATGATAGAGCGTGGAACTCCATGAAGACGGACCACATCTCCCACAAACGTGGCTGCTACCCCTTGAGCCGTGAAGGGGTGTTTAAGCAAGGAGAAATGAGCATATTTGCTCAGTCTATCCACCACAACAAATATGGTGTCATACCCATCAGATTTAGGCAACCCCTCAATAAAATTCATCGACACATCATCCCAAATTTGCTTTGGAACAGGTAGCGGTTGGAGTAAACGAGCAGGAGACAATGCCATCACCTTGTTCTGCTGACAATTTGCACATTCCTCCACAAACTTTTTAATGTCGCATTTCATGCCACTCCAAACAACATCCCGCACAATCCGCTTGTACGTCCGTTGGAATCTGGAATGGCCTCCCACCACACTAGCATGTCCCTCTTGCAGGATAGAAGAAATCAAATGGGAGGATTTGGGAAGAACTAAGCGCCCTTTATACAACAGCAAGCCACGTTCCAAGGAATACCTTGGAAAAGCATTTGGATCATCCACTAACGCATGCTGAATTTTGGACAAGTGAGGGTCAGCTGCCACCTGAGAAACCAACAATGAAGTATCTGCACCCGCTGGTACTACCAACATCGACAACTCCCCCTGTGGCGTAATCCTGGACAATGCATCCCCAACTTTATTTTCGAGATTCAGTCTAAACTGAATTTGGAAATCATAGCCCAACAACTTAGTTAGCCAACGTTGATATGTTTCATTCACCACACGTTGATCCAACAAAAACTTTAAACTACTTTGATCCGTTCGAACAATGAAATGGCGACCTAACAAATAATGATGCCATTTTTGGACTGCGAACACTATAGCCATCAACTCTCTCTCATAAACTAATTTAAGCCTCGCCAATGAAGAAAGAACTTGGCTGAAATAGGCAATCAGTCTATGATCTTGCATCAACACTGCCCCCAACCCGAAGCCCGATGCATCGGTCTCCACCACAAATGGCTTAGTAAAATCTGGTAATGCCAACACCGGTACTGTCGTCATCGCCAACTTAAGCTTTTGAAAGGCAACCTCTTATTCCGAATTCCAATGGAAAACATCTTTCTTCAATTGCTGAGTTAAAGGCCAAGAAATTTTACCATACCCCGCTACAAATCGCCTGTAATAATCCGTCAGTCCAAGGAACCCTCGTAACTCCTTAATTGGCTTCGGCGTAGGCCAGTTTACCATAGCTGCGATCTTAGTAGAATCTGTAGACACTCCTTTCGCTGAAACCAAATGGCCCAAATATTCTAATTTTGGTTGAGCAAAGAGACATTTCTTCTCATTCACATGTAGATGGTGTGCCTAAAGAGATGATAAAACACGTTCCAAGTGCTTGCAATGGTCCTCCACATTTGCACTATATACCAATATGTCATAAAAAAATACCAGCACAAACTTACGAAGAAAAGGGCGAAAAATCTGATTCATCAATGATTGGAAAGTCACTGGCGCATTAGTGAGGCCAAACGACATCCGCTAAAAATTCGTAATGCCCCTTATGCGTACGAAAGGCCGTTTTGCGAACATCTTCTTGTCAAACCCGAATTTGATGATATCTTGATTTAAGATCCAACTTGGAAAAAATGCTGGCAGCATGCAATTCGTACAACAACTCATTGATTATCGGAATAGGAAATCTGTTCGGAACCGTAACTTTATTCAACGCCCTGTAATCCACACAAAATTGTCAACTACCATCCTTCTTAACGAGCAAAACCGGACTAGAAGATGGACTGAAACTAGGTTTGATGATGTTGACATCCAACATTTCCCGAACAAGGCGCTCGATTTCAATTTTTTGGATGTGAGGGCAATGATAAGGCCGCACATTCACAGGAGGCGTATCCTGAAGCAAAGGAATTGCATGGTCGACATTCCGTTGTGGGGGAAGATTAGTGATGGGCTCAAAAAACGGCTGATGCCGACCTAGAACCTCCCGGATAGAATCTGGCAACTCAACCAGTACCTCTCCCAACGTCGTGGTGGTGGACAATTGACTAAGTTCGATCCACGCGCCCTGTCCACCATGCTGCAAAGCATGATCCAAGGCCTTGAGAGAGACTCCTGACCTATTCGACCATGGATCGCCTTTCAACGTAACCAGCGAATCCCGCACCTTAAACTTCATAGTTAACAGTTTCCAATTGACCTCCATGTTGGCCAAATTAATCAACCACTGCATCCCCAAAATGATACCGGTGTTGTTCAATTCTAATGGAAGAAAATCTTGTACCACCTGCAACCTTTTGTAAATTGATGCTAACCCCTTTACAAATGCCTTTCCCTTGCACCGACATACCCGTGCCCATGACGACACTGTAACTGGTCGTGGTAGTCGATGGAATATTCAAACGACGGACCACCTCTAAAGACAAAACATTGTGAGTCGCGCCACAAGCGATCAAAACTATTACTTCAGCTGAACTGAGAGTCCCACGAACCTTCATGGTTCCCGGCGTTGTCAAACCCACCTCAAAATTGAGTGAAAATTCCACTGTTTGCGCCCATTCCATTGGTGGAGGTTGCACCCAATATCCTCTTAGGACTGGACATCTGAACACACCTCATCGTCATGGACCAACATCACACGTAATTCCTTCTTGCACCGATGACCGACGGTAAATTTTTCGTCACAACGAAAACATAACCCCTTCTCTCGACAAGACTGTAACTCAGCTTCTGTCAATCATTTTGTTGGAACCTTGCGCCGTGGCATCGATGGCTTCTCATTAATTGAAACGACCCTAGTTTAAAATTCATCCCTCTTTTGAAACATCGGCGTTTTTTGAAATTTTTGAGCACCAAAAATAGTTGGTGATTGTAAGATCGAATTTCGATCTTCTACTCGTTGGGCGACGAGCATCAATTGACTCAATCCTGGCGGTTGCAACAACCTAATCTCCGCTTTAATTTCCGGAAGCAACCCATTGACAAAGGTGCTCTCCAAAACTTCCTCTGAAATCTCCCTCAACGGGGTTGCCAATAGCTCGAACTCCCTTCTATAATCAACAACCGATCCCGTTTGCCGCACTGCTGGAAACTGTTCGCATAGACTCCCAGCTTGCGTAGATTTGAAAACGAAGGAGTAAATGCTCTTTGAAATCTCCCCAATCCACAAATGCACACCGCGAGATCGACCATTGGTTCCAAGACAAGGCATCGCCATCTAAACTCACTCCGGTCGCTGCTAACATTTCCTCATCAGTAAGGTTTTACACCCAAAAATAACGTTATGCTCTACACAACTAGCCATTTGGGTTGTCGCCATTGAAGACGAGCATTTCCAGACGACCTAACCTTCGACCCTCCCCGTGATTGCCTCTCCATAGCCCATTGTTGGTCGCCCATTCTTCGTTGTTTTCCCCAACACTCGTACCCCATCTTTCCTTGCGATCACGATTTTGTCGTCCAAAATCGCCCTGTCTACAAACAGGGGTATCTCGATCGCTACATTCCCATCTATCCCCTGCGGTTGGTGCTATCGTCGCAGCTTTCCTCGACGACAAAGGTACTATAGCTTTTTGTGTCTCTTCTAGGGTTTGAAGAATGAGCGCCATGTTCTAGGCGAGATCCCTTCCCGATCTCTCCATCTCCAGCAACCTTTGCAATTTTCCTCTCATTTCTTCCATCTCCTTTTCCAAAGAATCCACCCTGCTTTCGTTCTTCTTCTGTGCTATCATAATCGACCGCTCTGATACCAACTTGATAGGTTCCGTAATTCAAGAAATCAAGAAAATCAAGAAACTGTAAAACCCAAAAGAATCAATCTTATTTCCACCCTCTTCACGAACAAATACAACAATAAAAATGTCTTCTCTCGATCACCTCCTCCTATTTAAACTATCACACTTGTCTTTACAATCACATGTCCAAAATTACAAAATTGCCCATGCTATTACAAAACAATTACAAAAGAATACTGGCTTTTACACTACCGCTAATTGCAAAATCTGTCACACTAACTATCTGCTGTGGACACTTTAGCTTTCTCTCTTCTTGAATATACTTATGTATTGGAGCCTTATCAGTTATCTAGATAAATTAATTAAAAGCCTTTAGAATTTCTCAAATTTGGACTAAATTGACCCCATGAAGCTTATCTCTAACCTCAATTTTTCATTTAGGTTCATTTACCATAATTTCTAGAAAATTAGCAAAATGACCATTTTGGCCCATTTGTCCAAATCTAACTGAAATTCAAAAGGAACATATCTCCTACTCAATTTAACCATGAGGAATACAATTTCACCATAGATTCCTCTTTTCTAGGATTTTATACAAAATGACGATTTCGCTTCTAGCTTTAAAACTGCCTCAAATTCACCCAGTTGTTCTATTTCAATATTAAAATGTTTCTCAACGTACATTTACCACTAATCATATATGAGTTTATTTAAAAGTGATAAAAATACCCTTGATGGGAATGTTACAAAATTACCCCTAGGGGTCAGGTATTCCATATATGATTAGTGGTCACTTTGTGGCTATCTTGGAACATAGAAAGAAATAACCAATAGTTTTGCTGAGACAGTGGAGGTATTGTATCTTTTTCTTGAAGAGTTGGTATTTTTACTTCAATGATGTTCAATGATCTAATAATATGTAGATTTTAACCAACAAGTGGGTCTGGTGAATGGCCTTAGGTTTGCACCTCAGGGAATTAGACCACAGAGCAATTCTCACCCCCTATTGGTTGAGCACTGGGGGTCTCTCTTGCTTGAGCAAGCAAGGGCCTAAGGGATTAGTTGGGCAAAGTCTGGATACCCGCTGTTGTCAAAAAAAGAAAAAAGAAAGAAAAAAAAGAGAGAAGAAATAGTATGTAGGTTTGAAGAGTTTGTTCTCCGATTGGATAAATTTGTTAATTATTATGGTTAATGCTTTCTCTTCTTTCGCTCTCCGTGTCCATGCAACTTTCTTTGGTTGACTTGGCCATCCCCTTATTTTTTGTAATTTATTTTGTTTCCTTTTAATAAATGTTACCTCATACTAATATTTTTCATCTCTGTTTTACTTTGCTTAACCCACCACCCCTTGAAAGTTACTTTTTTAAAATTTTAACCATGAAAGAACTCATTAGGGGAGTAGAGGGAGGGGGATTTGTAGATGGGGTGCTAGCATGGTAACACCCTTGTTACATTCATTCCTTTATGACATTTTTATAGGCTTAATCGAATTATTCAGGTTTTACGATGTGCTTATTGGTGCATTATTCAATTCCATCAACTTCCATTTAACATTATTGCATATCATATATGATATCTCATTGAATAAAGATTGATTTGGAAGTATGTACCGTGATATGGTGAATAACTTTATGTTGAAGCTAAATGATCTGCTTTGTTGCAATGTCCTATCAACTGTTTTGGGTGAGAGAACCTCTTGGCTTCTTTATTTGTATCCAATTTCTTTTTTAGTTATAAAATTTCTCATTTATGATAGAAGTGAAAATCTAAATGAAGCAAGCCATGGCCATGCATAGAACAAATCTAAACAGTGGGAAAAGATCCCAACCAGTTTTCAATCTAGCCCACATATCTCTTGCAAAATAAACCGTACTAATTGGCTTAGCAAGGAGGGAAGGATTCTGTCAACTGTATAGGATACTTTGATGGTTAAGTTGGTGTTTGGTCTGGAAGAATGAAGAGTTCTTCTAGATCTTTGTTTTAGATAATAAATTAGAAAATTATTTGAAATGGTTCACTATGAAAACAAGTATATTTAACTCGGCCTGTAATTTAACTTCATATGCAAAGAGATCTGTCGAATTTGGAACCAGAAATAATTTAGGACCTTCCTTCTCTCTATGAGGAAGCTTGCCCTGTCCTCTATCATCAAAGAGCTTTTTGGTATTTGTTTTAATTCGTCCAACTAGAGTTATCAATTAGTATGATTTTCCAGTGGAAGTGTGGCAACCCCCAACCTCGAACCACTATCCCCTGTGGGACAGCGTGCGGAATGCCGGGGCGAGACCCCCGGGGTAGGCATCTCAAACCATCCCACATCACCCATAAGGTGATCGGGACCCTACAAGTCTCATCACTCGCCTCAAATTTCCTGCCTACAACATCAACTTGTGGGTACTTGTCACAATTCTACTATCCAGCACTAAACAGGATGAACCATACCATCTCATTCCATGGGTAAGGGTTAAAATCAACACGTCCACAAGTCACAGATAGATACACATCCCATGTAAGCCTAGCATAATCCCATGAGCAATTAAAAATTCCAAGATTAAACAATTTACATGATTCCATCATTTGAGATTTAGTCCAGTCCATAGTTCCAACATCCATATACATGCCTACATTCATCCTATCTTAATGAATTTCCCCAGTATGTGTTGTTATATATGTACATAGTTCCAAAAATACCAAAATATACATATATTGTAATTACAATCAAGTTCATAACACATACGCAAAACCTCACAACACGCATCCCAAAAGCTAACTCTGTCATTGGCTAGGTCCTCAGCTGAGAATGATTCCCTTGCCCTTGTTTTGGGCTACAGACCCTGTAAAAGGGAAATGAGAGTGAGCCAACGATTCCTAGTGAATAAAATTCAGATATGCTATCAATTACTCATCAATAAAATACCATGTATGCATGATGATGCTAGAACATGAAGGAAAGCATATTACATACATATATAACAAGCATTCATCACATATCACAATGCAAAGTTAAAATTCAAATCATTTTCCATTCTTCCCATTCCCATATTCTAGCCCAAGCTTCCGCTACCCGAGGCAAGATCCTCCATTTGGCCGATGGGTTGTAGCTTCCACTTCGAAGTCAAATGACAGTGTTATGATTCGGGGCATAGAATACGAATCAGAGTCTTTGGCATGTCCATAGGACAATGGCTCTCTACTCATGATTTCTCATCACATCCAAAAACCTCCTATGGCATGGTCAAGTCTTCCTTCTAGTATGCTAGCCTTGCTGTGTCCCTTCTCAAGAACATACAAGGGCGTAGTTTCTTTCAGTCACTAAGCCAGTTAGGTCCTTTATAAAGGAGGGGCTTCGCTCCTCTCTTCACAGGCAAGACTCACCAAGCCCATAGGGTTTTACACACCATGCAATCATAATTAAAACTCTTTTCATGCTTCCAAACATACAATATATAATTTTGATATGATGACATAAAAGATTAAACATAAATAAAGTCTACGCACAACCAAGCCAATGAGAGCAAGTCTTATTCACACACAAGATCCCCAATTCCAACTTAAATCCTACATTTACATATAAATTCATACATACCACTATCCATATACACAAC